>CAOLHI010000612.1:0-573020 GCA_948474755.1 Ctenosaura bakeri
CTGCGGGGAACATTCAATCCAGCAACTTTTACCAGAACCTCAGAGACCAGGGGGAGGGTTTGACTGCTATAACTACTTCTGCTCTGGAAAACAAAGCATGATAGTCCTTAAATAACCTTACATCTCTTTAAAGGAGAATGGACTCTTCTTGTTCTTAAAGGCATGCCTTTCAGAACCACTCTGATAAAAACTCCTGTCAAGTGTTTTCTCACCCCTTCAAGCAGAGGGTCATTCAGGGCCAGCAGCTAAACTACGAGGTTTAGTTTCCTTTGGATGGGAGCATGTATTGATGATCTTTGTCAAACTTGTTTATTTACAAGTGTACACTCCAAGTATTTTGAAAGCAAATGGACTCCTTCGGCAAAGAGCATGGCAAAATCATCCAAAGTGCTTAAGTTATAGCCAAACTTCTCTGCTCTGCACCCAAACTCAAACTTATTCTAAAGCATTTCTAAACTAGCTAAATGCTGTCATTTTCCAGAGGCAGGAAAGGGAGTTTTCAGCTGTCAAAGCAAGTCAGTGACCACTCATTAGCTGTTTAGCAATTGCCAAATCCTCAGTAATTAAGAGAATGAAACTCATCTAACATCACTGATTTTTCCCTGATATGAAATAAGAATGTAACAGCTGAGATCCTATACTACATCAACATAGGTATCCACCAGCAGTTACATTGTATTGAATAGCAATGGAGACAAAAGTACGTGGTTGTCACAATGCAGTGCAACACTCATGCACAATGCTCATTTGCAGATTGTGCTAGTGACACTTAAAGTGCTACCATATGTGCAATGATTCCACATGCAGAACTCCACTTCTACCATCATCAGTGGAATACTGCTGTTGCACATTGTTCAAAAACAAAATAGAGCAAAAACCTCACTTTGCGTGTGAAGCTTAACATATACTTGCATAAGACACCATCAAGACATTTACAGGCATATACAAGTTTTAAAGCCACATTTTAAACATCACTCCAGGAAAACATGCCTTGGCATAGGTTTCATTACAGAGAATGGACCTCTTATCACCAGACTGTTGAAGGCAGAAGGAATGTGGAAAGTTTTGCAGACGCTGTGGCTTGATTCCTTCAAGAATAACCTATTTTATTATGCATTTAGATATACTGCCTAGATCCCAAGGGGTTTGGGCAAGATAAAGTGTTTTTCAAATAGTTATGTGGAACTGCCTTTTAAAACCTTAGCTCACACAGAAACAAACACTTGCATGCTGGCTGGTTCTCCCTGTTAGGATCTGAATTTGTTCTGGCTTCGTATTTCATTCTGAGCCCAGTTCAAAATATTTGTTATTACCTATACAATTTGGGACCAGGATATTCAAAGACTGCCTCTTCCTATGTGGCTGTGGTCACTCACAGTTGTCATCACCTTCCTGGTTTCACAAATAAGTCTTTATTCAGACATTTTGGGGTTTTCCCTGGCTCCAGAAATTGCCACATCTCTTCCTTGTGGAATCACTCCATCCCACATACACTTCAGCTTCCAAAATTATATGGCCTGCCATGTCATCAGAAGTTCTGTTGGCAGTTGTAATAGGCACAGCCTTTTCAGTTGCAACACCCAGACTGTGTAATCCTTTCCCTTAAATGAAATGGGGCTTCTTGGCCCTATCTCTTATCTGATAAGGGTGACCAACCTGGAGCCTTCCAAATGTTGTTAGACCAAAACTCCCATCAGCCCTAGCCTGCATATCCAGTGGTGAGGGATATTGGGAGATGCAGTCTAACAACACTTAAATATTTGATGGGATATCATATAGAAGATGGAGCAAGCTTGTTTTCTGTTGCTCCAGAAACTAGAACATAAAGCCATGGCTTCAAAACTCCCTGATGGTAAGAGCAGTTCAACAGTGGAATTCACTGCCTCAGAGTATGGTGGAGTCTCCTTCTTTGGAGGTTTTTAAGCAGAGGCTGGACGGCCATCTGATGGGAATGCTTTGGTTGTATATTCCTGCATGGCAGGGGGTTGGATTCAATAGTCCTTGTGGTCTCTTCCAGCTCTACGATTCTGTGAAATCCCACATCTCCAATTTATTCTGACTTTTAGAAACTGCAGAGGGGGGCGGTATTTCCTTTCCTTTTTAATATCCACTTGTTTTCGATTTTTATGATTTTGATTTTTCATACTTTTTCATATCCCCACCCCAATTGTTCTGTTAGTTTATTTCTGTAGTTGTATTTCTCTTTCCAGTTGTGAGCTATCTTTAGGACTTTACTTAGGCTGGGAGATGAGATATGTGTATAGAAGATGCGGATATAGATAGATATGCAACCCTTACACACACATATGCACAGCATCACACTACATATGTATGATATGTATGATAATAAAAAAATACAAAATGTTCCACTTCTGAACAGCCTACTTCTTACTTCCCCAAATCTCCTACTTCATTTTGAGCAATGCAGAGTTAGGAAAGAATTGATCCAATGCTCTTTTGAAATGTTTTGCAAAGTGCAAGCTATTGCTAAAGAAACCTATTTCTAAGAGTCACTAAATGGCATCCAAACTATCACATGGGTTTTTTTCTTTCTTTCTTTCTGATCTTTGTGGAAAGCAAACTGAAAAATCTCTATGACCAGTTAGTCCTTTAGCCTTTTGCAGATTTCAGCCCAATGTTGCAATCATTCCTTTGGGCCCCATTTGGGAAGTTTCTCTCAACATACTGATGACGAGACTAGTCTGGTAATCTTGTATGCTTTTTATCTCTGATAGCCGGTCACTTTCCTGGTTTCACAAATAAATCTTTATTCAGACATTTTGGGGTTTTCCCTGGCTCCAGAAATTGCCACATCTCTTCCTTGTGGAATCACTCCATCCCACATACAAATGGATCATAGATTACTATCCGGTCCACTGACTCAACTATATCTACAGCTGCAAAAAGAAACATGCACCATTTGGGGTGAATTTATTCAACACTTTTCTGTTCCCACACAACACAGTCAAAGTACATAGGGCAGTAAGGAGTCAACAAAAGTTCCCATCATACTTTAATAGATGTTAAGAAAAGATGCTGGACTTTTAAGCACTAGGAAGCTGAGGTTTTGTGAGGGGGTTTTAATCAGTATAAGTTTGTTTTGATTTTTGCTTCTAGCTTTTATTAACTTCATTAAGTGGTCTTACACCATACTCTACATGTCAGCTACATTGATTCATTGCCACTGTGCGATATACTACACTGTTTTTCTATAGTGTATTGGATTTCCTGAGAAAGTGATAAAACATACTGTGACAAAATGTTTAATAGGGTATCAAAAGAATTGTATGCAGTCATGAGGAGCTTATATAGAAAGGTTTCAGAGCACATTTTGACCTGTAACCCATTCAGCTACATTGTGTCAGTGTTTTAATTACCTTGAGACCAAACTAAACAATGGGCAGACAACGAAACAAAAATGAACACTCCAAACAAATCGATAGCGGTAGCAAGTGAACTGCATTTGAAAAGATATGTTTAATGTTTAATTAGTTCTTAAGCATTAGCTGATGTGCCAGCAGAGGTCATTTAGAGTATAACGTTCATTAACATAAAACAAACAAGAAGAATATAAATATATATGTTTATGTATAACAAAATTTAAAAGAGATAATTAATATACTAATAGATAGCAGTATGAGTGAAGATACGTGAGGCACAATGAATAATTGAAGGAAAACAGTGTTAATTAATAGGCCTAGACAAAAGGAAGGATTGATACTGCCTAGCGACTAGGTAGAATCTAGATAGTTTTTCCTTATTTCTGCTTCCTGTATAAAGAAGGAGATAGCTGCTGTTTCTGGAGCTGCATCCCTTTCTGTGGTCCTTTCCACACTCTACCTTATCTCGGCAACACCCTGTCAGGGTCCCAGCAATGGCTCTGTCAGGAGGGCAGTGTGACGGGAGCACTCCCTTCCTCACTGATGGCCTCCGTAATCCAGGAAGAGCAATGGCGCCACCTCTTCCTTCTGCAACACAGCCAGGTACTTTTCCAGGCTGGGGCAGTAAGCACAGCCATTGCACTTCCGGACTCTCCGCAGAACAGCATGGCAGCGTGATTGCGGGTTGTTGATGAGGAAAACCCATCAATGATTTACTCCGTGATTTCACTGTCTGGGGACAAGAGAAGGACGGGACCACAATGACGTCATGCATAACCATAGTCGCAGTCCCATCCTTCTCCTGTCCCCATTGGGGGATGACAACATCCTGAGGAAAGGGTCTGTGTTCAGTGTGTCTTCACAGCAAAATGGAAAATCTTCTTTTGTCAAGATTTCAGTTTCAACTCAGTTTATGTTAATAAACCGTGCATCGTGACATTGCTGAAAAGGTTCCTATAGTTTCTTGCCATTCATTTTCTTGACATTGCAGTCCTAACACATCTGGATGGCTTCAGTTCCAGTTTTGTATCCTGCATTGCCTGTTATGTTTATCCTGCACCTGAATCAGAGCTTCAGAAATATCTTTTTGGGGAGTAGATCGCCTAGAATTCTGGCCATGCTGGGTCACAGATTCTGTGCATTAAAGTCTTTAAAAAGTAATATTCTAGAACTTTGGCCAAAATGGTTTTGTGCTGTGACATTACTGTCAATAGAATATTTAAACTCAGGAATATGTCTCCTTTCTACAACAAAAATCTACAGCTGACAGTTATGTTTTCCAGAATGGATTAATTATTGTTGCGTTCTATATGTAGGTGGCCTTTCATGTCGGGGAAATACAGCTAGGCCATAAATGCCCTCGGAAGCTTTCACTGTATGCTAAATCATATTACACCAATTCTTTAGCTGTCAGCTAGTGTTAGTTAATAATTCAAAATATTGGGGTTTGACTTTTATGGCCTTAAATGGTCTTATAATCATTTATCTGAATAGGTACCTGCTCCCACATGTTCCCACTTGCATTCATATCATAAAAATTACTACCAGAATACCTTAGTCAACATGATCATTAGCTTTGTTGGCAGAGAAACTCTGTCCAAAAAGTGTTCCATGCTTTCATAGCAGGTTAGCTAAGGTGATACTATTTAGGCTCCCTGCAGTTACTGTAAGGATGAACATGAGTAGGCCTAAAGCATTTCCCTTCAGAACTTCATCTAGAAGGAGGTACATTCAGCCACTTTTTTGTGTAATTTTAAGAACCTTTCTTTTCTAGGAAAGCATTTCATCTGCTATAGCGACTAAAACACAAAAAAAAGAGATAGTGGTCTACTATTGCATTTTACATTTCTAACATTGTTTTAAGGGCAGCTTTGTATAGAGTGAACCACAGAAATTCAGTTGAAAAGAAACTGATCACTGTGGGCAAACCTGGCTTCCTTTGGAAGCTGTAGTTGGTCAGAGGTGTCCCTGGCCATAGCAGCTACATGGCCTTCCAGTAACAATGTTGTGTCCAAGAACATCTCAGTCTGTGAACACAGTGTGTCAGAGGGAGTGCAAACACATCCATTATAGGATACATTCTTTATTGGCTCTCTCTGGTACTACTGGCGGTCTACAAGTGGAAGACCAAAACCATTTAAAGGGGAAGAAAAACATGTGTTATTTCAACAGGCAGAACTAGTCCAAAATATTTTGCTGCCAGAGTAAAGGACCTTCCAATGTCTACCAGTGCTAAAATCTTACTTCAGCACTGGCAGGGTGGTAGTGTTATCCATAACCTCTGAATCACCTGGGCAATTTTGGAAGCCTGGGGTAGTCTATGAAGCTTTGTCTTCCAACATTGGGAACACTGGGAAGGTCAAGAAGGACAACCAGGAGGCTGTCATCGCTGTTCCCTGCAATTTGCCAGAGGCTGATCCTGCCAATGTGTTTCAGACTTATGTTCCTTGATTAGGGAAGTTCTGAATGACTCAGTTTGATCATTCCTACTCTTCAGTGAGGACATTCACTTCAGCACTATCATCCCTACTCAGTCTGATGTCCACAGGCACTTCCCACCACTTGATCCATGCTTTGTTCACTGCAAATATGCAAACCCAAACAGGGCAAATATAACCCTTACTGTGCCTGACAACATACAGTTGTTTTTATATTTTAATTCTCTGTCCCCATGATACACACACATCTGAATCAATCAATAAACATACCAGTACACTCACATGATCCCCAGTATGCTTTTCTTAGCATCATAAAGGTGACAATTTAATCTTCTTCCAGTTATAGTCTCATTTTGCCATGCCATGCTTTTGATTTCCTTCCATGTGGATGCCATTTTCTAGCAAAATCTTCCCTCTTCTCATAACCCTGGCCACAATTTTGGGTGCATTTTCTGGCCAAATTCTTCTGCTATTGGCCATGGGCATGGCTGTTGACCTAGTGGGTATACAGAGGGGGTCAGAGTGGTGGGTATGCTCTCTGGGGATCTAGAGAAGGATTGTTGTTGTTGCTGTTGTGTGCATTCAAGTAATTTCTGACTTATGGAGACCCTAAGGCAAAACTATCATGGGGGGGGGAAGAAAGGGGATATGTGACTCCTCTAAGGTCAGCCAGTGGATTTTCTTGACTGGAAAAAAAATTGAACCCTCATCTCCAAGGCCATAGTCTAATGCTGAAACCATTACACCAAGGTGACTCTCTGGAGAAAAGTACAAATCACAAAAGGAGATAGCAGTCAAAAACCAAACAACCAAAATGCTATAAAAGCATACAACTGCAAAACATGTGAAATAAATTGTTGTGTGCCTTCAAGTTGTTTCTGACTTACGGTGAACCTAAAGCAAACCTATCATGGGGTTTTCTTAGATTTATTCAAAGGTTGCCATCCTGTTGCGAAGTGTCATGCTTGTGCAGTTTTTGCAAAACGGAAAAAATCTGTTTCGCGCCTGCAATCACACAGTGCTCCCGTCACTTCTGGCCATGTGGAAGATGTGGAAGCACATTGGCGATGCTTCCTTCTGTAGTGCAGCAATGGAAAAAGCCCAGCTGTGCTGCAGAAGGAAGACGTGATACCACGATCTCTTCTGCATGGACCAAGCGGATGCAGAGGGGAGCGTTGCTGATACGCTCCCTTCTGGATCCAGGACTGCAGCGAGACAACATGGAAGAGCATCGTCGTGTGGAAATGGCCTCAAGCTGGACTTGTGTGTGGCTCCTGGAATGCTTTGCCCCCAGAGGCTCAGTTTGCACAGGCAAGTGGAAGGCAAGGAGGCTTCCACTCTGACTGAATGCCAGTCCTCCCTTCCCAACAGTGGGTGTTTATGACATCTGCCCCTGTCGGATCGTTTTGGGTTCTACAAATTATATGTGCCCCTGCCTATTTTAGGTTATATAGCTTCTCCTGACTTTTTCAAGCACTTGTTTCCTCCAAAGCCTGTCATCTCATTATCCTGTCATGTTGTCCCAAAATGTAATTTGGATCCATAAGATTATTTTTTGTACACTGTTTCTGGAGATTCTCTATAGGGCCTAACAATAAACTCAGGACTATTTGTGCCAGGAAAGCTTGTGTAGCCTCTTTCAAACAGGTCTCATTTCTTAACCCTGGGAAAAATATGGGGGCATGTGAGGTGCATTTATTTCTAGGTAAGGAGGTTTGTTCTAGCCCCTGAACATCCCACAGGGATCTTCTCTGGTTGGCTTTCAGAAATAAGAAGGATGAGCAATGGGGGGGGGTGGAGAATACATGCAAGCATTTCCTTCCCTGTCCAGAAAGAAAGTGAGTGAGAGCTAATTCTTTCCATCTGGGAGGGGAAAAAATGCTCCTTAGCAGCAGATTTGAAGCTATGAAGGAGGAAAGCCCATGCCTTTTCCTTTCTCAAAGCAAAGGAACATCTTGATTGATTGATTGATTGATTGATTGATTGACAATTTGTTTAGAGCATTTATATCCTGCCCTTCAGCCAAAAAAACTCCTAAAGCAGCTAACAAATTACCTATTTGACAATTCTTGACCCTCAGGCTTACAGTCTAAAGACAGAAGCACAAGAAAAAGGAGATGGCAGCAAGAGAGCAGAATAAGTCCAAGAGATGTTGGCTGCTCTTCACTCCCTCAGAGGCCAAAGGAAGAGGGCCTGCTATTGGGACAAAGGTGCACAAAGGTGCATGAAATTGGGGCAGGCAACTTGGTGGGCAGGCAAAACCAAGAGTGGCACACTTACAGGATCATCACACAAGATTCTGCACATCCCAACCTCTTTCACTTTGAGATAACTGAAAAAGTTGAAATAACATGTGAAAAATCAGGCACTGTACATCATGGGAACAAAAGGAACTTTTCTGAAAGGTAAGGGGATAGCCATGTAGTTTTAACAAAAAAACATTTTTTAAAAAAGCTGGAGCATTTGCAATTACGACGTGAGTGTGCATGTGTATCTGTAAATAGTTTTGCCTGGTGAAGGAGAAAGGAGGGAGACTTTTCACTGCTTCACTTACCATTTGAAGGTGATAGTGGGAACCAAAGTTCACACCCAAGACAGAAAAACATCACATCATCATAGACTTCAATGGTCCTTTTCACTGACTCCATCCATGGTGCAGGCAGTTCCCATGATCTCTGCCATATAACTCCATATTTATAAGAAGGGAATCTACTTAACCATCCTTTTATAGTTCTGAAGCCATTCATTTTTTGCTTCTGTTAGTTCCGCTATAACTTCACAATGTGTTTACAAGTATTAATTCTGCTATTACAGTTTTATGTCAATCATAAAGCCTTTTGTTTTTTGTTTTTTTGGATGCCAGGGCTCAGATTCCAAATAGATTTTCAGTGCCAAGGCTCAGCCTTGAAACACATGAAGCAATAGTGTTTTGTTAAGACAAAAGTGCTTCAGATTATATGCAGTACATAGCCCTATTCAGGTGTTACTCACCCCAGTGAGTCAATAGATACAGCTGGGAAAACTCCATAATTATTTCTCACATATTGACTTCCTGTATGAGCAGGAACTTTTCCTCTTCAGACATTTCCACATGAGGAAGATGACAATGGAGGTGGGGCATAGGGCTGGAAACTCTGTTCTTCATGTATTGATAACCAGACAAGTAATGCCTGAGCTGGTCTTATTTTTCATCAATGCTGAAGGCACCACTGGCAGCCTTCTTTCTTGTCAGAAACTATAAAGTAGGAATCTCCATCTCAGAAATTTTAGTATCCAGCCAACTCCAGCACTGGATCTAACAACAAAAAGCTGTCTTGTCCACTTTCCCATTCTTTAGGTTTTATGTGTTAGATGCATTATCTATGCTAGTTTTCTTTTCGGTAAGCTACCTTGAGGTCTCAAGGCTAGGGAAAAGGTGAAGGTGGTAGTAGCAATATTAGTAGTAGTAGCAGCACTAGTAGTAGTAATAGAAGGCTTTTTAGTCAATAGGGTGAGGTAATTCTACTCTCTAGACTTAATGGTTTTACATAGGACCCTTTAAGAAGACAAAAATATGCATTACTTCACTTTTAAATGTGGTTACAGCCAACCATCCTACTCTGTCAAGTGCACATCCTAGACACCTGTCCCAAAGTTCTTCTATGATAATGCCACTGTTCAGAATTCCAAAGTTCATTTTCTTGTCTGAAGATGTAAAAATTAAAATGTTACTCAGTACTGTTTTTGACGGTCAGGCTCTCCAAAATCTGTACATTTCAGAATCTCCTGATTTAATTTCTGCACTAGAAGCCCTCCTAATAGAAACTCTGCTCTTGATTTCTCACTCTATTGTATGCTCTATGGTATATTCTAAAGCCCTTCTTATCCTACAAGATAACACCCCTGTTTATTTCTGCCACTGCACCACACTTAGTTGTTTGCATTGCACTGCCTCATCACACTCCACTGTGGGCCCTGGTCTGCCTAGATTCTGTTGTCCTTAAAGGCCAGCTTCACCCTGATGCTCCTGACATCAAAAAGGGCTTAACATATGTCTTTACTGTTTATTTTTTAAGTCTGAGATGGGGTTTAGGGATCATTTCTCTCATCTCATCTATATAACTCTGGAATCTTTTATTTCATATAATCTCTCATTAAAAGTAATTTTTTTAAACCAAGAGATGCACAGGCTGCTTCTTACACTACCACCAATTAATAGATTCCTCCACAATAAGGCTTACATTTGTTTTCCTCCAGAAATTATTTTCTGAAATTCTTCTGTGGATGACCTGGTTGGCTGCCCATAAATTCTGCTAGCAGGAGACCTGGAAGTGATAAACCTGACAGGCTAGCACAATCAGCTGCAGAAAGGCTTTGGCTTTTATGCCCATTCACTTGGGAGGAAGCTGCGCGGAACCCTAGTGAAGTTTACTTTTCAGTAGGCATTTATAGAATTGCTCTGTAATGTGTTTCATTAACTTAGGTCTTCTGATTGGTCAAGGGACACTCTCCCATAGAGATAATTGGTCAGGGACACACATTCAGGCAGTGGGAAAGGCGGAAGCCTCCATTGGCTTGGGACATAGCCAAAAGGGAGCATGTAACTGTCTTTTTTTGTTTTTTTACTTTCTGACCCCTACCTGTTTCCTGTTCTCTCTGGCCATTTTTGCACTACACTGTTATGGTGCTATTATTCTACTTTCAACATCCTATAGAATCCTGGGGTTTCCAGTTTAGGGAGGGGGCATTTAGGATTCTCAGCCACAGAGCTCTTTGACCTCATAAACTACAAACCCCAGAATTCCATAGGATGTTGAAAGTGGAATAATAGCATTAACAGTGTAGGGTGGAAATGGCCTCTCTCTCCATCTTTTTCTCTGTTTAGCATACTGCTAGGAGAAGGGTAGACCACTCTTTCCTAAAAGTATGGATTGATCAACAGCAAAGGTTTTTGAAGATGCCCTGAATATCCCATCTGATCATGCCTTCTGAGATCAGTTAGATCATCAGTTAAATCACATCACTTACATTAGTTAGTGCTTATGTGCCCATCTTACATGATCTCAGACATTATACTTTCCATGGGAATCACTTTATACATTCATCTGTAAGCTTAGGCCATTTCTGAATTGTGTTGCTGTACTGCAACAGGGATGCGTTGGCAGTGGTCTGTGAGTTGTGCTTTCACACAATGTCATCATGGTCCCACTGCCAATGCGTCTCCACCAGTCACGATTCTGGGATATTCCATTAATGGGGGAAAAAATCCATTAATGGCCCACAATCGCATGATGCTCCGTTCACTAGCGGCCATGTGGAATGGGTAGAAGTTCAATATAGGCACTTCCGCAGTGCAACATGGGAAAGAGACTCGCTGCAGTATGGAAGGCAGGCCTGTGTCGCTCACGCTCTCATCTGTAGGCAGCTGGCTAGGTGCAGAGGGGAGAGTTGGAGACATGCTCCCATCCCAGCAAAGGTACTGCTGAGATCACAACAGGACATCGCTGAAAGGAGGTAAGGTAAGGAAGTGGTTGTAGAAAGTATGATTGTGACATATGTTCGTGACATACATTTAACAAGCCTTTGCTGTCTCCACAGAAATATTTCCTTAAATCTTGCAAAAGTAAATTCATCCTTATTTATAATAATTGGCTGACATCCCTATAAGGAGTGAAAAGGGTAGCCATGTCAGTTTATTTCAGGAAAAATAACAATATATCATAGCATCAGCTTTTATGTATTGTAGCCCATTCATCAGTTGCATGATGTACTATACTGGCTTTTACTGTATGGGGCTGGGACTAAAGACAGTGAGGTCAGAAGTTAATTATCTGCAGAGAATACTTACATTGACAATTATGTTATTTAGTCATCTTATTTCATATGTATTCCAGAGCCTCACACTAATCTGACATTCCCCATGACAGTTCCCCCTGACATTCTTGCAAAGAAGCTAGTAAAATGTGGGCTGGACAGGGCTACTGTTAGTTGGATTTGTAATTGGTTGACCAACCGAACCCAAAGGGTGATCACAAATGGCTGCTTTTCATCCTGGAGAGAAGTGACTAGCGGGGTGCCACAGGGTTCTGTCCTGGGCCCAGCGCTGTTCAACATTTTTATCAATGACTTGGATAAAGGAATAGAGGGCATGCTCATCAAATTTGCAGATGACACCAAATTGGGAGGGGTTGCTAATACCCCAGAGGACAGGATCAAAATTCAAAATGACCTGGATAGATTGGAGAGCTGGGCCAAGGCTAACAAAATGAAATTCAACAGAGAGAAGTGTAAGGTCCTACACTTAGGCAGAAAAAGTGGAATACAGAAATATAGGATGAGGGACACGTGGCTGGATAGCAGTACGTGTGAAAGGGATCTAGGAGTCTTCATAGACCACAATCTGAACATGAGTCAGCAGTGTGATGCGGCAGCCAAGAAAGCCAACATGATTCTTGGTTGCATCAATAAGAGTATGGTGTCTAGACTGAGGGAGGTAATGGTACCACTCTACTCTGCATTGGTTAGGCCTCATTTGGAATACTGTGTCCAGTTCTGGGCACCTCAATTCAAGAAGGATGTTGACAAGCTAGAACATGTCTAGAGGAGGGCGACCAAAATGGTGAGAGGCCTGGAATCCATGCCCTATGAGTATAGACTTAGAGAGCTGGGTATGTTTAGTCTGCAGAAGAGAAGGTTAAGAGGGGACATGATAGCCATGTTTAAATATTTGAAGGGATGCCATGTAGAGGAAGGAGAGGACTTGTTTTCTGCTGCTCCAGAGACCAGGACAAGGAGCAATGGATTCAAGCTGCAGGAAAAGAGATTCCACCTGAACCTCAGGAAGAACTTCCTGACAGTCAGGGCTGTCCGGCAGTGGAATATGCTGCCTGGGAGTGTAGTGGAGTCTCCTTCCTTGGAGGTTTTTAAGCAGAGGCTGGATGGCCATCTGTCGGGAGTGCTTTGAGGGTGTTCCTACATGGCAGGGGGTTGGACTGGATGGCCTGTGTGGTCTCTTCCAACTCTACATTTCTATGATTCTATGATTCTATGATGGTAAATTACCCTTGTGTAGTTTCAGAAGGAATAAGGTTAGTAGGTCTCCCAAATGTATTCACAGACATATACATTTTCTCAATCTAAATAGCACCCTTCTAGCTGCTGTTTTCTCCTGTTTGTCTTTCTCTGAAAAAATGGCACAAGGAAAGAATTAGCCACCTAATGCCCAGCATTATTGTCCCAGTACAATCATCCCCTGTCTCTTGCTGCTTTCACTTCTTAATTATTTTTCATTTAGAACCTGAAATAGGAACCCCTGATATAGACACTCGGCAGTAAAAAACAAGAACAACAAACAAGGGTCTTTGCTTGTGTCAAGCTTTTCTTGCTTCCATAAGGTTTATAAAATAAGAACTGTATATCCTTTATCCCTTGGGGCTTCTAAGCCTTCTTTATCAACATGAAAAGTGCAGAGCATTAATTTTTAATTGTTTCTTAGAAGTATTTTTATACCACCTTTCATCGTATTCCCTGGGCGGTTTACAGAATAACCCTTCTTCCTCTTCTCCTGCAGGCTGCATTCATTCATTTGTATGGTTACCGTTCTTTCAAGCCCTTTCCCCTCAACTTTTATTAAGCCTCTTCATGCAAGGCCTTAATTTACAAATCTGTGAGTTTTCAGTTGCAATCCTATATGCATTTTCTTCAGCACATTCTTTATTTGTGTGATTGCATGTGTCAAGCAGTGGTTCCCAAACTTTGGTCCTCCAGGTGTTTGGGATTTCAGCTGTCAGAATTCCTGACTGTTGGTCAGGCCGGTCATGACTCCTGGAAGTTAAAGTTCAAAACACCTGGAAGGCCAAAGTTTAGAAACTGATGACATAAAGAAAGTTGTTTTATAAAAAAAATAAAATGAAACAAAACAAAGTGACCTATCAAGGCACAGGCCAAAGTCACCATTGTGGAAGCCAAACCCAAAACCAGGAAGAAATCCTCTTATTTTCTGACATACAGAGTCATCCATGGATTTCTAGGACACACTTAGGGCCTTTCCACACTACACTGTTATAGTGCTATTATTCCACTTTCAACATACTATGGAATGCTGGGGTTTGCAGTTTAGGGAGGGGCATTTAGAATTCTCAGCCAGGAGCTCTTTGGCCTCAGCAAGAATTCCACAGGATGTTGAAAGTGGAATAATAACACTATAACAGTGTAGAGTGAAAAGACTCCTAGTCTCTGTGGTGAAATTTCTCCAAGGATCACATGTCAATGCACTCAAAGAAAATTTTAGTCATGGAAAAATGAGGACTTGAATCACAATCCTTCTTAAAAGTTAGTGCCAGGGAGTTCAGTAACTAAAGATTCACCTATTTTGTTACAAACCTGTCTGGTGTTAAAGCTGTGCAGAAGATAATTGATGACATCTGTCAAGGCTGTGAACATGGGGCATGTGGAAGGGGACAGCTTTTTCCTATATTATTCAAATCATGGCATCCCCCTCAGAGCTACAGTCAGTCCACACCATCCCTGTAGTTAAAGAAGATACAGACACATCTTTGGCACTTGCTCTTTCAAATTGTTTACAATAGTGCCATCATTTCTCATTATGGTTTGTGTTGGTTTAAATGTCTCTATTAAGTTCTTCTTATCTCCGACTGAGTTCACTTTTCCAACACCTTGAAGATTAACAGGTTTTAGTTGACCTAACCTTTCATAAGTTGGAGTCCATTGGGTGAAGTTTGAAGCAACAGGCAAATGCTTACGCCAAACAAACATTTTAGTCTTTAACATGCAAGAAAGAATCATTTCTGTTCTTCATCTTGTAATTGAATGGTTGTACAGTCATCCCTCCTCATTTGTTGGTTTGACCCTCAAAAGTTTAATTATTCATGGAGTACTGATGCGAAGAAGAAGACGAGATAGGAGGAGGGCACGCTCACTTACTCACTCACTTGTGTGGATGGGGGGTGGGGAAGGGATGGGGTGGGGTGGGAGAAGAGAGGTTGTGCGTATACACTCATTCACATTGGTGGGATGGGATGGGGAAGGGTGAGAGCCTTCACTCGTTCACTTGCATGGAAAGAGCAGGGGAAAGGAGATGGGACAGGGCCCCCTTCTCCCTCTGCCTGCTCCCCCTCTCATCCCCTTTCCCCTCTCCCTTGCAAGTGAGTCAATAAAGGAACACACACATGGCAAGACCCAGGCAACCTGCCAGTACTGTACTGTCCAACAATAGCCTTTATTTCAGTCGACAGACCATTAGGCAAATACATCTTAAAACAGAATATGAAATACAGTACATATAAATACCATCAGGGTTAGTAGTAAAAATTGAAGTCAAATATAGAACTAATCATATCTTTAAAAAAATCCATTACAATCAATTCGTAAAACCAATTGTGGAGTCAGATTGTAAGACCAATTTGTAACACTGACTTATAAAATCAGTTTAGAAAACCAATTCATAAAACTAATTCATATTTTTGTGTTTGTGTGTATGTTAAATAGAGTTTGAGGGGCTTATGATACTCACATTTTTTTCCTATTTTTGTGGGGATCCTGTGCTCCAACCCCCATAAAGTAGAGAGTGCATGGTACATTATCTTGATTCCAATTTTCCTGAAGCAGACCATGGAACAGAATCAACTGGTTACTCTGAGAGGTGACTACAGAAGGGGAATCAGACCAGCTGTGCTACTAAAGATTTGGAGCAAATGTGAGACCAAGTGGGCCTACTAAGCAGAGATTGTAAGGGGTGGATAGTGTCCACATGTTTTACTTACTAGATGGCACTAGTCATGATTGTACCTGGATGGAGTCAGCAGTTTTCTATGTTTAGCTAAGGGGGAGGGGGGCCATCAACCTGTGGCTTAGTATCCTCAAGGACATGTCCTCTAAACCTTCCACACCAGTAAGAAACTTAGTAGACAAACCACAACTTTTGGGAGTCACTCTATATGCAAGTATATGAGACTAGTAGTCGATTATTCTAAGATCACAAATGCATCCATTTCATTACTGATCTTCCTGTGCTCAAAGCAATTCACACGTACATAATAAAATGACTTTTAAAATGCCAGAAAACTGAAAAACCTCATCAGACCTCAGCAACCATCAAATCAACTGTGAAATGAAATCAACTCTGAACAGTTTTACAAACTACTTCAAAAGCACAATGCCTCCAAGAATAAATGTTTTACAGTCCTTCAGTGAAGCAGGAAGGGAAGAGCAGTTTCTGGCCTCACTGAGGAGGTCTTTCTATTCCCCAGGTCAACTAATTTAAAGGACTCCTTTCTGTTGATGTTGTTGTGCACCATACATAATAAGATCATGGAAAGCCATCACTTCATGTCAGTAGTTGACTCAGGGGCTCAAACATGGAGAAGCAGTCCCGTTCCTTAAGATATGCCAGGCCCATACCATGAAAGGCTTTAAAAGGTGAGTACCAGTTTCTGGTACTGAGCCTAACAAGTCAAAATCAGTCCCTAGCTTTACTACAAATCCAGTTGAAGATATTCTTAGGTTGGCCATGAAACTCTCCACTGGCCATCAGGACCAGCCCAAGACATTTTGTCACACAAGAGGTAAGGAGAGATGGTACCCCATCTCCACTTTTTCTACAGAGGCCCAGTGGACCAGCAGTTAACAGGATATTTATCTTTCACAGCACATGGGACAGAAGAGAAGTTTAGGGGCCTAGAACAGTTATTGTTTGTGTCCTCCAGCAGATAAAGATGACTGGGAATGGCACTCAGTGGAGGGTCACTGCTACCACCTTCACTATCAGCTACCTGACACAGTTACTTCACTCTGCCTAAAGATAGGGCTGGTTAGTGTTATCCATTCCTGGGGAATTTCTGGGGAATAAGGAGGGAGTTGAATTTTCAGGGAAAGAGGGATAAGACCTCTGGCGGTTGTAGAATCAGAGTGAGTGATGGCATAGTTTTAAAAGAAGTTCCATAGCCAGAACTATTTAATTAGGTTATATTCAAGGTTTAATTCAAGTTAACTAGATTTACATCTTTCTTCTTCTCTTGTTGTAACTTTGCAGAACAAATACATTCTTTTTCTGTCCCTTCTCATGCATCAGGGAGTTCGGGTCCTTCGGAATGATATACTTATTAGTTCATTCACATAATGATGCACAAGGTGACTTCTTTTGAAATATAAAGCACTGTTCAGTGATGAGAAAGAACATTGAGCTGTCATTTGTTATTCCTACGAAGCAGCCAAATGTCATTAATATCAGGAAATAACAGAACCAAGACTGGGTCAAAATGAGATTTTCTTTTCCAAACAAAAAATAAGAATGCCAAGATGATTTTTGGACTGGAGAGATGTATACACAGAATTTATGGGGGTTCCCTGATATCAGTTGTAACCAAGTCATCTTCAAGGTTATCCCTGCATAAGTCACATTAGGTGGTAAAGGACATCACAACAGAATGTGGGTTATAGTTCACAAAGGATGTTGGTTCATCCATTTGGTTAGAAAAATGCAAACCACAAAATTCTCATCCAAGCCATTTATGGTAGCAAATGATCTTAAATTGGCAGCATTCAGTGTAAATAAATAAATAAAAATGTAAGAACTGCTAAAAGACCTAGCTACCCTGTTAATCACATTGTTTGAGGACTGTACTCTCTGTGTCCTTTTTTGGCATTAACTTTCTTCTCAGGTCCGATGTTGCTCTCTGTCTTCTCAATCACATCATTTTCTTTAGTAGGTAGAAACAGACAGCCCTGGCATACAAATGAGGACCAACATTGTCATACTATAAGGAAAGTTCACAAATTTTCCAAATATACAAGGTAAGGCTGAAAGGTTTTTTTGTGAAATCAGCCATGCTGAGCAGTAGCTGGGTGTTCAAGAACTTAGGCTGTGTTTATTGGGTTGTGTGGAGTTCAAATCCATGGACAGAGGTTACTACAGAATGGCATCAGTGACAGTTCCTGCCTCACTCAATATGTAGCCCTTTCACACGCCACAGTTATAGTGCTGTGATTCCACTTTAAATGCCATGGCTCCATCCTGTGGAATCCTAGGACCTGCAGTTTAGAGAGGGCATTTAGAATTTTCAGCCAGAAAGCCCTGTAGTGCCTCAGCAAACTACAATCCCTTTGATTCCATAGGATGCAGCTACAGCAGGTAAAACAAGATTTTAGGCCTGTAACTGTATGAAAAGGCCCTGAGATGTTTGCACAACAATTCTCATCAGCATGATCAGTGATCACGGATTGTGGGAGCTGTTGTCCAAAGCATCAGGTTATGGGAGGACTTTGGGTTTAAAAAGGCTGGTATGCACAGGTTACACCAATTCGCAGTTTTCTAAGGCCATTTCTGCACTAGACTGATATAGTGCTACTATTTCACTTTCAACATCCTATGAAAGTAGAATGTGGTGCGGAATGGCCTAAGAGAATACAAATTCTTCAACTGATTACAATTTAATTTCCTCCAGACTTCATTTTAAGAGTGGTTAAAAAGCAATATATATAAGACTAAAACTGGAATTATTCTGGTTTATTAATGCCACTTGATCTAGAAGTCAGTAAAGGTGTCAAGTAAATGAAGATGACATGTGCCATGGACACAGAAAAATCTTCAAGCAATGCAGAAGTTGATGGTGGAGGGGAGGAGGAAGTCAGACAGTGATCTGCACTGATCTGTAACAGTAAGGATGATAAGAATGAAAGGACCCCTCAAAAGTTTTGAAGACTTTTAGGCTTTTATAGCTCACTAAACTATTCCCTCTAGAAAAACAATGAATTTCTCTTTGCACTCACAAAACAAAATGCTTTGAAAACTGAAGGTTGAAGTTTAATGCCACACGTCCTAAGCAGAATTTGCAAATGTTTTTAAGCTGCGACTTCCACAGTCTGTTGCCGGAAGTTTCTTTGGAGTAATCCCCAAAATTAACTTTTACAAGCTCTTTTTGGAATCTGTGGCATCAGACTTCAGTCTCCAGTTTTGCAAACACATTTGATTAACCTAAAACTTTGATTACAACTCCCAGAATTCTGCAGTCAGCATGGCATAATGACTGTAGTCCAAAAAGGAAATTTTGAAACTCTGGTCTGGTTTGAAAGTAGTTAAATTAGTCCCAGTGTTCCTGCTCCTCAACAAGCCTCCTTAACCCCCAGAAGACTTTGTGTCTTTCTTGTGAAAGCAGTTGTTTTTTTCCCCTTCCCCTCTTTTTTGGAAACACACATCTAGCTAGAGAATTTTTACCTTTTACCTTTTTGGGTGCTGATTCCATTTTTATTTTTTTTATTTTTTTGAAATTGCTAATTAAAGCAAAAATGCTGCATGCAGATTTAGACCTAGCTTCCAAACCCAGACTTGTGCAACTCACTAATGAGAGCTATACAGAATGGAGACAAAAATTAAATTTAACCTTTAATCACCATAATGTTCTTGATGCAATTGAAAAAGAAAAACCAAGTGGTGAAGCTGCAGAACATTGACTGAGAAAAGATGTCACAGCACAGTACCTAATTGGTAAAGCATTGGAGGCTAATCAGCTACTGTATGTGAGAGATTGTACCACTGCAAAGGAAATGTTAGACAAAGTTAAAGAAGTTTATGGTCTTTCATATGAAAAGTCTCAGTCAATTTGGATGAGAGAACTCGTACAGCTTCACCTTCATGCTAAAGCAGGCTGTGAAGCTTATATCAGCAAACTGATTATGATTTTTGGTAAGTTGAATTCCTGTGGATTCCAGTTTTCTGATAGACAAAAGGTTTGTTTCCTGACTGGAACTCTGGGATCAATCCCTTCATCTCTCTCTTACAAAACTTAAAAGGGCTAACCTTTAATGAAGCTTTGTTTAAACTACTAGAAGAATGCATTGACCAAGGGGCTTCCCCTTTTGATCATACAGAGACCAAGTGAATCAAATTACCTGGTCACTAGGAAGGGCAGACCCAAAGCAATGCCTAGGGACCAATCAGAGCTCAGTCGCTATAACTGCAACAAGAAGGATAACATTGCAAGAAACTGTACCCTTCCCAAAAAGCCCTCAGCCAATAGTAGCTCTCCAATTAAGAAATTTACAAGACAAAGGCAGCATAAAGTAGGTGAATCAAGCAAACAGTCTTACAGAGGAAGTAATTTTCTTTTAATGGGACAGACTCTGGCAGTTAATGACTAGAAGCAGAAAAATAATTGTTGGATTATAGATTCTGGCTGTACCAATCACAGCACATTTTCTGATGCTTATTTTGATAAAATTGATAGGGATGCTACAGGAAAAGTTCAAGCTGCAAATGGTGAATCCATGCAGATCCTGGGATCAGGAAGCTGCACTTTAACTGTCTATTGCCTAATGGCAAAGTTACCCAGAATGTAGCAAGCAATGTCTTGTTTGTCCCTGAATTACACTGCAACATGCTCAGTGTGTCTGCTTTAGATAAGAAAGGATTTGAAATACTTTTCAAACAAGGAAAATGCACAGTTACCAAAGATTATGTCCTTTTTGCAGAAGCATTTGAGAATAATGGTGTCTATGAGTTACATCTTTCAGCTCAACAAGCTAATGTTGCTAGAGCGCAGATGAATGAGAACCGCCTTGACCTATGGCACAGACGTCTTGGACATCATGATCCAAAGGCAGTTCTTGAACTACAGAACCAGAATTTGGCCACAGGAATCAAGGTGAATCAACAATACAATGAGAGCACTACCAGGTGCGTAACTTGTGTTGAACAAAAGTCAGTCAGACTCTCATTTCATCCAAGGACTGAAAAGAGAACCACTAAGGTACTGGATCTCATTCACAGTGATTTGTGTGGTCCATTTAATGTTCCTTCACTTGGTGGAAACAGATATGCTTTAATTTTTGTGGATGATTTTTCAAGATATTGTGTTACTTATCTTCTGAAAGAGAAGAGTCAAGCCCAAGACATGCTACAGAAATATGTTGTCATGGTGAGAACCAAGTTTGAGATGACACCCAAAGCTATCCAGACAGATGGCACTGGTCAGTACATTTCACATCGCACACAAGCTTTCCTGGAAGAGCATGGCATTTTGCACAGGAGGAGCGTTCCTTACACTCCTGAGCAGAATGGAATTGCTGAAAGGAAACTGAGATCTCTCCTGGAGATGACAAAGTGCATGCTGGCAGATGCTCATCTTCTCAGTAAATTTTGGGGGTGATGCCTTTATGACCGCAACGTATCTCCAGAATAGATTGCCAACAAAAGGCACCACACAAACACCATTTCAACTATGGCATGGCAGAGTACCAGATGTGAAACACATTAGAACCTTTGGAAGTATCGCATATTCATACATACCACAACAGAAGCGACACAAACTAGGTGCAAGAGCAGAGCAGACTATTCTAATTGGCTATGCTCCTGGAAGCAAAGGCTATAGAGTAATGAACTTAAAGACTGGTGAAATTGCTACCAAGCATGTAGTTTACTTTGAACAAAGCAGAGTTGGTAAGAGAGGAACTGTCATAGACTTTCCAGATTAATGAGAGACTATGTTAGAATCACTGGAAGAAGAAGAGCAAGATGCTGAACCTCTCTTAGAAGTGCAAATGTTGCCTTCATCTGAAATACCACAAGCAGCTACACAACCCGATTCTGAACAAAGGACTGAGATACATGCTGCAGGAAGCGAGCTAAAGGCAGAGAGCAGTACACTAAGAGAAGGGGATGCAGATGGCTCTGACCTGAGCACTGGACCAGAGGATGCTGCAGAGACAGACCAGTTTCCAGAACAGGTTCCCAGATGCTCAACGTGACCCAACAAAGGTGTACCAACTCCACGCTTGTCCTATCTCACAACATCGGTGTTATCAAATGAACCATCAAGCTTTGAAGAAATTGAACAGATGCCTGCTGTTGTCAAACACAGTACCATAAGACTGTTTCTCAGTTTAGCTACTTCCAAACAAATGGATGTCAGACACCTTGATGTGAAAACTGCTTTCTTACATGGACAAATAACAGAGAAACTGTACATGCAACAACCTCCAGGCTTTGTAGACCAGAAGCAACCACATCTTGTTTGTAAGCTTAACAAGAGTTTGTATGGACTTAGGCTGCTAGAACTTGTAATGAGAAACTAGACACAATGTTGAAACAATTAGGCTTTAGGCAAGGAGAAGCAGATCAGTGTCTATACACCAGAACCAAAGAAGGTTATTCAACCTTTATCCTAACCTATGTTGATGATTTGATTATAGACACCAACAGAAATAAAGACTACTCAGAAGTTGTACATCATTTGAACAAAGAAGTGGAATTGAAAGAGTTAGGAGATGCAAAATACTATTTGGGCATGGAGATTCAAAGAGAACAAGATGGCTCTTTTCTACTAAGTCAAAAACAAAAGATTGCTGAACTTTTAGAAAGCTTAGGACTCCAAGATGCCTATACTATAGCAACGTCCATGATCACAGATTTTCTTAAAAATACTGAAGAAAGTGATGCTTTACTAGATAACAGTCTCTACAGAACAGCAATAGGAAAACTCCTGTACCTGTCTACCAACACAAGACCTGATATTGCATCTGCTGTAGGGATTCTGAGCAGGAAAGTTAGCTCACCCACAAAGAAAGATTGGATTGGAGTAAAAAGGGTGGCTAGATACTTAAGAGGGACTATCAACTTTAAATTGAAGCTACCAGCTAGTAGCAATCCAAAGTTAGTATGCTACACTGATGCAGATTGGGCTGGTGATAGTGCAAATTATCACTCAGTCAGTGGTTTCATATTTTTGTATGGAGATGGCCCTATTTCATGGGCAGCCACAAGCAGAGTGTAAGTGACTCTATCCTCTAAAGAAGCAGAGTATATTTCAGCATCAGAAGCACGTAGAGAATTACTATGACTTGATCAATTGTTGTCTGATTTTGGAATAAATGAAGAAAAACCAATTCAAGTTATGGAAGACAACCAGAGCTGTATTAAACTTTCTTAAACAGAGAAGACACCACACAGCAAGTACATAGGAACAAGATACCACAAAGTATGTGAGCTCACAGAGAATGAAATGATCAAGATGATCTATTGCCCAACCACTGAGATGGTAGCTGATATCCTGACCAAACTTCTACCAAGAGATGGCTTTGAGAATTTATGAATCAAGATGGAACTTCAGGGGTACGTGCACAGTTGGGAACGGGTGTTGGGAGCGGCAACCTTTGCATGCTTAATTAACTGACTAGTTAGTTTGCATGTTTATTGTAGGCATAGAGAGATAGCCTAGAGAAAACTTCCTGTTTGTTTTGGTCAACACTTCTTCCTCCAGCACGTACACATTTTTTGTTCTTAAAAAAGGTTCTCTTGCCATTGACACCTTCCTTTTGTCTTCGCCTTTTGTCTTGAAAGCACGCTCTGAGATCTCCTAACAGGAATGGTTTTCAGCAAGCATGTGAGTGCTTAATTTCTTCCTACCTACTTCAAGAATTGAACCTGTGTAGACTATGCACAAGATTTTGTGAGTAAACTCTTTTATATTTTAACCAAACTGTTTTTGTGTTTATTGTGAGCTAGATTAGGTGTGTTTGGGGTGGAATGATAGAAGTGGGACTAGTAATCTGTTCAACTTCCGTTTTTGTGCAATTACTAAGATACTCTGCTGATTGAGAGTCTCATTACCAAAATCTCTCAATTCCCCAACACATAACAACTTTTCTACAGGTACATTTTGATTTTAAACCAGAGTTGGATAACTGCAATGGGTATAGGGAACAGCTTTCTTCCATGGACCTATAGCAGGACACAGCACTTAAAACCAACCCAAAATCCAACTGAGAAGAGACCAGAACTCACGTCCAATTTGGATTTCCAAATACTCAAGGGCTGAAAACAAAGAACTGCAGGAATAGCAATTCAATGCTTTTGGCCTATTTTGAGTGACTGAAAGGCAATCATTTAGAGGAGATCTGGTACCCTGGTGGAGTGCAGCAAGCCTGAGTGGCACAAAAATCCCATGTAGCATGCTGCATGTGACCCACAGACTGCACTTTCCCCACTCACTTTAATCCCACCGTCACCATGCTTACAATTATCTGAGCCTTTGAAGCCAGACAGTTCTGAGTCGCTCATGATGTACACAGAAGCAGAACAGAGCCACTATGAACTTACTTAGGCCAGTTTACCATGCAGTGTTCCAAAGAAGCCTGTTTGTATTTGAGCAGAAAGGACTAAGCTATTACTTGGAGGAATTCTCAAACTCTCTGTCCCACCAGGATGTTCTTAATGGGAAGCAGGAAATTCCTGAGAGTAATCACTCAGGCCATTTCTGACTGAAGACACTGAAAGAGTCCGTTGGGCATATGCAGAGATGATTAAGAGCAGACGTGGTCTGAAAAGATCAGTCACTGAAAAACAAACCTTTAGGTTTGCAGGGTCATCTGATTCGACGGCATCCATCCACGTCTCCATCTGCTTGAACGAGAACAGTCATCTGTGTCACGACCAAGTGGCCATGGAGTCTTCAGATCTGTAATGTGTGCAGCCTGCATCTTCCATTAATCCAGGAAGTTCTTAATCACTGTCTGTTGTCTCCCTGTCCCACCACAGTCATTGACTAAGTAATACCATTCCACATGGCCCTTCAGCTAAAGAGCAACTGGTAACGTCCACCACTTGAATCAGTTCATTTAATGAAAGAACATATCACACCCAGCTTCTTTGGTTACTTTAAAATCATCTATCCTGGAGTTTCCTCAAAATGTTACAGGTTCTTAAAGTGAAGATCAGCAACTAGTGCTAGTCCCTGAAACAGTCTAGCATTACCCCAAACCCAAGGACCCCTAATTGGCCAGTAGAGACAGAACAGTTTTGGTAACAACTGGCCTCTTTATTTAGTAATTATTAAATATATGTTTTTCTGCATTTCAACAATGGTTTCAAAGTGGATTTACAGTGGACTGTTTTACACTACATAATTACAGCATTATGGTTCCATGTTAATTGCCATGACTGTTTCCTGTGGAATCCTGGGATTTCTTGTTTGGTGCGGCACCAGATGAGCTCTCTGACTAAGAATTCTAAACATGCCTTTCCAAACTGTGGATCCCAGGATGCCAGAGAATGTTTCTGTGGCAACTTAAGTGGAATCATAGTGCTGTAATTGTAGAATGTGATGGGGCCACCAGCCATGGGGGACCATTGCACTAACATTTAAATAATATCCATTTTCAAAATCAGATGGACACCTCCTGTTATTTCTGCTTTTATTTAGTTTTAGGGGTGGCATTTGGGGCAGCTCATGAAGCCCTTAGTAGGTGTCAGGACATAATATTGTTCTCTCCCCACCAGACCTGCCAAAGTTACCCAGCCCTGCTCTGGTAGAAGGTTTGTGGAGCTGACCAATCCAAGTCCACCTGAAAGATAAAGACTCATAGAAAACCAAGAAAGTAGAGGCCCATCAGTTGCCTTCTGGCAGGTGTCACTGAGCAAGCCCACAGTTCACCCAATCAGTTATTCATTTAATTAGTTAAATATTATTTATTATTTCAAGGTAAGATATTAATTATGGGGCCCAAGACAGCTCACCTTTCAAAAACAATTACAGGAGCTATCCTATTAAAAACAGGTCTCATTCAAGTGTGTAAAACAAAGAGAGTAAAGATTCATTGACTTGATTCAAAATAAAAGTACTGTACACCATCCTTCCACAACAGCCAGTTAATAGCTAAATGCCTGAATAATAAAAAGCTCTTTGCCTGCTGGAAGGAAAGCAACGACAGGGCCTGCCTAGCCTTCATAGTCTTCACTGTGTCTGCATTGTTATTTAAACCACAGTTATTATTACTCATTTTGTATCTATACATATAAATTATTTGCAAATACATTTTATTTACACAAATCTCTCCCCAGTTCCTTGGAGGAGGTTTTTGCCAAAGCAGCCACCTCAACTATAGAATCAACCTTCATCATGGTGCTCATATGTATTTCTTTTGTCTCACTATCATCTCTGTTCCAATAAGTTTTACTTGATTCCGAAGCACAGATTTCTAAAACATAGTAGGGTAAAGGGGAAAAGAAAACATATATCCTTGGGAATCTGTAGCTTCATCATGCTCCTTACAGTTTGTGGTAGGAAAGATAATCTATTATCTGTCTCCACCTAAAATAGTTTCAAAGTATTTTGAAACCAGCTACTGTATTTTGAGCATCACTTTGCTTGCATGGGAAATTAATACAATGGTCTTGTGGTTGATGCAATCCTCTTGGTGCCCCTTCCTTGGAGATCAGAATATATCCTGAGCATTTCCAATCCATTATTTTGTTTTCTATAGTTGTGGACAGATTTTAGTTAGACTTTGAGTGGATTCTGTCTCTGTAGCTTGAAACAGCTCTATTGATGCACCATCTGTCCCTGGTGATTTATTTCTCCCAAATGCTTTGAGTGCAACTTCCACTTACTTTCTAAAAAACTGAGTTCATCTTCAAAGAGTTCTTCCTTGAATAACTCTGTCATTCTTTTATTTCTTTATATAGTGTTTCAGTGTATTGTTTCCATTGGCTTTTTGTGTCTTCCTGACCATGCAATGTATTCCCTTGCTGGTCATAGAGCATCCCCACTCTAGGCTTAAATTTCCCTTTGATTTCTCAGATCTTCTTTAGTTTTACTCTAATTTTTTAGCAGTTCATTGTCTGTGTCACAATCTGTTCCTGGTCTTGTTTTTACAGAGAAAATGGAGTTTCTCCATCTTCTGCTCCCAATTATTCAATCTATCCAGTTTCTGTATTGGCCATTAGGTGATGTCCGTGTATATAGTCGCCTTTTTGATTGCCTGAAAAATGTGCTTGTGATGAACAAACTGTTGGCTTCACAAAATTGAGTCAGTTAGTCTCCTGCTTCATTTCTCGCTCATAGATGAAATTCTCCTATAAAGATTTGTTCTGCTCTGTCTCCTTCTTTTACATTTATTACCAATGTGTCTTTTTCTTGGTGTGGAATAAATTTTCTCCTCCGGCATAGAATCTTTCAATTTCTACTTCTTCTGCCTCTGTAGTTGGAGAATAAACTTGGACTATGGATATGTTGATGGATTTTCTCTGAGGTCTTATTGATACTGTTCAATCAGCCTTTGTGTTATATCCCTTGATTGCTTTTTGCTACCCCTCCACTCACTATTAATGCCACCTCATTTCTTAGATCTTCATTTCCTGAGTAAAACACTGTGTAATTATCTGACTAAAAATATCTTATTCCTGCCAACATTAGCTCACTCCCCCAAGTATCACAATGTTTATACATCTCATTTCTTGTTTTACTGTGTCTAGCTCCCGTGATTCATACTTCCCACATTCCATGTTCTTATAATATGTGTTGTTCACTTTGGACTTTCTGTTTCCCTCTGAGCACTGAACATCCTTTCAGCTTGAGGTCAGTTGCATCATTAGCCGCAGTGCTACTTATAGTTGTTTTCAGTTGTACCCCAGTAGCTCGTTGAATGCCTTTCTACTTCAGAGTCTCATCTTCTGACAGTATCTCTTGTTTCATTTTGGATTGTTTTATCAGAGGATTTTTGTGGTGAAAAGAATTCAAAAGGGGGTTGCCATGCCTTTTTCTGCCAGTACTAACAAGTGTTTGCTGTGTTGCCACTGCCGTTCTCTCTGAGAGATCCTCTGCCAGGGTCACCCCCCACAGCTGCTGCTCTCAAGTAGCTGTTTGTACATATAGTCTAGCTCCTCAGCTAAAACCTCTCTGACATAGGAGACCCTAGCAGCAGCACTGCATCTTGCCTCACAGAAGCAGACAGTCACCACCACAGAAAAGTAGTGCCATGGTGGCAATAAATAATTACAAAAAATTTAAAAGATAAAAAATGTATTAAATAGCTTTTCAATTAAAAACAGCCAATTTAAAACAAATTTGAATAATATAACCATAAAACCTATGCAGCCTGAATAATATCAGTTTGGCCTGAAGGCTTTAACAAAAAGCTAACGGGACAAAGTTCTGGGGGTGTGGCTATTCTGAGTCCTAGGTTTTAACTTCCTGCCAAAATGATTCCAACATGGAAGCCAATCACCCATGGGGGAGGGAATTCTGCAACTGGGGTATCACAGCAGAAAAGGCACTCTCTCATATCCTCCCACAATGTATTTCTCCTATTGATGGGACATGGAGAAGGGGCCTCCAATAGATCTTAATTTGCAGCCAGACATATAGAGAGAAAGGCACTCCCTCAAGAATTGAGGTCCCAAGCCATTTAGAGTTTTAAATGTTATTGCCAGCACCTTAAATTCAGAATGGAAATGTGTTGGCAGCCAGTACAATTTCTTCAGAACTGGTATTATATGATATCTGAATGGTATTCCAGTGGGCAGTCTAGATGCTGCATTTTGTACTAGCTGCAGTTTCCAAGTCATTTTCAAGGGCAGCTCCATGTAGAGTGCATTGCACTAGTCTAATTGGGAAGTTACCAGTGTATGGACTACTGTGACTAGTTATCTCTGTCCAAGAAATGCCATAGCTGGTGAACCAGTCAAAGCTGGCCCCAAGCACTCCAAGCCCCCAAGTGTATCTGGGTATCCAGTGACAACAATGTATCTAGGAGTATTCTCAGACTATGCACCTGCTCCTTGGGGATGTGGTACAACCCCATCCAGAGCTAATAAGCTACTCAGTTCCCAGACTCTGGAACCACCAATCCACAGAACCTCTGTGTTATCAGGATTCATGGGAGTGTACCTCTTTCATGCTGTATTGGGAGGACAGGCATTGTTCAAGGAGTTGGTAGACATCTCTCTGCACAATATCCATCAAAGCATTGTTATACCTACATATGCCACCACTAGGATTCTGGCTTTAAGCAGATGTGTGAAACAAAGATGGTTATACCTTACAAAATCTTGGAGCTATAGCTCTTCCTTCCTGCCCAGATTTGCAGAACATGTTCCTGAAACTCTACAAGTTTCTAATAACAGCAGAAATCCAACTATCTAATGGTTATGGGTCCTGAAGGACTAAGTGTTATCACAGTTATGATATGTCTGGTGAGAGCACTAGATATCCTTTTGATATCAAATAATTTGGCCTTTGCTTGACCTTTCTCTGCCACCCTACTCCACGTGTTTGCAGAGGTCCACCGGACAAGCACGTAAACGGGCGCGGCTGTTAATGGTTGTACATTCCAAACCTCATTCAGGCAGGCAGCTTAAGCCTCTCCAATGCTTCAGGGAAAAACCTTCTTGCAAACCGGCTTTGCTCAGCGCGAATCTTTACAAAGATGCACGGCCAAGGGCCAAGCCATTCCTTTATGTCGGGCCATTAGCATACTGGCCATACTATTGTCACCCAGCGCTAAGCTCATCATGCAAAACCTGACCTTTTTCAACTCCTTTGTCCAGCTCCAAATTCTCTTTGTTCTCACCGAGCATGGCATGACCTGTAGGTAAAATCCACCCTATAAAAAGTCCTCTTTTCCGAGCCTTCCTTGGATCATCCTGGACTTCCATCCCACCTTGCTGCCACTCTGTCCAGTGAAGTTTTCCCCTCAGTTCCCAATAACTGAGTCTGCTTCCTTTTTTGGACTGCTTGGAACACTCCGGACTGCTATCCCGCCTTGCTGTCGGTTTGTGCAGCGAGTCGCCCACTCAGCAAACCGCGTTGAGCTTTCTTCCCCTCCATCTTCTCTTCTCTCCAGGACTACGAGACCAGGTGTCGTATTACCCATTCCCCAAAGCTCTCCATTTATATTTCGCAGTTAGTTAGTGTATGTTGCGTCTTTCATGTTGCTTGTTATTAATAAAATATTATTTGTTACTTTAAAACTTGCCTGGCTACGCTCTCTGACCTGAAGCCTTAGACATAGGGTAAAAGATCCTAGCTAAAGTTACCCTGCCTCTCGTTAGCTTAAGAGAGTGCTCGAGCTTAATTTCCCCATCTTGTGCTTTTATTTGGATATTTGGGCACCCCTACCAGGACCCCCAACATACAGGGTAACAAGGATCTGCCAGCCACAAGAATTCACTGAGTTTGATACAGAATTAGGGCAGAACCATTGAAACCAATGGTATCTGGATCCATGCAAGGATTGGGTTTATTGAACCTACCATTTGTAGACTATCAGGTTTTGTTTTGTTTTTGTTTTTAACAAGGAGCCATGATCATTAAACCAGCTTGAAATAGGTTTCATAGTTTAGGACAAACATGACTAAAGCAATAACAATGCCCAGGTGGGTAAGAGAAGGGGGATATACATTAAAAAAACAACAACAACAGGGCTTAAGTGTCCATAATTTGCTGTCAAATACCACAGTAAGGAATTACTGTGTTAATAAAGTCCCAGTTTTGCTATTCTAGTGCCCTGTGCAATGAACTTTTCATGCTTTAGTGGAGTTGCTTGCGATTATGGGCTATGATTAGTAAAGATTACACTGTGAAATAATAGGAGGGATAGGAGACCACTGATTTAAGTTAATTAACCAGTTGAAATTATGATGCACAAAGGAATCTGCTTCCTTCTGCCCCCCTTTTTACCCCTCCCCCTGTGGAAGATATAATCTCTTCGTGAACAAAGTAAAAATGAAGACAGAGATGCAAGGGTGGATCAAATTGAGAAAGTTCAGTTAGAGTAAGACTGGAACGGAAAACAATGCAGGGCAGGGAACTTTGGTTCAAGTTTCTTTCTGTGCCACTCTCTTTCTGTGGCTTTGGGTGTGAGATCTCAGGTTTTGGCCCAGCATCCTATGTGCGATATGGCAAGGGGTGGCATAAGGAGACTGACATCATTTCCTCACCATACAAAGGGGTGTTGTGAGAATGAACAGGGCAATAATTTTACAAGGTACTCCGATACTGCGGCAAGGGCCTTACAAGGAATCTTAGAGAGATAAAGATCATAATAATGTATATTATCCAAGACATGTTTGCCCTTCCTTAGGCACTTTTCATAGCAAAGCACAAAGTTCTAACATGTTCTGAACACTCCCTAATAGCCTCATCATTTCATCAAAGCATAATCCAGCACAGGTTAGAATGTAACAATCTAGATAGACAAAGAGCACCATACATGTGACTCCCTTCAGGACTCAGCAACAAATGCCTTTACTTTTGGAATGGGAATTCTAGCTTACTTTTTAAAAGTCAATCCACCACCACCCTTCTGCAATGTCTTCATCCAGCGATTCTTGTTTGTCTGTCTGCTAGTCATGTACATGGTGAAAAATAGTGCATACATATATGTGTCCTCAAGCTGCTTGACTTGACCTTTGGTGACCCCATGAATTTCATAGGGTTTTCTTAGGCAAGGAAACCTTAGAGGTGATTTGACAGTTGTTTCATTTGAAATATAGCCTATAGCACCTAGGATTCCTTGGCAGCCCCCCAACTAGGTCTGACCCTGCTGACTTCCAAGATCAGATGTGATGCCTTGCTCTGAATTTCATTGAGTAAGGATCCTTTCCAAAGCATATCTTTTTTTGTTTTTTCTGCGGGCCTAGTCAGGTTTTTCCAGCTAATCTGTTTTGACACTTGCTATGTACCTAATTATTATTTCCTTTTGCAACCCAACCAAAACAAGGTCTGGAAATGGGGGTTCCCATCTGGCTAGTTTGTTTTGTCAGACAAAACCCCCAGGTCAACTTCCGGATAGCTAGTGACTTAAGTAAGAATGCCTACAGGCTTGCCTTTTCTGACCCCACAGGCATAGTGGGGGGAGAAGGGGTCATTGTAAGATTGACAAGAAAAACAAAACTCTCTGAAACTCCTGGCTTGCCCTAAAGCATCATTTGTTGTGCCAGTGACACCTTCAACCTCTTTATCTGTATTTCTCCCACTTCCTGTTTGGTGCTACAGTTGGATGTGCTAATATCCAGGTAAAGCCGTATAGCAGAAAATGGCTGATATTAAAGAGGCCAAACACCACATTAGGTTCAACACAAGTCTATTCCTGAAAATGCTTACACCAAGTTTATCCCCTCTCCCCTTGAACATGTAACATCAGTTCCCTTGTGTGACAACATGTGAATCTGCTTGATTTTGCAGAACAAGTAAAGGTTAGCAAAAATTGTTCTGCAAAAACTCTGAAGAACAGGTGACAAGAGGGGAAAAAGACATTACAACACAGAACAAATCATCCTACATGTTATCAGGAGAAGGAAAGTTTCACATGGGGCTGCTGTTTTCAGAGGAAGGTTTGTGCTAAGTGCTGCCTGTAGTTCCCACGGCTGGTTATTTAGATAGTTAGCTATAATTATATTGTGCCTTTCCTCCTATGAACTCAAGGTGACATATGTGGTTCTCCAGCCCTTCATTTTATCCTGGCCACAACCCCATGAGGTAGGTCAAGCTGAAGGAATGATAGGCCTGAGATCAGCTAGTGAGTTTTACCCTGTAGTCACCACACCACACTGATTCTCAATGCTCAGCCACTGCTGTCACTGGATTGAGGAATCAGTTCCCTACACCACTACTCCTTATCCACACCAAGCAGGAAGAAGAAACATCAGAACTATTAATATCGCCCGCTAAGATTTATCTTTCTCCAAGGCTTAGTTGCATGTTACAAAAAGGGAACTGGTAGTTTCTGTGGTGATTAATATCCTCCATGTTCTAGTCCAAACTAAAATGGATTAAGCACCATAGTTAGCTCACTGCCCCAATGACAATGACAGCAACCATGGATTTCACATGGAACTCCAGGATTTCTTTCTTCACAGGTGGTTAGCCAAAAGGAGAGGGCAGCAATGTTGACAGAAGACATGCGATCCTTTCCTTTCCAATCATTTTAAACTAAAAATCACCCTTGTCCAACCTGCTTGTTCACTGTGGAAGGAAAGACAGGAGTTCCTGTGTCTTGTATTGTTTTCCTCCTCCTGGGTTAAAAAAAGAGGTCAGTGAGGGTGATTTTGAGCTGAAAAACAACTGGAGGGGAAAGAGTTAAGCAACCTCTCCCCTATCCACCCTTCTTCCCCTAAGAGGCAGCCTCCTCAGGGCTTGCTTTGGGATTAAAAAAGAATCCTGGAGTTGTACATAGTGTGTAATTTAAACTTCAGCTGCAATGTAAACATTTATTTGTCGTCAAGACATTATCACTTTGTTTCTAAAACAGAATATATATATATATATATATATATATATTCTGGTTGGTTAGTTATTTTCAACAAGTCTTATATGAATTGCCGAGGAATTAAATACAGCAGGAGGGGGATTCAAATCAAATGAACTGTTTAGTTCATAAAATGCTACAGAATATGAATTAATTTGTGTATCTATGTCTGTCATGTGAGGAATGTAATCATGAAATGTGAAATCCAAAGTTATCACAGACTCAGGAAACACAAGGATTCAGATTAGCTGATTTTGCTTTCAAAGAGTGGGCTGGTTGTTTTTTTTTTAATGGATCCACCAAAGTTCACAACACGTCTGAGAATCAGTGTGTACTGTAGTGTGGGACTCGCAGTTGGGAGATCCAATTTCTAACATGAATCTTACTGAGTGATCTTAAGGAAGACAGCAGGCAGCCACACAGAGTTGTTGCAAAGATTAAATGAGAGGGAACAATGTACTTTCCCTTGTGCTCACTGGACAACAGATGAGATATTAATGTAACATGGTACCAACATTTCATCTCACCCACCCCTTGTAAATTTTAAATACAGGGAGATGGGGGGTAACATTCCACAGTTGAAAAAAAATTACAAACACTCAATGTCTTTTTTTTTTTTTTTAGTTAAAACTTCTCTCTCCTTTCTCCTCATCACCTTCTATGGTGTGAAACCCTCTGAGCCGGATGTAATACATCACCTTAGGCATCTGGGAAATGGCAGGGCATTGAACTTTGGACCTGCATAAACTGAAAAAACAAAACAAAACTCACAAACCTTGATAACTTTGTCTTGCCACCTGAGAGGTGTATTTGGAGAGAGGGAAGGAGAGAAAAACAGTACACATGGATATCTAATGTTCTTACAGATGGCAAAGGCACATATTTAGTTTTATTTTGATTGGACTACCTAGTTCTAATTCTTTTCAACCTGGTCTGAGTTTTGTCTAAATGAGAGCTTTTTTTAGGGTAGAATAGTCTTTGAAATGTTCTTTTTTTTTGAATGCAGTTCCCAGAATCCCATAGCCAGCATGGCCTGGGAGATTGCAGAAATTGTGGCTCCAAGTTCTGGGGAAGAGATGGAGCCACACAATTGCCAAACTGATTTTAATGTTTTCCAAGCAATTTGCAAGTTGTTTTGACATTTCTGAGGTTCATGTTGAAACTTTCCAGCTGATTTCCAAGTTGGGTCAATGGACAGCAAGTTTATTTATTCATTTATTTTTAAATGAAGGTCAACTTTAAGAATAGATTTGTTATACTTGTAAATTTCTTGGAGGGGTCAACAAAAATCTTAATTCTGAGGAAAATTATGGGTTTAGATCTACAAGCTACCAACCACCACAACCCCATTCCTCAGTATACTCACATATATTGATGATTTAGGGCTAGAATCCAGCAACCTGAATAGCTTACTGGAAGTCAGACCAAAAACTGTGGCAAAGTCACCATCCACTGATGAGGAAGGCACAACCTATCAACATTTTATGTAGAAGAGCTAACTGAAATGTGGAGGTCAAAAATGGGTCTAGCAGGGACATATTCCCATTTCCAGTCCCCATCTCACAGACATTGATTATGCCTGGAAAAACATTTTCACAGACTCAGCTTCCAGGTAGGACAGTAGAAAGAAGCTTTTTGAGGTTGTTCTGCAGCAAGGAGAGTTTTCATGCTAGCAGTGCCAGCCAAAGGAATTTCTGGTTGGAGAAACTCACCCTGGATTGTGGGGAAACACCCACAAGGCCCTAGAACTCCCCTTACTTGGATTTACTCATGAGTAAACGCATAATGAATGGAAAGGGGAGAGGGAGTTATATTTTTCACTGTTGCTATAAAATGTATTTATTTTGAACCAAGAATCTGACAGTCCCAAGCTGGCAAATTGCTTTTTAAAACTCTTAATCAAAACTTTGGAGTTACAAAACTGAAGGATTCTTCTGATTAAAAGGGATGAACAGAAGCCTCATCAGTCACCTTCTTTCTGCAACCAAGAGTCTATTAAGTGTGCTTACCCCACAAGACTGGGAGTCAGATAAGAAGATTAGGGATTGACTTGTTTCAAAGAGAACAGTTAAGGACTTGAATGCATATATTTTCGTGAATAGACAGAATTTAATCTTGTTTACAGGGCTGAATTGGACTCTAGCAAGGAGAAACTACAGCTTGAGAAAGTGCAGGCATTATCTCTTTAATGCTGACAAGACTGACTTGCTGGCTGTAATTGGGTAGGTGAGAGAGGAGTTAACTCTGTAACTGCTGGATTGAACAAAAGATGGAAACTTCCCAGTAACTTTCTCAGGAATTTCCACAAGAGATGCTTGAGGAATAGCATTTTCTGAACGAAGAGGAACTCCCAAACTTGAAAAGGAGACTGCCAGAAGTTTTGTAGAGTATCCAATGAATGAGATCAAGTCAGAACTGTCAGGAGATGTAAGGTGTGTGGAAGAAATGCGGGACTGATACAGAAGTTAGGAAGGCTGAAAATCACATGGTGAAACAAATTCAAGTTGAGCTAATGGAGGGATTAGCCACTGAAATTGGGGGGATGAGGAGTCAATAACTTCTGGTTTGTGAAATGGGGACTACAGCCCAAGTGGTGGATATACTGAGGGTCAAATGAAACCAAATTGATCTAAAGCAGTGGTTCTCAACCTGGGGGTCGGGACCCCTTTGGGGGTCGAACGACCATTTCACAGGGGTCGCCGCTCCTCAATCCTGCCCCCCTTTTAAAAGAAGGTGGCCTCACAGCCAATGGGAGCAGTGCTTCTGAGACCCCTGCGCTGGGGTTCAAACTGCAAACCCCAGGATTCCATAGGATGGTAAAAGTGGAATAATAGTGCTATAACAGTCTAGTGCAGAAATAGCCAGGATGACCTTCTCTCGCTTTTGTTGTGCATGGCCCCTTGGCGCTTGCCACATGCACGTGTTGTGTTCTTCGCCCTGACTATCTTGCATTCCTCGCTTTTTGTATGTTCAGCGTCCACACTCCCTTTAAGGGAGGGAGGGAGGGAGGGAGTGAAACAAAACGCGTCTGCTTATGCCGCCGCCATCTCTCTCCCTGTCCTTTCCTCCCTGCGCCTTGTGTAAAATGTTGGTCTGTTTTGGCATTGCCTTTGGGAGTGACTGGCTTTTTGAACTGTAGAAACCCAACATTCAGAACTAGAAGTACTGCCTTAATCCTGGCATTGATGGATGCTTTCTGTGCTTAAAAAAAGGGGGAAGGGTTACCAGTTTTTAGGCATTAGAAGTCTATCCAGAGCAGTGATTTAGGGCAGTGTTTCCAATCTATTTGAGGTTGGAAATAACTAACTAACTAACTAAATAATAAATAAATAAATAAATAATGAAAATGATTTTATGGTTGGGGTCACCACAACATGAGGGACTGTATTAAGGGGTCACGGCATTAGGAAGGTTGAGAACCACTGATCTAAAGGATTAATCTGCAAGACCAAAGGGAATGAGAGAAAGCTTTAAAAGAAACATCCTCTATCTTAGGACAAATATTTTAAAACAGCAAGTGGGAAGAAATTGGAAATATTAACAAAGGGTAACAAAAGGATTCTCAAAATATTGTTGGGAGGGCTTCATGGACAGGATGGATGAAAAGGAAGAAAAGAACCAACTTTAAAATGAAATAAGGAAAAAGTGGGGTTGGTTGGGTTATGAAATGGTTACAGATACAAGACAATTAAAACTGGATTTGCGAACAATTGTGAAAAAGATTTTACAATATGAAACGTTATAGAAATATATGGACTTTATGATGTTATATAACATGTAAAAGGTTAACAGTTTTGAGTAGTGAATAGATTTTAGTATCAAGATTTGAAAATGCAATGCCATTTATCACATAAATGTAAGACTGATATATCAATGCTAGATATGTTAAACTTTGGAAGGAGAAAGTTTATTTTTTCTTTTTTGATTGTTAGAAAAAATCAAATAGGGGTGAAAATAAGAGAATTGCTTAGATGTCTTTGAGGGGCATGAAAGAATTTCAGCGTCGTACATTGTCTAAAGGAAGAATGGAAGTCACATTTTTCTTTATTCTTTAATTTCTAGCACATATGCTTTAGCTCCCTTTTTCTTTTCTTTTCTGTCTTCTTCCTCCACCCCCACCCTTCTTTTCTGTTTTCATGTATTTGTAGAATTTTAGTCTTTTAGTGAGTAGAATTTTGGAATTTTAGTTTTTTTAAAAATAATCAATAGATTTAAAAAAAACAAACACATCATTTTCATAGGGCTAAAGTACTGGCTACATCAGCCAAAATCTAATCTGTAAGCAGAATGCATGGAAGCACAATCTTATACCTGTCTGTTCAATTATTATAAAATAACGTTTTACTGGTACCTTATTCCAAAAAGACTTTCTAAGGTGCCTAAAGAAATGAAAAGTACTTGTTGGAAGTGCCTAGAACATTTTGGATCTTTATACCATATGTGGTGGACTTGTGAAAAGGCTAAACAGTTTTGGAAGATAATACAAGATTCAATTCGAAAAATTTTGAAAAGCCAGATCACAAAATCCCCAGAATTATTTTTATTGGGAATTTGGCGGGAAGATTCCAACTATGATATGCAAAGACAAAGAATGACTCAACATATGTTACTGGCAGCACGACTGGTCTACGCAAAGTATTGGAAGAATACTCAAATCCCAACCATAAATGAATGTTTTAGCAGGTTAATGACAGTTGTAGAAATGGATAGCCAGGCAGATAGACTAAAAGGTTCAAAAGAACAGGAGTTTGCTGACAATTGGTCTTTACTTATTAAATGTCTGAGAGAAAATGAGGGTGAAATTATGATTTCGGGGTTCTGAACTTGCTGTTGCTATTTTGCTCTGTTTTGTTTAGATAAGAGGAATTTACAATTCATGCAAACATGTATAAGAATATTATAAATGACTTTGGCTTGTTGCTATATACTATCATCTATTTTTTATATGGATATACAATATATAAAGTAGGTTGTGAAAAAAAATTAATTTTAGATTAAAAATGTTAGTTAAGTATTGACATAAGTATGGCTGCAAATTCATATTAGAAGTATTGCATATTATACAGAATTACTTTATTTTATATTACAGAATTAAGATTATGCAACAAACGGTTTTTTAGAATTTGGTGTTTATTTTAGTAAACTAGTATATATAGAACACTGTGAGAAGCAGATAGGGCAGGAACCATCTTTTAATTATATGTTTGTACATTTTTTCCCTTTCTTATTCTTCTCTTTTTTTCTTTTTAGTTAGTTTAGATAGAATTATAGGTTGGTTTGTTATGGTCGTGTTTTCCTTAGTTTGATTATTGTTGACTTTTTTCATATTTCTTTTTTTTCGAAATATTATGTTGTGTTTGGTGTTATGTTTTTATATACTCAGTAAAAATTATTTTTAAAAAATCTTATACCTGTATGTTGAGAAGGAAGCCCCAGTGAGGTCAGTGGGGGTTTTCAGGGTGTCTAGGTATAGGACTGCAGTCCTAGACATTTCATAGGTAAAGTCTAGCCATTAGTTCTCCATGAAACAAATAGGCTAACAGCACAGTTTTGCAGGCTATGACATTCATTACTAATCCTGACGAATGAAGTGCTTCTCCATTAATGTAACATTATCATGCAGGGCTGAATAGGGTGCATGTTGTATTTCCTGTCTCTTTTTTCAAATGAGAGTAAAATTCCATTAATGCCAGAAGGAAAGGTGATTCATTCATTTACATTGCTCTGGAGAATTTATGGTGCCGTTTGGCTAGACACTTTTCCCTCCTTGTCCTTTAATTAATTTTTGACTACTGTTATCTATTATAAACACAGGGTATTAAGAGGGTGTGTTGTTGTTGTTTTTCAAAGTTAGGTAGTATCTTTGCATTCCTTCGCTTTGAATCTGGACAGTGTTAGCAATGGTCCATCCCATTAGTTAAACCTGAGCCATGAAATTTGGGCACAATGAAGATCTGGGCCTCTTTCAAATCAAAGCATTATAGCACTATGATGCCACTTGAAAAACCATGACTGCATCCTATGGAATCATGAGGTTTGTCAATTAAGGTCCTAGAGTTCTTTGGATGAGAATTCGAGATCCCCTCCCTGAACCGCAAATCCCAGGTTTCCACAGATGCAGCCAAAGCAGTTGAAGTGGTGTCTAATCGTGTCACGTGAAAGGGCCTGTAAGCTGAGGCAATGGCGGCTAGTGGTCCTAAATCAGTGGGCAGTAAATCCACTCCATGTTTTCCTTTGAACTTAAGGGAACTATCCAATAAACAGAACCTATTTGGGGAGGTAGAGTTCAGCACACTGTTTAGCTCTACTTTAAAGGTATCGACCAAAACCTGAAGCCGATTTACCATCCATACTAACATGGGAGCCTCCCTCTCCCTTTGGACTGAGATAGTTCCAGATGTTATCACTTTTTACTGCAGGTGGGGGACATGATATTTCAGAATATATTTTAAATAGTAAGAAACTAGCTGTCTTCCCTGGAGGTGGGACTCTACATTTCTCCCTGTTTAGTTAATGCAGTGAGCTGTGAATGTTGCTGGGGGAACGAAAGTATCTGGGGGGAAAAAATCCTCCAAAAAATAATCTCCATCCTCTCAACTCTAATTATGTTGTTGTTGTGTGCCTTCAACTTGTTTCTGACTTACAGTGACCCTAAGGCAAACCTATCACAGGATTTTTGGGGGTTGAGAGTGTGTAACATACACAAAGTAGGTTTCCATGGCTGAGCAGGGAATCAAATCCTGGTGTCCAGGGTCATAATCTAATATTCAAACCATTACACCAGGGCTTTCCAAATGGTATGCCGCAACACGTTAGTATGTCACCTGAAGTGTGTAGGTGTGTCACCTATAATCTTGGAAAAACATGTTATTATTTATAAATCATATATTTTTAAAAATAGATGAAAGGTTTTCATGAGATATGTTGTGTCCCCATACATTTTGTTATTACAATCTATGTATGTATCTGTATCTCTTATAAGGGGTTAGTTTAACCTCCAGTTTGCTAGTAACACTGAATTACTGTGTCACAAACTGATGCATGTCTAAAAAGTGTGGCACCAACATGAAAAGTTTGGAAAGCTCTGCACTATAACACTCCGGCTCTCCTAGTCTTCAGTAGCAGGCTAGGATTTTGCCGTTTCACTCTGTGTAAATATGAAGGGCAAGTCTCAGAAATCACAAATGACTTTTAGAAAAAGAATAAAAGAAAACATATCAATAGGAAAATGTGAATACTTTCCTTCTTCTTTTGTTTTCTTTGCAAGCAAGTATAACTTAGGCACAGCTCCTGACAAAGTCAGCCATAGTGAACTCCCTAAGGTAAGCTCTTCAAGGTTTAGCCTGCAGTTAAATGCACAAAACAGCCTGGTGACAAGTAACAATGAGAATGCCTAATGCTGGTCTACTGTGAGAGAAGAAAAGTAAGAAAGTGGACAAGAAAGTCAGTTTGAAATTCTACATACATTCTAGACAATGTCACACTTAGGCCATTTCTGCACGGGGTGAGGGAATCGCCCTGTGCTGCTACTTACCAGGTCTTCTGGCTCCCCGGTCCAGTCCAGGCTGCTCCGGAGCAGTGCGTGCTCATTGCTCTGCACTGCTCCGGTGTCGAAAATGGCAGCTTCCGGCTGGTCGAGGGTCTTGACCAACCACTGAAGCTTGCCAGCCTAAAGCCCTCACCTGGCAGATCACAGGCTTGCATTGGTACAAGCCTGCAAATCTGCACAAGGGAGCAGGCTCGCACTGGTGCACTCGGTGCTTTTGAAAAATCGAAAGAAACAGGTTTTTCAAAAGCACACTGGACAACCACTTGGGGTCGTTCCAGAGCAGGCTGAGGTGCGGATCTATGTTAAATAGTCCATACCCAGTCCACTCCCAGGTGCAGATGTCCTCCCTGGAGGACAGACTGCACCGTTTCAAATACCCCATGCGGAAATGGCCTTAGATTCAGATTATTACGGCTTTAACTGATGATTTTCATAAAGGTTATTTTCTAAGCCCTGACCTTGGGCCCATTCATACCCCACAATTATAGCACTATGATTCCACTTCAGCTGCCATGGCTGTGCCCTGTAGAATCCTTGCACTTGGAGTTTGGTCAGAGGCACCAGAGGAGCTCTGTGGGTGAGGATTCTAAGTACCGTTTCTCTACACTGCAAATCACAAGATTCCATAAGATGAAGCCATGGCAGTTAGAGTGCATGATGGGCCTTTAATGGTGTACTGCTTTGTCAACTGTTTACATTCTGTCTTTTAATGAATTTTAAATGTTTTTGACTCTATAGATAACTTAATTGTTTTCAAATAACATGTGTGCGTGTTTGTGCACACACACATGCATGCAGTATTCATCTCTTTGTATGTTTTAATTTATCCTGGTTTTAATAATTTATAAACCACCTTGGATTGGGTTATTGGGAAAAAGCAAGATATAACTGAATAAAATCATAATTTTCACGATGCTATTACTATATTACACCACTTATTCAAACTGAAAAGGGAGGTGAGTCTTTGAGTCAAGAAATAAGTGATCATTCCTACCCCTCCCCTTAGCTGAATGAGAAAAGTTGACTGTTGCCCATCAGTATCAATAAGTTGTGGCACATTTTGGTAGCCATTATGCCCAAACTAGAGTTGGCCCATTGTATCAATAAAAGTTATGTTAAGCGTGGAATAAGTAAATTGACATTGATGCAATCATCTATCCTAACTGAGATTAATAGTTGGACTAAGGCCCTTGTTGTTGTCTCCTTTAACACTGCCATCTACAACTCAGGACTTTCCCAATGCCTACAAATCCCACAACCTGATTGCTGACTAAGGATGATGGGAATTGTAGCCCAACATATCTAGAAAGTGCCAGACAGGGGAAAGACTGTCCTGAAGCATAATATTTAACTGCCTGAGCCATGAGATGATGCCACTGATCCGCTGCATCTCTTCTGTTCTTTCCATCCCCAATAATGTGTAAACTGGTCACTCCCCACTATGCATTGCTTAAAAGAACATCAAAGAAAACATGGAAAATACTTTCCAAAATGCCTTAAAATCCCTTTCAAAAATAGTGTTTAAAAATCACTATAGAAAGTTAGTCCTTATGCTAAAAAAGTAACTCTTTCCCCACTAATAAAATAAGCTAGTTCTCACCAGCTCTTTTAAATTGGTCTAAAGAAGCTGGACCTCTCATGATATTGCTCCTCTCATGATATTGCTGGTCATCTCCACATCCACTTGTCTGATTCTTAGGTGGAGGGGCTGTTTGTAGCATCTTCTTGGGTTTGCACTGTGACTCTTCCAAAATGTTTTTTAAACAAACAACCCTGGTGCATAGGGTTTGCTAAGGTGGTCATATAGTTTGAAGAGCAAACTTTCTCCCCTATGCACACTTTCTAATTTCCCCCCCCAAGAGTTAACAGTGTTCTTGTTCAAATGCACCATTTTGCTGATGTGTTGATGCATTTTAAGAAAGAGAAAAGAAGGAAGAGAAAGGAATACTTTTTTGTTGTTGTTCTGTTATGTTTCAGAATTAAAAAGAAATCCATTTGAGTGTGAGAATAAAATTCTGCAGTTGGCACCAGAAATTGCTAGGAAATACTACAGGACAACAGAAAAATTGTTTAGATATCTCTTTCTTTCTTTCTTTCTTTCTTTCTTTCTTTCTTTCTTTCTTTCTTTCTTTCTTTCTTTTTCTTTCTTTTTCTTTCTTTCTTTCTTTCTTTCTTTCTTAGCAAATCTTGCCACTCCTCCTACCTCCAGACACATCTGTTCCCTCTGGAGGAGCCCTATGTTATTTTGGGGGCGTTACTTCATTTGTCCCTCGTTGTAAGAAGAGTATGTTTTTACCAGTAGCTACATTACTTTGACTTGTTACCTCTGGCCTCTGTGTATCATCCTGTCATTCAGCTGCAGGCCAAAAACCGGAGACGGTAACAACAAACATGTCAAAGTGATACAAATTCTTTTCTGTACTGAATGAGGAAACTGCTTATTGTACTGAGACTATGTCAAACAGCTTATGAGCATGGTATATCCACACCACACTTGATAGCAGAGCAAGCTCTTCATGCAGATAGCACTTGATTGTTGAATTAAGTGACAATGAGTTCACTGCAAAGTAAATCACAGTCCTTACTTTTGAAAATAGTGACATGGATAGAAATGACAGAACATTCATCCTGAATTTGCAAAACCTGAGCAGGACATTTGATGACCACCAATTTTGGAAGTCTCCCATTCGTAGGGTTACCATAAGTTGAGGTCAACTTGATAGCATATAACAAGAAAGAATTATACAGTGCATCACATCACTTAAAATACTTCATTACTTTGACTGAATTGAAGCATTTGAATTGACAAGAAAGAACTGCTCTGAAAGGATAATTGCAACAGAGACAATAAAAGTTGGGAGGTATTCCGGATCATACCCTGTTCTCTTGGTAGATGATTATTATTTTTTGGTATGGTAGTAGACACTTGAAAAATCACCCATAAAGCTACAGTTGCCATAGGGCATGGACAAACCTTGGGTTCCCTTTTGCCTCTCCCTGTGATGTAAATTTGGATATGTATTGATTTGTTTCAGCACAGATCTCAAAACTGGTTCCAACTGTCAGCAATAAGCAGCCATGTCCATCTCTACAGCATGGAGGTAGCACAATGCTCTGAGAACAAACACTATTCAATTATTTTTCACTCCTGATCACTTTCAGGTAAGAAGTTCCAGGTTCACTTGTCCTGAGAATAACACTGATACAGGTTGATATTGGTTTTGCACTGATTTACATCCCACATAAAAGAAAAGGCTACATAAAAGGCAAGCTGTCTCAGTGGATTATGAATCTGCTTGACAACAGCACACCAACTAAATAGGCTCATTTCAGTGTTCAGTGTTCTTACATAATGTCGTCCCAACATTTTTGTATTTTCTGGCCCAGAAATACAAATGTGAGGCAAAGCATTACAATTCTCAAGGTTCTTCCTCAGCTAAGATTTTAATTTCAGCTATAGAAGAATTCTTCTTTCCTACCCACTCATCTGCCTTCACATGCCATTGGGCAGCAGTGCATTTAACTGCAGTCCTGGAACTTAGCTACAGCCATAACAAGGTGCTAGGCAACAGAAAGAAGGCTAGCAGAGGAGCACCACAGAGATCTTGCTTTCAGCCATTTCACTGCTGGACTAGCGAGTGATCTGAATACTCAAAGAAGATGGACATGATCAGACCATCATGTTCTCTGCTACAAAATGAAGTGGGGATATCCAGCTCTGTGTTGAGATAAGAATAAACAGAATTACTTTCCACATTTGGGGAAATATGATTTGGTTCTTCAAGGGCAATTCACCAAGGCCATTTCCACACTAGACTGTTATAGTGCTGTTATTCCACTTTCAACATCTTATGGAATCCTGGCGTTTGCAGTCTAGGGAGGGGCCTCGAAGGCCACTCCATAAACTGGAAATGCCAGGATTCCATAAGATGTTGAAAGTGGAATATAAGCACTATAACAGTCTAGTGCAGAAATGGCCCGAGACAGTTCACCCCATTATTATTTGTAACACCCTAGGGTTCCTGCATAGTCCTTTAAAAATAATGAAGCTTATTCAGCTCAAAAGCTTTTGCTGATTAATCAGCTGAGGCCAAATGTAAACTGCTAGAGTGAAGAACAAATGTTAAACCTTTTGATATTAAAGTTTTTGTTTGCTGTGAATGTTTTGGTCCTCTTGCTGCATTTCTAAAATAGCAAATGAAAAAGACAACAGCCCTTATCCATCCAACAATGAGCAGTGCCTTCTGTTTATTAATTTGCAAGGTATATCCAAACAGCATATGTGCTGAGGTTATGGTAACATAACTAATTTAAGCAGTTACTGGATTTTTATCCAATTTAATTAAAAGTGAGGTTATTACCTATTCACTGGAAAAGCAGCTCTAACAAAAAGGCATCCAGGAACTGAGGTACTGGTGTCAAAGATGGACAAAGGCATCTAGACATTTAATAGTCATGCCAAAGAAGGGACTTCAGAAGGCACAACCTGTCTCATCTTTGCATGACTTCAGTCGCTTACACAGCTTCTTTGGATCTATGGGTTTACCATCAAGTCACCTTTCATAGGGTTTTCTAACAAAAGGAACAATCTGAGATCATTTGCCATTGTCTTTAGCTTACAGCACCTGGTATGCCTTGAAGGTCTAAAGTTGTAATGCAGGACCCCACCACACCAGCACCACAGTCCCTCATCCCATACATACTGTCTCAGAAGCCATGAAAAGGTTTGTTTTAATTCTGTAATAACTGTGATTGTTACATCGCTTTGTGTTGTGTTGTTGTGTGCCTTCAAGTCATTTCCAGTCCTAAGGTGAACCCATCATACGGTTTACTGGGGGCTGAGAGAGTGTGATGTGTCTAAGAACACTTAGTGGGTTTCTATGGCCAAGTGAGGAATTGAACCCTGGTCTCCAGGATCAAAGTCCAATGCTCAAACCACAACTTCATGCTGGTTCTCGTTACTGTTACCACAGTTGCTAGCCCGGACTTGTGGGATATTAAATATCACTTCGATATCAATAATTTGGCCTTCTTTACCTATTTCTCTCCACGTGCTGTGAGGCCCCTGGACAAGCTCGCGTACAGACATGGCCACTAATCGCTGTAATATTCCACACAAATACAGGCAGGCCAGAAATAGCCATCCTGCCGCTTCAGGAGACCTCAAGGCAAGTACCATATTATGTATGCACGCTACTTACAAAGAACTCCCTGCCCCAAGCAGGCAGCTTGACTAGCCAAATACTCATCTGTCAAGCACTCCGCATTTTCATACTGGCTACTCTATTGACAATTTGGACTTAATCATGTAAAATTCTGACCTTTCGGAGGCTTTGTCTCCTGCCCGAAACTCATTGTTTTCTCCAAGTATGGACTAGCCTATGGCCACATTTTCCCCTACAAGAACCCCTGACTTTGAGAGCTTCTTCAGATCACTCCCGACTTCCATCCCGCTTTGATTGGCGAGCCTTCCCCTCATTCCCACATACTGGGAAACTTCATCTCTACGAACTTCTGCTGCAAACTTCCCAGGCTTCAGGACAGGTGTAGTATTACCCATACCAACAGCCTTCTCTAAAAATCCCTCTATCCCACTCCAACCTTTATTTCTCTAGTTATCTGTGTGAGTGTGCTGCATACACTGTTTGATTGTATTTTAATAAAAACAACAATTATATTTCACTTCTGTTTGCTCCTTGACTCAGCCTGACCCCACAGACATTGGGTAAAAGATCTCGTTCCGTTGCCCTGCCTCTTGTATTGCTAGCTTGTGTTCTTTGACTAATTTCCCCAACTTGCATAATTTGGAGCGCACTTAGGTGTCCCTTGTGGGACCCCCAGAAATCAGGGTAACATTACAATGGCCGTTTTTGCAAGACATTGTTATCCTGCCATAAGGACAAGAGAAGGATGGGACCGCAATAACAGGTATGGATGATGTCATCACAGTCCCGTCTTTCTCCCATCCCCAAGTAGCATGATCTTGGATTAAATTGTTGACAGGTTTTCCCCATCAATGACTCATGATCATGCTGCCATCCAGCACTTACCTGGTGTAAGGAGGGTCCAGAAGCACAATGGCTTTGCTTCCTGCCTCAGTGCAACCTGGGACAGTACCCTGCTGTGCTGCGGCAGGAAGAGGCAGGGCCATTGTGCTTCCTGGATCCCAGAGGCAATCAGTGCACAGGGGAGCACTCCCACTGTACTCCCCTCCTGGCAGAGCCACTGCTAGGATCCCCGCAGGATGCCACCAGGAACGGTAAGGTGTGAAAACTGCCATAGTTTCTAATTTCCCAGAATTAGCCATTTTGCTTATTTTTAGTGAACAACAACATCTATCCTAAGAGTCCTATGTGTATTTTGTAACTTTCTGGTGACTGATAGAAGTCAATAACATGATTTTTCTTTTTATCTAATAGACTAATAAAGGTGCCATTCTGTTTAAAGCTTCATGCTTTTATTCTTTTTAATTGCAAAATCATGAATTAACTCTCAAAAGTCAAATTTTCCTGAAAATTCCCACTCAATGGACTAGAGGGTTAAGTGGTTTAACCATTTTTGCCTTATTGTAGACTAAGGTCATTTCTGCACGATGGGGCTGTCCCTGTTGTGGGGAAGGATGACAGCGGTCCAAAGGTTGTTCTTCTGCACAATGTCATTGCAGTCCCACCTCCATCTTGTCCCCTTGCATCGCGCCCATGGGTTATTTGTCAAAAAAAATCTGTTTGCATTGCCACTCACTGATGCTTCCATCACCATTGCCCATGCGTAAGGACAGAAAGCTCAGTGGCGGTGCTTCCTTCCCCAGCGCAGCAATAGAAACTGCACAGATGCACTATGGAAAGAAGAGGCATGTGTTACCCTGATTTCTGGGAGTCCCATGAGGGACACCTAAGTGTGCCCCAAATATTATAAAGTTGGGAATTAGCAAAGAGCACAAGCTAGCACTACGAGAGGCAGGGCAACGTAGCAAGATCTTTTATCCAATGTCTAACAGGTCAAGCCGAGTCAAGGAGCAAACAGAAGTAAATAATAATTGTTGTTTTTATTTATATACAGTCAAACACGTGTATGCAACACACTCACACCGAGATCTATGGAAATAAAGGATGGAGTTGGATAGAGGGATTTTCAGAGGAGGTTTTGTATGGGAAATACTACACCTGTCCTGAAGCCTGGGTAGTCTGAAGAAAAGGGTCCATAAACAGAGGAAATTCTCAGCACGAGGAGCTGAGGGGAAGGCTCGTCGAATGAAACAATAGCAAGGCAGGATGGAAGCCAAGAGCGATCTGAGGAAGTGCTCAAAGTCAGGGGGTCTTATAGGAGAAAATGTGGCCGTAGGCTAGTCCGTTCCCGGGGATAACAATGAGTTTCAGGTTGGAGACAAAGCCTCCGAAAGGTCAGTAATTTACATGATTGAGTTATGACAGAGTTGTCAATAGAGTAGCCAGTATGCAAAAGTGGATGCTTGACAGTTGAGTATTTGGCTCGTCAAGCTGCCTGCTCGGGGCAGGGAGTCCTTTGTAAATAGCATGCATACATAATGTAGTACTTGCCTTGAGGTCTCCTAAAGCGGCAGTCTGGCTATTTCTGGCCTGTCTGTATTTGTTTGGAATGTTTCAGCTATTAGCGGCTGTGCCTGTGTGCGTGCTTGTCCGGAGGCCTCGCAAGCACATGGAGAGGAATAGGTATAGAAGGCCAAATTATTGATATCAAATGATATCTAATATCCCACAAGTCCGGGCTAGAAACTACGGTAACACATGGCCATTAAACTCCCTTCTGTAGGGAGCCAGTGAGTGCAGAGGGGAGCATTCCTGTCACATTCCCTTCCCTGCCAGGGCTGTGACAGAAGGACTCGCACAAACCCTGTCATGCACAAAGGGTCTAACTCTGCAGTTTCTGATGACTGCTGGGTTGTTCAAACTTCTTTCAGCTTCTACTACAGCAGGTAAAAAATTCCTAGAGCTATACGCACTGCCCTAAAAATTAGTTGTGGTTATTTCTTATAAATCTCATTTATTTATATAAGTAAAGGTACTTTATATTGTTTTCAAAGTAGTCCTGGGATTTTTTTTTTCAGGTGTAACATTTCACAAGGAACCTTTTCAAAAAGATTGGCGAAATTCTTGTGAAGCAGACTTTTAGAAGCTTCTTCCAGTTCCTTGGGCTCTAGTGTCATCTGTATTAGGACTGAACAAAAAGTTGACAGCTGCTTTGGATGTGGGGTGTGATGTACAAGATAACATTGCCCAAAGCTGCATCAAAATTGTGAATGGGTGAATTAGGCTCTTTTCTAGAGACCTGCAAATTGTACCAGGAGAAACAGCAGTGCTTGCTCCCACTGTCTTATGACACTTTCTTTTGCCCTTATAACTTTCCTGTCCGTGCACAAGGAACTCTGCCACTTATAGCTCAAAACAAACTTCTCTGGTCTTTCACTTGCAGTTTAACTGCACAAGTACACTTGTTCTGTTATAGAAAACAGCCTCAGGCTGGAACTGGGCAGGAGGCCCAGCAGTTCAAACTTTTGCTTGAGACTGCACCAGTACCGCTTCTGAATGGCCCTAGGAAATCTCACAAAAAATATATTGATTGCACTGAAATAAATTTCTATTTTTAAAAGTCATCAGACATGATTTACAGTTTATCCTCAGTTTTTTTCTTGATACTGATAGGGGGCTAGCTGCATTTGATCTCTGGACTTTCAGGCACTGATAAAGTCCATATGTTTCCTCAAACATGTGGTAGCCCTGATTAAATATACAGGAGCCCCTTCCTGCCTTTACACACAGGTACCTTATTCAAAGACTCCTACTTGTTATATCAAATAGGCGAGGCAATAATTAAAAACTGGAACCATATAATAATTATTCAGACAACTTCTGTCCTGACATTGTAATGGTCTTCATTCTCGTTCAGGCCTTCATCCAACACCACAGTTGCAACCAATGAGTTGAAGCTTGGGTGGAAATATACAAAAACTTCAATAACACAATGCAGATAAATTATCTAACATATCATGGGAAACGGGGTAATTAAAGATAGAGGCCCTTTTCGCACCCTACCTTTTCGCGGCACTGGGGTGTGGGGATCGGGTGAGCAGGCTCTTTGCAAGAGGCTCTCGCGTCCTTGCTGCTTCAGATCCGCAGCCGCTGCCTGCTAGTGAGCGGGCAGCATGAGGGCTCTTCCTTTTCCTTGGATTTTCCCAGGCTGCACTGGGGCAGGAAGCACAAGTGCCGCAGCTTTGGAGGCTCCACACACATGGTAAGTGTGTGCAGGGCCCTGGGGCGATGCACGATCACACACCATTTTTGGCGAGAAGCCGAAAATGAAATAGTGTGCAATCGGTGCCTGCCGGCCCTGGCAGGATCACACAATTGCAAGGACGTCATGTGGACAGCTCCTCGCCATTGCATGATGCTCCAGAGGCTCTTTTGCATGGCGAATGCCGTGCAAAAAGAGCCGAAGTTTGGGGTGCTGATTATCTCTTTAATATAACATGATTCTGAGAAGAACCAGTGTAGTGGAATGGTTAGAGTTTGGGGCCTGAAACTTGGGTTAGTTTCTTTCTCTCTCACTCTCTGTCTTTCTGCCCATCCCACCTCTGAGTTGTCATAAGGATATGAAGGAAGGAAAAGGTGAGTCACATACACTACCCTGACTTCATTGGAGGAAAGGTAATCTATGAAGGTAACTAATAAATAAATACAACACACCCTCTGTATATGTTAGGGTTCCATTCCAGAAATCCTGGCATAAAACAAATAATGTGAATGTTCTGTCCCATTATCTTCAATGGATGTAACGCATGCACACTTGTGCTGGTGCAGGTGTGTCTCAGGTGCATCATTGACAATAATGGATCAAGAGGCTTCACACAACCTCACACTCGTATGTGTGGAAGTTGTGCCAGCAGAGGGCATATTGTATAGAACAAAGAAGGTTCATAAGCATGCTTTCTTTCTTTAAGATGTTGCTAATGTAGGTTGAAATGTGCCAGCCCTACTGCCAGAGTTGGCACACCTAGATAATGTGTGGGCTCCATCTAGTCAGAGACAAAAAAAGGGGAAGCAAGGAAGGAGCCCAGATGCTCTGAGGTTAGCAGTTCAGGCCCATGCCAAATTGCAGGAAGTTTGAAAGGAAACTCACTTGAGGGCAATGCCCCAGACTTTGCACTGTGTGGTCCTGGCAGAGAGAATTAAACCATCGTTTCCCTTGTGTACCTTGGCTCCAGTCACCTAATTATCTCAACAGTACATGCTATGGCAACAGCCTCAAACACACACCCATTTGACTAATCAACCCTTTCCAGTCAAGAACCCCTCTCCTTACCTATTTTCTCCTCAATTACAAAACAGTTGTGATTGTCTTCTTCCTGTTTCTCTCTGTGTGCTGTGATCCTTGGCGAAAGGTAATGCCCAAGATAAGAATCAGATGAACTTGCCAACACTGCCACTTCCTTGGTAAACCATGGGGTCAAGCTGTGGGGAAGCGGAAGAGGCAGGCAAATCTCTTCGATCTAATGCATCCTGTCTAGATTGGGTGAACCGGAGCAGAGCTGCAAGAGCAAATGAACAAAATTTGCCACATGAGTCTTAAAGTTTCTACCGGCCAACCCATTGCCACATAACAAGAGAGTAGTAGCGTTGGCAGGTTGGACTGCTATGCCAACATGTGTTCTACGTGTAGTTTATACATAACTCAGAAGCATTATTTAAGTGGGCAAAAATCCCAGAATTCCTCAGAATCAACAACTCCCAGAATTCCTTAGCCTGTCAGGCCAGTAGCCATGCTGACTGAGGGGTGCCAGGAAGTGTAGTCCAAAACTATAACTTGCCCAAGCTATGTGCACAGTACTATATAACTTTCAAAAAAAGCAGGTTGTTGTAGCCATAAACCATTCTGATAAGGTTCGGCAGAATCTTTCCATAAACAAATGACCATCTGCTCCTCAACATTTTTTGGCTCCCTCCTGTGTGCAGCCTGCAGTGGCCGACTTTTACGTTTTCTTTCCACCGTATTTTTCTGTTTTCCTTCCACATGGGAACATGTCCAATGTACCAACTTTTCACTCTCTATAAATCACTGATAACCATTTTCCATTTATTCTCAAGGGAAATCTGCAGCTATCTGAAGCAATCAGATCTCATAGCCCTGTCATCCCCTGAAGAACCCACACATAAAACATGTTGGGATCCCCAGGTGGCTTTTAAATCAGAGAAGACAGAGCAGGAATTGAAGTGACAGATTGCCAACGGACATTTAAGAGAATATCCTGGCTGCCGACTCCCAAAATTTATCACACAAGTTTTGAGGCTTAGGACCATAGCTGCTCCTGAATTTCATTCTAAGGAGAAGAATTTAATTCCAGGGATTACTCAAAAAGAGGTACAAGAACTGAGATTTAGGTCCAGGTTTAGATCTGAGGGGATCCTCTGCCTCCTAGTTTCTGGTTTTCCTTGCCAGAAAATGTTTGTTAATCATTTTGATGCATTCTCTGTTTTGCTGAACAGATGTTCTAGGCATCGTGCAAACTGTAAAATCAAACAAAGCATGAAGCAAGAAAAATCTAACATGCAAATAATTACTTTAAAAAAAAATCTAAGACCTGGCAGAAAAAGACAATTACCAATACAATAGGTCATATTTAAGTTGCAGGAAATTAAACAATCAGCACCAAACAGGAGATCAAAATTACAAAAGCAAAGAATGTGCCTCTATAGTCCAAACTGTATGTAAAACTGGCAGGATTACACCTTAATTTACAGGTCTTCCTCATTTGAAAATGGGAGGATGTAACTGTGTAATAAAAGGCTCAGCTTGCCATTCAAGGACTAGAAAAGCTACAGCTATGGTCATTTCTTGTTCTGCATGAATTTCCAAACTACAGGAATTTCCAACTACTGTCCTCCTTTGCCTCTGGCCAGTCTCATGGTGGATGCAAATAGCTTGAATCAGCAGCTGGCCAAGCTTCTTTAGCAGAAACCAGAGTGAACTCCATCACCACTTTTGCGAAACCAGAATTAAAAGGGGAAGAATATTTGGCCCAGTGGCAGCATATGGCTCCCAGCTCAGCAGTATGTAGAATCTGCACCAAGTTTTAGTCTGAACTTTAGCAGAGCTATCCAAAGTGATGCACCCTTCCCCAATTTCACTGCGCACCTTAGGCCCTTTCTGCACATTATCAGATCCTGGTGGCATCCTGTGGGGATCCCAGTAGAGCCTCTCCCAGGAGGGGAGTGCAACAGGAGTGCTCCCCTTTGCACTGGCTGCCTGCGGGCACAGAGGAGGTGCGATGGCCATGCCTCTTCCGCTGGGCACTGTCCAGGCTGCGCTGGGGCAGGAAGCATGTCCATCATGCTTCCTGACCCTCCATAGCTCAGGTAGGTACGGGAGGGTGGTGGCTGTGTGATCACTGGTCATTGACGGCAAAACCCATCAATGATTTGCAGTGCAATTGCACTGCCTGGGGACAGGAGAACAATGGGACACTGACAATGTTGTGCATAAGTGTCATGTAGTTCCCATTCTTCTCCTGTCCCCAATGCCTGATGATGACATCCTGTGGAAAAGGCCTGAGACAGCTCCTTTAAAATTCCAACACAGTCAGTCGCATACGGACGGGGGGGGGGCAATGGGGGTGGTTTGCCCTGGGAGGCAATGTTTTTGGAGTGTCCTAGCCTGTAGCTATGCCCCTGTGCACCCTGGCCACGCCCCCACGCACCACGGTCACATCCCCATGTAAAGTGGCCCCGTCCCTGCGCCATGGCCCCACCCCTCCTACACACACCCCACACACTCCAAGCTCTGCCACTGAACACAGTCCCAGGATAGCTTCATCCCACCAATGAGATTGGAGCTACCAGTTGCACCTGACTTGACCAGAGTAATTTCCAAGGAACTGTGTAGTTAAGATAGATAACTATTACTATATTTATTATTATTATTATTATTATTATTATTATTATTATTATTATTATTACTATTACTATTACTACTACTACTACTACTACAACACTATTTATTTATATTAGCTAAAAACACATTGTAAACCGCTTAAGAGAGCAGCTATTTGTAATGTATAATGTATTTCATGTTGTTCGCCGCCTCTATCCATGTGGAGAGGCGGGATACAAATAATAATAATAATAATAATAATAATAATAATAATAATAATAATAATAATATAGCATGATTACTGTACATAGTACTTTGCAAGTAAAAGAACAAAACAGTTCCCTGCCCCTCAGGTTTACAATCTAATTAAGATATGACACAAACGGAAAAGGAAATAGCAGTGTGGGAGGGACAGCAGCTACTCCTCTTCTTCTCACCCCACAAGGCAAAGGCAGCAGCATTTGGGGTGGAGGGAGGGCTTAGGCATGGTGGAGCAGTGATTTTTTCTTCTCTTCCTCTGAAGCCAGGACAGTGGCAGCTGGGATAAAGGGAGAGCCTGCTTCTAGGACTAGGCATGATAAGAGTTGTGCCTGATTCTAATTGCTAAAGAATTGTACTTACATTATCCTCATAACAAGGCCGTTCACTGTGGAGTAGGTAAAAACCACATTGGAAGCCACATGTAAGAACTGGACTGACCATTTTCAACCATGTCTGCAAAGCTGATTCCCAAAGAGAGAGGTTTTGTGGATGTGGTGAAAATCACTTGAACCACAAAGCCATCTGCTTCATCCAAATAGCTCTCCACGGTGTTAGGAAATGATATAGTCTGCGTTTTTCACCATGGCACCCATCAATAAGCTCTAAGATGACATAGCAGAAGGCTTACAAAATTCAGGAGTGGCCATGTTAGCCATGAAACAAAATCCAAGATCTGTATTAGTCACACCTTTAGTTAGTCAAGTAAAAACATCACAAAATTGCATGGAAGTTTTTGGGACTTCCAGATCTCTTCATCAGGCAAGTGGTTGCAAAAGGTAAGGTGGGAAATTATGGGGGCAGGGAGGAAGAGAAATGATTAAAGAATACTTAAGTCCTTGCGTCCAGATCATGTTACAATGAATGAGAAAGATTTAGCAGATACTCAAATGTGCCTCTCTCTGTGGAGTTAGGTGGCAGTGGGGTGCCCACTATGCTTACTGGTAATAAATGAGTAACAAAATTAAGGGAGTTTAGTTTGAAAATCAAAAGATTTCTGTGTGCTGAGTGCCTGCTTTGCCTTCAAACTCCTCCATCTTATATTTTCATTTATTAAAATATCTAGATCTTCCCTTTCTGTTTTGAAAAAAAAAGTTTGACATTCAACTAGAAAACACACACGCATGTGATTTAAAAATAAAACATACCAGTAAATAGAACATTGCCATTCCTGTGTATCAAAAATACATCAACCATACGTGTCACATTTACTGATGACAGCAAAGTAGATTATTGCTTTCTGAAAAAGTTGAAAAATCAATAATGTAGTATATGCTCATTATTAGGATTTAAAAAAAAAACCCTTGACAGAAATTTTAGTAAAAATTAGTGTGATGTTGCGTTTGTGGGGTGGTACACAGCAGAATCCTAAATCTGAGGACCAATAGTGTTCATCTATTGAACGGAGGTGATTAAAGTCTCATGTAGAGCTAAATGTGTCTCTTTGTTTTAGTATCTTATAATAATTCAGTACATTGTCTTTAACGACCTCTTTCTTTCTGCTTCTTTTTTGTAAGTTTTCTTATAGGAAAACCAAAAAACACAATATATCCTTAGATATACAAAACGTCAAAATGCAAAGTGAAGACAACCAATGACTGGACACCCAAGTCACAGGATATGAAAGGATCATTTTACAAGATGACCAGTTACATAATGATCCTTAAAGTAACTAATAAGTCTATGATAAAAATATGATTCCCTAAGCTGGTAAGGGATTGCAGAAAAGTCAATGTATGTGTATTGTGACTAACATAACCAAAAAATAGAAACCAGTCAATAAAAAAAGTATACTCCCAATGTTCACTTTTGGAATGTCTAATCTGACCAATGGATTGTTGTTAATCCATAATAAAAGGGGCCATGCTTTTTCTTACCAAAGATCGAAAGATAAGTAGCACACAGGCTTCACTTTTGGCCTGAAATACCAGCTAAGATCCTATCTTGTGAAGATGGAGGGTAACTTTGTTGTTGTTGTTGTGTGTCTTGAAGTCATTCTCAATTTATGGTGGCCCTAAGGTGAACCTATCATAGGGTTTTCTGGGGCTCTGTGTGTGAGTGATGCACACAAGATCACCTGGTGGGTTTCCATGGCCAAGCAGGGAATCAAACCTTGGTCTCCAGGGTCATAGTCCAACCTTCAAACAAATATAACATGCTGGCTCTTTTAGTGTAACTTTACACTTGGGGATTTAGGCAGCACTAGTGTGATGCTGCCTTGTCCATGTAATGAGCCAGCACAAATGAAAGTACAACCAAAGAGGACTGAATGCTTTCATGCACAAGGGCACCACATGCGCTATTCTTCTTCTACAACCTTGAACTGAATGCAGATGTTCAACGTTGGGCAAAAATGTCCCACCAATTCTGAAAGGGAACTTATGACACCAACAGGATACCATTCACTTTCTGAATTTTCATGATGGGTATTGGTGGAAATAGTGGTGATTTTTTAAACCTATTATTGCATCTATGTTTATTGTTACTATTATATTTTAAATGAAAATACTTTAAATAGATTGAAAGAAATCAACAAATTAAATATTTTAAAACATACTGTATCAAAAATATATACTATAACATACAAACCACTCCTGAATTATAGTCAAAATTCACCCAATTGATACCATGCCACACACATGGTCCAAACAGCATCTAAAGCATCCAACACACACTTTCATTTTCTCCCATTTTTTGATCTTATTTATGCCCTGTGGCTACTTGCCTTAGTATTTCTTCACCCCACCTCTCATCATTTGATGGAGAGTTACACATCTAGGGCCTTAGGATCACACATCTGGCAATGAGATGTCTGTCATACAATGGCTCCTGGATGAAACAAGCATTGAGCACAGTATTGTTGAAATAGTTTTAAAATTATTCACTCAAGTTGTCAGGTGAACCATCTTTTCCTTGCCCACATGGCTACGAACAACCTGAGGGAGTATCCACTTACAATCTTGTCCTCATGGCTATGGAGAATCTAGCAAATTATCCAATCAATGCATAGACAATCTTCTCCACATGAGTAGGAGAATCTAGTGAAGTATCCAATTAATACATGGTCAATTTTCTCCACATAGACCCTTTTTGCAGGATGTTGTCATCCCACAATGGGGATGGGGAGAAGGATGGAACTGTGACAAGGATTACGCATGACTTCATCACAGTCTCATTCTTCTCCCATTCCCAGGTGGTCCAATCATGGAGTAAATCACTGATGGATTTTCCTCATCAGTGACCAGCAATCGTGCTGCCATGCCACACTTACATGGTGTGTGAAAGGTCCGGAAGCGCAATGGCCTGGGAAAGTACCCAGCTGCACTGTGACAGGAAGAGGCAGGCCATCACATTTCCTGAACCACAGAGGCAGCTGGTGCGGAGGAGAGTGTGGAGGGGAGCCACTGCCAGGATCTGCACAGAACGCTGCCGGGATAAGGTAAGGTGTCAAGAGGGCCACAGTTGTGGACAAACTAGTGGAGTATCTAATCAATACCAGGACAATCTTATCCTCCTGGCTGTGGAAAGTCTAGTGGATTATCCAAGCATGGACAATCTTGTTCACATGGATGTGGAGAATCTAGTGAAGTATCCAATTGATAACTGGACAATTCAGTAAAGTATCCTATACTTAGACCAGGACATTCTAACAAATCTGGTCTGGATCAAGGAATGGATTTGCTGCAAATGTTACAGCAACAATTACTTATTATTGCTGTATTTTAGCTGCCAGAGATGCAGGACTTGTCTGCTTTTAATGCCAAAATAACAACTAGTTGTGCACCCTGACTTCTGGAGCAAAAGGGGATGCCTTTAGCTGCTATGCCTCCAGCTTCAAAATATATTTGGATGACATCAGCCACCCTGGTTAAATAAAGTGGGGAATCAAACAGAAGTCTCAGACGTACAGATATGGCATACAGTTTGAGGATTTCCACATAGTCATCCACACAGAGAGATATGAAACCTCTCCACCCCCACTGCAAAGTACTTGATTTCTGATGCTAACTACATAATCACTGTTTTCAGTTAGCCATACTTGAAACACCTCAGTGACTGGCAACTTCTCCTACATACAAAGGAAAGGGCCCTGCGCTGCTGAGATCTCCTTCAGTTCTCACATAACTGGAGCACCAAAATAGGTTTCCATGGTAGCCAAATAGCCCTTTTCCCCCCACAAGACTTGCTGGAGCTGCTTGACACAGCAAAAACAGCTCATTTGTGTGTTGACTCGCAGTTGATTTGATCACTCCCAGCTTTGCATGCAACTAATAAACACTATTGTCTATAAATTCATTAATAAGCACTTGAAGAGAATACTTGCCTTTCTCGTCCTACGCATCTCTGACTGCATTTGTACGTAAGCTCCATTTCAAAGATGTAGGGATAGAAGGGAAGGCCTCCACTATTCCTGCTCACAGGCTGTGTAACTTCTTTTCCAAGGAAGGATAGGCTAAGCCCATCTGTGTTGTCCTCCTCTGGGAGGCAAAGCCCCTCACCTTGAAAACAAAACAGGTCAAGAAGACCTTTGGCATGTAAGCTGGGTTGTAGTTCATTGAGGAGGGGGTGACTGGCTGGGTGGTGGTGCTTTATTTCTATTGACTGATCTGTGCTTTTAATTTTTTTCCTTTATATCGTGTATTTCTGCATATCCTCCAACATTTCACAGGTAACAACTTGGAGATATTTGGCCAAGCAATATCACAGTGTGGCCAAGATGGCAGAAGTTTTTAATGAGGAAAAAAATAGAACACTAGCGGAGACTGCAGCAGTTTGCTTTTGCCTGAGTCTTCTGGAAAGGGCAAGATGCCACCCACTGCTCTCCTCCCTGCTAATAGAGTGCAAACTACTTACATTTAGCCCTTGACTATATAGGAAGCGTCCTCTCTGAAAGCAACCCAAAAGCAGCAGGCAGCTCATTTTCCTGCAGTGTAATTTGACCAGACCCTGCAGCTGACTACTGTTTCAGTGCTATATTGTGGAGTCACTGTGGCAAGCTGTATCCAATAGCATACCCCCCAACACTCCACAGGTGAAAACTGGGACATGTGTGGCCAAGCAACATCAGAGTGCAGTCAAGATGGCACAAGTTATTAATATGGAACAACACAAAAGCTAAGAGAGGCTGGAGGAGTTTGCTTTTGCCAGTATCTACAAGAAAAGGCAAGTGTCCACTCCCTTTACCCCTCTCCTCACCTCCTTGCTGTGTTAACAGAGTGCAAATTACTTGAACTCAGGCTCTTTCCACACAAGGGAGATATATCACTGTGGCGTAGTTGTGTCTCGAATACATCCGCACTTCAAACCAGTTTGATGTCATTCCGTCGTAGTTCTTTCCGCACATTTTTAGCTCTTAAAGCAGTTCACATCTTTGTGAAACCAGTGTAATGTAAAAACGGAAGAACTCCAAAGCAAATCAGACAAAACGGTTCACAGCATTTTTTCCTACATGCGGAAGCACTACATCGATTCACGTCACAGAGGTGGGCATTAAATTGACCAATCAGCAGTGGCAGAGTGGACCAAGGGAGTGGAATAAGAGTTCCAGGGGGATTGACATGCGGAAGCTACGAATTATTTTTCCTGCTTTTCTTCAATAGAAACTGGAGGACATTGCAGTAAAAAACAACTCTTATAAAACGCAGTGAAATGCTCCTCCACTCTAGTGTGAAAATGGCCTCAGTTTGTAACAATTGAAGTAAGATGAGGACAAAGAGGGAGAAAGTGAGAGGAAGAGATCAAAACTGAGACTTTTGAAAAGCAGCAGAAAAAGTGGAGTGACAGAGGATTAATCAGGATGGTTCCTGCCAAGCTCTGATAGTTGAAAGGTATGTAATCCTGCTGAGGAGGAAATTCTGGGAACTTTATTCCATCTCTCTTCTTTCTGGCATACCTAGGTGGCATGTCATCTGATAAAAATAGAATTTTTTAGACTTTGGCCCTTCTGCTCAATGCAACTAACCTGCCACAGGGACAGGAGAAGAGCGGGGCCCTTTTCGCACGGGCTTTCCCGAGCGAAATAGCCCCGTGAGCCGTGCGGGAGTGGGAGCGCCGCTCCACACGACGCACTCCCACTTCCGGCGCTCTCACGGGGCTGCAGCGGTGCGAGCGCGGGGTTTTTGATTTTCGCTTCCAAGCGAAAATCACCCCGCGCTCGCGCAACACTCCCGGCGCCCACCCGCACTTACCTGTTGTGCGGTGCGTCGGAGAGGCGGCCGGGTAGCGCTTCCTTCCCTCCGCTCCTGCGGAAGGAAGGGGTGGGGCGGGGCGCTTGCGTGATGGATGCGACGGCATCCTGCTCCGCGCGGGTGGGGGGCTGCTCGCGACAGCCTCCCGCTTTGCGCGCGCGCGCGGGAGGGTGGGCGCGACTGTCGCTCGTTCCTGGCGCGCGCGGGGGGGCTGGCGCGACTGTCGTTCGCTCCAGGCGCGCGCGGGGGGCAGGCGCGACTGTCGCTCGCTCCTGGCGCGCGCGGGGGGTGGGCGCGACTGTCGCTCGCTTCCCGCGTGCGCGGGGGGCGGCGCGAGAGGCTCCTGCTTCTCGCGCAAGCGGGGGATGATGGACGCGTGAGCCGCCTCCGCCTCCGGGACGCTGCCGCTTCCCCGCTTGTTCCTTCGCCTGCGGTAGGAACGAGCGGGGAACCGGCAGGCTCTCGGAAGAGGCTTTTCGCGCAAGCCGCCCACCCCGGCTCACGCAAAAAGCCTCAGTGCGAAAAGGGCCCAGGACTGGAATGCGAGACATTGCAAGACATATGCAAGACATTGTCCCAGTCCTGTCCTTCTCCCATCTCCCAGTGGTGCGATTGTGCTGCAAATCATTGATGGGTTTTCCCCATCAATGAGTAGTGATCGCACTGCCCTCCTGCTGTGTACCCATGCTTAGGTTGCTTGCAGAGGTCCTAGAAGCGCAATGGCTGGGCTTCCTGCCCCAGAGCAGCCTGGGACAGTACCCAGCTATGCTGCAGCAGGAAAAGGAATGGCCATCACTCTTCCTGGCACCCAGAGGCAGCCAGTATGGAGGGGAGTGCTCCATCATGCACCCCTCATGGAAGAACTGCTGCTGCCATCATCACCAGATGGCACTGGAATGGTAAGCTGCAGAAAGGACCTTTGTGTTCTCCTATTTGGCAATAATTCACAGCACAATCCTATGCATATCTGCTCAGAAGAAAGTCTCAGTAAGTTTAATGGGGTGTGGTATCAGGCTAGGACTGACCTTGTATAGATGGAAATGGCAGATTGGGACTAAAGATAACCACAGCTGTGGTTGCATGGAGATATCCATCTTGGACAGCTAAAACCCTAAGCTAGTCTTGTTGGTGGTGGTGTTATGTGCCTTTCAAGTCCTTTCTGAGCTATGGCAACCCTAAGGTGAACCTATCATGAGATTTTCTTGGCAAGATTTGTTCAGAGGGGATTTTACCTTTCTCTGATGCTGAGAGAACACGACTTGTCCAAGATCACCAAGTGGATATCCTTTGCTGAGTGAACAGTCAAACCCCGGTTTCGAGAGTCATAGTCCAACACTCAAATCACAACACTACTCTGGCTCTCTTGCTAGTCTTTTCATTCCCAAATTGTCAGCTACAGCTGAGAAGGCTCATTAAAATGAGGAAGATGGGGAGATAGTTCCAAAATTGTCCAATGACACTAATAAGTCAGGGAAGGCTTAAACTGGATTTCAACCACACTTTCTACATTCCCTATAGCTGAACTAGCTGGAGGAAAAGGAAGAAAAAGCTACAGATGGAATGCTGTCTGGAAACTCCCCACCCCTTTTAGATGTGAAAAAGGCTTCTGAATTAACCTGGTCAAAATTACAAAGGCAAAGACATCCATTTGAGGAGCAATCACACATGAGTCATGTTCCCCAGAGGAAAGACACTGCTTGTTTTCATTATACCCTTAATGTACAAGTAAATTAAGTGGAAGAACCTACACAACTCACACTCCTCAGGCCTCAAAGGTCACTGATTGAACTCTAAAACTAGACAGAAATCCCCACTAAGTAATATGTCTGCTGGTGCTACAGACACTGGATGCTGACATTAGCACTTCCACTGTTGCATCAGACTTTCTTTTATTTTACCACAAGCAAGTATAGCTCTCTTTCTCACACACTCAGGCACACAGACATATGTGCTTTCTCCGATTCCTTTTATTCAACCAGACCAAGAAACTTATGGGCTTCCAGGAGAATTCTAACTTCTATCAGTCACAGGCAACATGGACAGTAGGGAGAGATGACAGAGGACCGTTCTGCATTTCTGCAGGTGGCCCCTCCCTAAACTGCAAACCCCAGGATTCCATCAGATGTTGAAAGTGGAATAATAGCGCTATAACAGTCTAGTGAGGAAATGGCCAGAAACTGTAGTTGATCAACATCTAGAGGGCCATATTATTTCCTGTCTCTTCTATATAAGAGCAAAATCATGGCAAAAGACTACATAAGATGCCATTTACTTTTGTCATATGGTGAATTTTCACAGGGCTTCTTATTTTGAACAATATTATGAAAGAGTGTTAACAACAGTAGATTACAGTGTGATTGTGTTCGTGTGCAGGATTGTAATAAAAATGCAAAATATAAATGTTTAAAAATGAATAAATAATAAAATAAAACAGCTGTTGATAACAGAGTGACTCAGAGGTATTTCATTTGTAAGGATCAGCACAGGTCAAAGTAGACTTGATGGCAACAACAGAAAAAAGGATGGAAGAAGCTGGAAGAAGGCAATGACATCTGGATCGCCCATAAAGTTTCCAGAATGAAGCAGACTGCTGGTAAAATAAATTCCTCATCTGGAAGTACCCCAGGTGCTTTGACATGTGTGTGTGTGTGTGTGTGCATGCGTGCGCACATGCTGTATGTGTGGTCCACTGTTACATGGAAAAGCATGGGGTTACAATAAGAAAAGACAAACTAAACGGTTTCTGTAGGACCAGGAAGTGGACCTAATTGAGCAAAAATGAAGGCATTTTTCAAGCAATTTGGTCTTTGCTAGGGACAATGTACATTTCAAGAGTGTCCCTTCTTTAGCTTCACAGGTAGCTGCTAACACAAGCTGTTTTCTGACTCCTGAACAGCAGAGCAAATTGGCTTGTGCAAGTGGTAAATTAGAAATTCCTTCTACCGATGAAAAACAGAGAGTCTTAAATGTGTAGTTCTCCTGAAAAACTAATTTCAGCATACATACTGGTATATCATTAAATCCTCTCTGGAAAGTTATGATTCATTTAGGGCTTTCTTTTTCATAGACCACCATGGCTTCTTTGGGTAGCATCCTTCTTCATTTTGTTTTTTGACCTCAAAACTACTTCTGCCCTTTGGCTTTTTCCACCCTTCAAGCTTATACCTCGTAAAGGGTCTGAAGGCCCAGTGCTCTTGCCAAGCTCACAACAGGCAGAAATGGAACAGGTGCAAATTTAATTTTATCAGCACATGAGAATGGAAGTAGGATCTAGAAATATTTTGCCTTCAGATCAGGTGCATGATCGTCAGAACTTTAATGGGTGTTGCTTCCATCTTCAAATGCTGGAGCAAACCCTACCTACTGGGTTTCTGCTTGTCATTTAGCTTTTAGACATGATGGGAGAAAGCACTGTCTCCCTATATAAGCCTGATAGAGCTCTAAGATCCTCAAGGATCACTACTTCCTCAGGTTCATTTGTTGTGAACACACTAGATTTTTTAACTCTTTCCTTAGGGAGGTTAGCATGGCTCCCTCCTTGCTCTCCTGCAGGTTTTTAGAAATTGACTAGGATGGGCTTTGTTCTTGATTTTTAGATCGTCCTTTAATGAATTGAAATGGTCTTAATTGTACAGATTGTTGAATTGTTTTAAAAAATAATACACACACACACACACAACACAGTGTTGTTTGGAGTTTTTTAGCTGTACTGTTTTCAATAATTTGTAAGTCATGTTCAGTCCCATTATGGAGAAAAGGGTAGGATATACATGAATATAATCATCATTGTCATCATCTTGATTAAACCCACTGTTTTCCCTGTTGAGTTGAATCCAGACCTAGGGCCTTTCCACACAATGCTGCTATAGTGCTATGATTCCACTTTCAACAGCCTGTGGAATTCTGGGGTTTGTAGTTTAGTGAGGCCCAAGAGCTCTCTGGCTGAGAATTCTAAAGGCCCCTCCCTAAACTGCAAACCCCAGGATTCCATAGGAAGTTGAAAGTGGAATAATAGCACTATAACAGTATAGCATGGAAAGGGCCATAGTCATGCTTAGAGTAAATTCACTGAAATTAATAGGGATAAGATGATAATTACTAACAAGTGCCACCAATTTCTGGGGTAGTTTAAAGGAGTCAGGGGCCACCAAAAAGGCTTGGAGTCACCAGGGCTGCACTTTGCCTTCCTCACTCCACCCTAAGTTTTACAATGGTTCAATTCAACACACTGATTTCAGATTTCTTTACTGCATTGTTCGCCTGATAGTATTAAAATCGATGTGAAAATGTCAAATACTGATCTTGTCATAAAATAACAAAGTTGTTTTTAAAAAGCATAATTCTTTCCACAACTGGTCCTCAGCTGGACTGAGGTGGGGGGTGGAATGACGATTGCTACTATATTTCTCAAAGGTAGATATGGACTTGTGTGTCTTGAAGTTGTTTCTGATTTGTGGGAACCGTAAGGCGAATCTGTCATAGAGTTTTCTTGGCAAGAGTGGTTCAGGGGGTTGTCTTTTGCCTTCCTCTCAGCCAATGAATTTCCATAGCTGAGTGGGGATTCAAACCCTGGCCTCCAGAGTCATAGTCCAACATTCCAACCATATACCACATTGGCTTTTACACCACACTGGCTCTCATGGTGATATTACATAAGCCTTAAGGCAGAGTGCCAGATCAATTGTGGTTCTAAATGGAGGAAAATTGCAACCAACCTGCCCACCAAAATTATCTTTTCCTGGGGCCAGACAAGCATTTCATTGCTGAGAGTAAGTACAGGCCAATTTAATTTCAGTGGCTGCAATCTCTGATGGAACCATTATTTTATTTAATTGTATTGTGCACTGTTGTTACATGCCCTAAGAGATAGGATTGGTCATAAATTTCACAAATATCTTTTGTTGCAGGTAGGCTACAACTGAGTTCAGAGGAAAACTGGGAATTTCTTAGCAAATAAAATGATGGAGGGAGAACGCTATGCCTCAGAATTCAGTAGATAAGAGCAATAACAGTCTAGAAACAAGCGGAGGTGGGGGCTCCTTCTATGGCAAGGGAATAACACTATATCAGCAAACAATACCTAATTGTTGCAAAGATCTCTGTGAATAATTCAGAACCTGTTTTCATGGTACACCACTAATTTTTAGACATATTGTTCAAGAGGGAACAGATAATCCCCGAGACTATTTCCCTAGTAGGTTAGCAGTGAAGAGGAGCTATCTTATGCAAAGAGCTATATTCCAAGAACAGTCAGATCAATGATGGTATGGCAGGAGTTGCTGCAGGATTCAGTTGTTTAGACTAGTTTTAAACTCTCTTGTTTTGACTTGTTCAATTGTCTGATCTGTTTTTAGTCTTTTTATTTTTGGTAATTAATCGAGCTGATTTTACCATACACCTCCCAAAGTTCTTTAGAAATAGGAGGAGATTTTAATAAATCCAATAGATAAAAAAAACAAATAATTCATTCTATTTCTTGTCATAATCACTTTTCTTTAAGTCACTATATTATTCATTAGGGGAAAGAAAGGTAACACCCTACATTGCTCATTACTGATGTATTACATTAGCCATGGGTATTACATTAGCCTCTCTCCTCAACATGGCCAGAAAGATTTGGTGAGTGAGTGGATGTGTCTATTCTTCAACTTTTAAACTGAGTCCCATGCCACAGACCCTCAAGGAAACCTGTTGCTTGCTTCTGCATTGAAAACAATGACCAGTCCAGTGAGGTAATAGAAGCAGAGTGGCCAGCTGCCAGCCACACTTCCTGGGACAGAGCCTAGAATTGTTGAAGATAAAGAACGGACAAGGATTCCTCTGGCCATTTCATCTTAGAGGCAACATTCCTCTAATTGCTCTACTTCAAGGATGTCCAATTAGTGTAAAAATGCTACTTGTTGCTTCAAAAAAGCAACCCAAACCCACTGACATAGATACATTTTTGGAGAAAAAAATAAGCCAATGCCTACAAAAGCAACTCATTACTGTTCCAAGCTTGGGGTTGCATAGAGAACTCTCTCCCTCTAGTAGCTCTTGTCTTATGTCATGTTATAAATAGACCAGATGTCACATTGTAGCTTGGAACAGTGCTATTCAAAGTGGTGATCCTTGGAGAGATCCCAGTCCCTGAACTTTTGTTGTTGCTGCTGCTATTGTCCTGGTCGTCGTCATCGTCGTATTTGGCTGCCAGTCCCTGACAAGTTTCCAAGTCCTTGGCACATTGGATAAGAATAATTGCTGGCCCTCCACATCAGATAGCTTGAGAAACACTGATTTAGAGTACAGACAGAGAATGTTGGCCACAAATTCACTAGGCAACCTGAGTTGAACCCCTGTTTTCACAGCTCAGCCTCTTGGTCCATAACATGGTAAGAGCAATACCAGCCTAACATACAGTTCTGGTGTGAGGATAAGTGACATAAGGTGCAATGCAGATTCACACATGAAGACTCAGGCTCTTTTCACATGGCATTTCCGATGTGAAAGGGCCCTTGAGCGTCATGCAAATGTGAGGAGCGGTCCACACAACACACTCACATTTGCGTGACACTCCAGGGCCTGACATGGACCGCACATGCATTTTTTCATTTTCAGCTTGAAGCCGAAAATGCTGCGCAGTTGCACATCGCTCCAGGGCCCCGTGCACACTTACCTTGCATGTGCAGCCTCAGGAACCGGGCTGGTCGCGCTTCCTGTCCAGTGCAGGCTGGGAAGGTCCCAGGCTGCACTGCAAAAGGAAGAGGTGGGCTTCTCTCATGAGCAGGAAGCTCGTGCGGAGCCGAAGAAGCAGGGAAGCAAGGTCCTCTCTCTGGAGGCTGCTCACACGAGCACTGCACCCCAGCACCAAAAATGGGTGAGTTGCAGAAAGGGTCTCAGGGCTGCATATGTCACGTGTGATTTGGCCTCCTCGGCAATCAGAATTGCTCCTCGTGAACCTAAATTTGTGAAGATGAAATCTTTGGAGTTCATTGAACATTTTGGGCTCTTTAGATCAACGGTAGGCAATTGGAAGAGGTTCCCTGTGCCCTCTAGGAACCATAGAAGGCACTTTCTACAGGTTTCAAGGGCAACAAATAAGATTTAGGCTCTGAGGGGCTTTTTTCCGAAACTGGAAGTGATCCCAGTCTAAAAGAGTTTTTTGTCTCCCACAGCCTGAGGGAGGTGTTTTTCAATTTTAATTTCTTTTTGAACAGAGAGGTAAAGACCATTGGACCATGGCCTACACTTTGCTAACCCCTGTTTTAGATAACACAGGATAAAGTACACATGCTAAAGTTGTTTGCTGTTAGCTTGTCTCTGAGACTCATCTATGATAGTGTTCAGCGTTTTGGACTAGAACTCTAGAGATCTAGATGCAAAAGCCAGTGTTTCATAGTGTGAATTGAGGAGTTCCCCACCCTTCCATTTCAGGGCCTGATATTCCCACTGCTTAGACCATCAACTGGCTGCAGTTTCAAACCCTCACTGAGCTATGAAACTACTGGGTAACCTTGGCCCAGTCACTCTTTCACATACTGGCCTCTAACTCAGAGATGGTTGTGATGAAAACAAAGTGGGGAAGAGGTGATCCATCCATGCTGTTCTGAGTCACTGGAAGAAAGTTGAAGTATAAATATAACCAACTAGCATATATACCCGGCGTTGCCGAGGATCTTATTTTAACATTTGTGATATTAGAAAGATTTGAGATCCTGTGTCTCTAATTCTTCAAACTGTCTTGTCTAATACCTGTAACTTTTCCTCATATTCCCCAATCCAATTTGTATTTAGAGTTATTAACATACAGAAGCTGGGTTCCTAAGGGAATACACTGCCCTCCTCCTCACTGCTAGGCTTTGTCTCCAAAGCAACCAGCCTATTCAAGACAGACACAGTTGACTGAGGACCAAGAGCTCTCTGGCTGAGAATTCTAAAGGCACCTCCCTAAACTGCAAACCACAGGATTTCACATAATCTCCTTAGGCAGCAGCCAATCATATGAGGTCTTCACCAGACACAGCCAATCATATGAGGTCATCGCCTGACACAGATAAACAAACTTTGACTTTTATATATTAGATGAAAACTCCCTAGAAACTGAAATGACCAAACTGAGGCTGTCATACTTTTCATACTTTGGACACATCATGAGGAGAAATGACCCATTAGAAAACATAACAATGTTTGGTAAAGCAGAAAGCAATAGGAAAAGAGGAAAGAAGACCACATTCCAGATGGATAGTCTCAATCAAAGAAGCCACAGCCCTGAGTTTGTAGGACCTGAGCAAGGCTGGTAAGAACAGCCTGATCCAGAGGTCTCTCATTCACAGGGTCGTCCATAAACTGAAGTGGATTTGATGGCAATTAACAACAATGAATACTCAAATGATCAATGCAACTGAAATACAATTTACTGCAATCAGGAATCGTTGTAACAGAGGTTCTCATGTGCTGTGTGCTTACTTATCAGGGGAAACAAATATAAATCAAATGGGCAGATTTTCAAATATTCCTTAAAGGTTTGTTTTGTATATCTTGCAAAATATATTTCAGAAACTTCCCTCCTTCTTTGTTTAACCTTTCTGCAAGGGCCTTGTCAATTAAGAAGACATTACATTCAGTCCTCATGGGATGAAGATAGAGAATATGCCTTGCTGAAGATAGTAAACATCGCTTTCCCCTGCGGAGGTGGGAGAGAGGTGTAACAATGCTGTCTTGCATTCCCTTACAGTTATTTTTTTCCCTGAGGGTTCAACTGAGTGCTCCTGAAACCCTGGAGATATGGAACGTATCACAAGCAATTTATTTCCTGTCCTGAATGCTCCTGTTTTTAAAATCCAGCTTCCAAAAGACAACCAAAAAAACAAACAAACCTGAAGCACAGAAAGAAGGCAACCTGCCCTCATAGATTTTGCATTTTGGGGAGAGGTAGTATTTCCTGGGTTCGGGGATTGTACAAGGACAGTGAAATTGGCAAGCTTCATTGACATTCCAGTGAGGCCATTGGCTCAGTCCAATGAAAATCTCTTGGTAAGTTTGGGATTATTGGACCCTTTCCTCTGCACACTGCGGCCCTGTCAAGTGCCCCTAAACATGCCTGGGAGCTATTGCCAGATTTCTGGAGCAGGTTTTGTGAGTTGGGAAGGGGTGTGTGGATAGTTGCAGGAAGGAAGTGGGACTTTCCCCTTCTTACTTGCATTCACAGAAGCCACTTCTGAAACTTCAGCATCAGGCTTGAACACTGACCCGTGCTGGCAGGTAGAAGGAAGTCCACAGGGACTTCATTAGAAGAGGATGGAATTTTCTTTCAGAAAAGGAACATTTGGGATGAAATAACAGATAGTAGGGATAGGAAGCTAGCTCTGAGATTTTCCATATGGCTGTATTGGATTTTCCTGTACTCTACAGCATGGCTTGCACTCAGTAGTGTCATTCTACTAGCACTGAATTTCCCCTCTTTTCCTTTTCACTCCCACACATGCATCAAATTTAATAATTTGATTATTTGATTGAATATTAGTTTGATTATTACATTATTAGATTAAATTAGATTATTAGATAGAATGTAATAATTTCATTATTAGAGTGCACAAGTGCTTCCACTGTTCTTGCCAGTAGGCAGCACTTGAGCTAGCTGTGCGCCTTGTCTTGCATTAATATTTGTTCCGTTCGCTAACAGAACACACAAGCAGAGGAACAAAGATATCATGTGGACTTTTCCAGCTAGCTCAATACTGGATTCAACTAGGGTGGAACAGTACTATTGAAATGCATCACCGAAAGAAAGAGGGCAAGAGAAAGAGAAAAGGGGAGCTAGATTTGCATATAATTTGATAGATTGGTTTATACGTATAGATGCAACAGTGTCTGTAATCCTCTATCATAGTATACATTACGTAAATTCATGTGTACTTAGTCCATAGCAAAAGTGATAATAAACTCTGTTAGTGAATTGCAAAGATGTATAACGGGACACCAGCAAGAGTGTCCCAATGCACATCAGCACTCCCTAGGTAGTGTCCCAATGTGCCATGGGACTAATGTGCAATGGGATCAATGCACATCAGTCCCATTGTGCATCAGTCACTTTGCTGACTCCCCTATGCAGTAATTCAACAGTGGCTCTTTATTTGATAATGGAAGTTACAGAACTGCCCAGTACTGAGTCCAGCAGACATAAGTCTATTTACAAAAAAACATAATTCTCCATTTATTTTAATTTATACAGCAAGATGATGCTTTTTTCAATAGCAAATAAGGCTAGGTTCACCAGACAATGGTGAACCAGTATGTCACTTCTGACAAGTAATTCCAAGACCCCTGATTTCTCTTCCCTTTCTACCTTTTTTTCCCCCTGAAACCAGACTAGGGCAGGATAGGTCTATGAATTAAGATATATCTTCTGAAAAGGAGAACACAGAGGTTTAATTCATATTGGTTAGTTTCACCTAGAGTAGACCTATTGATTCAATTATTGCATGATAAGTCAACACATTGATAGATTTCATTGATTCAGTGAATTTTTATCTAGGTGATACAAACAGATAGAAGTCTGCCCATAACTATTTAGGCACAACCCAATCTCTTGAAAATAATTCCATGTGAAGCGGCACTGTGTTCTTGCTTTTGTCATGGCCAAACTAAGCTACTGTAACCTTCCGTAACAATTCCTTACACTGGTTACTTTTAGGGCCTATTTTATATAAAGTATAAAACATTTTCATGAAAGCCCAAAGAAAAAGGAAGTTTCAGAAAAGGTTACTGTTATTAGTGGTGACCCAAGGTCTAAAAGACCCCCTTCCAGGGGCAAGATGAGGCACCCTGCCCCTAAGCCACCTCTGATTCATTTGCACGTAGAAGGAAATTTGATTACAAAAAAATCTACAAAAACTGTGTAGAACAGCAATGGGAATCACATAGTCCCCCAGATGTTGTTGGACTTCAACTCTGTACATTCCTATTCAACATAGCCAGTGGTGAGGAATGCTAGGAGTTGTGGTTTAACAGCATCTAGACAGTCACATAATTCTCACTGCTGATATGGAGTCAACAATACAGAATAATTCTGATTTGATTCCATTTTTTGTTTTGTTTATTTAAAGAGACAGTCCTGTCCCAGTCTTCTGAATTTTTACTGCATTACCAATTTTTCCTGAGCACGCTTACAGAACCAAGTGAGTTCCATGGAAGTACTTGGAGTATTCTGCTTTGGTTAGACCTCATCTGGGATACTGTGTCCAGTTCTGGGCACCTCATTTCAAGAAGGTTATTGACAAGCCGGAGTGTGTCCAGAGGAGGGAGACCAAAATGGTAAAGGGTCTGGAAGCCATGCCCTATGAGGAGTGGCTTAGGGAGCTGGGTATGTATACTCTGCAGAAAAGAAGATTAAGAAGGGGCATGATAGCCATGTTTAAATATCTGAAGGGATGTCATGTTGAGGAAGGAGCAGGCTTGTTTTCCACTGCTCCAGAGACTAGGATAAGGAGCAATAGATTCAAGCTGCAGGAAAGGAGATTCCACTTGAACCTCAGGAAGAACTTCCTAACAGTCAGAGTGGAATACGCTGCCTTGGAGTGTGGTGGAGTCTTCTTCTTTGGGAGTTTTTAAGCAGAGGCTGGATGGCCATCTGTTGGGAGTGTTTTAATGTGGGTTCCTGCATGGCAGGGGGTTGGACTGGATGGCCTCTGGGGTCTCTTCCAACTCTATGATTCTATGCTTCTATGATTCTCTGGTTCTAAATGTAGCCAAGATTTCAAGTTAAACACACACACACACACACACACCACAAAGCTGAACTGGCCTCAAGCCAAGCTTCTGGTTGGCACTTTCTTGCCTGTTTCAACCTTAGTTTCAGATCACACAGTTGTTGTGCTTGATTGCAGAGCATTTCTGAAATACTTGGCTGCAATAACGATTAAGAAAAATTTATAGGCTAATACAAAGGCAAAGTTTGCCTCTGGAAGAAATATTAGGAGGAATTGCTATAGCCATAAACAAAAGAAAAAGAAAAAGAAGGAATGTGTTTAATTAAATCACAAAAGACAGATAGGGTGAGAAAATGCCTTTACTAAGCCTAAGTACCCTAAAGGCACAAGATCCTGTCCAATCTTGGAAACTAAACAGGATCGGATCTGGTCACTACTTGGATGGGAAACCCTCAATGAATACCAGGTGCTGTAGGTTATATTCCAGAGAAAGGAACTGGAAAACCACCTCTGAGTGTTCCTTGCCTATGAAAACCTTATGAAATTCATTGGGTCACAATTAGTCAATGGATACTTGCTGGCATATGCACATACATGTGTACAATTTGTTTAATAACACAATGGGAGCAAAAGGACAGAGAGATGCAGCTCTTATTCACTCTGTACTGGCTGCAAAAGCTTTGGCTTCACTTTATAAAAGACGAGTCTCTAACTCTTTGTTTGAGCTGCAATATGGTAGCCTGTTAGCATGTTAACAAGATAACTTCAAAGCTGATATTGGAAAAATTACTTTCACTAGCTACAACACCCCAAATCCCTCAGCCAACACAGCCAGTGCCCTAATATTTCCAAGCACTGCTTCTAAGTTGTTGAGAGGACTGTTGCACTAAAGGACAAAACACTATTGACAGGGTAAAGGGCAGAGAAGGGAGCAGGAGGAGAAAACTTTTCCAGAAGCAACTAACTTGAAAGCTCCAAGAGTTGATGACATGTGAGGAACTGAACCAGGGCCTTGGTCTCCAAAACATGCATTCTTCCCCTTAAGTTATGTTACTGTGGGCCCTCTTCTCAATACCTTGACTTTCCACAGAAATTGCCTTTAGGTGAAATATATGCCAGGCAGGAACTGATCCCATATCATTTCCTCTTTCCCTCTTGCCAAGCAGGAAAACCATATATTTTGGTCTCATACATTATATTGGTCTCCTTCAGGTCTTGTGCCTCCAGACTAACTGCTCACGGACCTTTGTTTTGAACTCTGTATTCAACTAACTCCAAAGAACTGCCTGTCTCCAGAAACCAATGAGATCATTTCAAATCCAGCTTAACGCCCAAGGGTCAACTTAGCCAGAAAAGCAATAGGAGGCTAGGAGTCATTAACAGCTAGTCCTAAGGAAGTGTGACAACAGTTTGAAACACTCTTTGCCTGAGTAGCCAAGTAGCTGTCAAGTAGCAAGCTGACCATGTCACTTACCTGATCCTCCCCTTCCTTCAAAAGGAAAAGATAGACAGAGTCCATTTTTTCCTCCTCACTTTCTAAGACAATTTCCTCTTGCTATTGCAATTTAGTCCAAAGTAAGTATTCCAGTGAGAAACAGTGTGATATAGTAGTTTGGACTATGGTCCTAGAGATCAAGGTTCAGTTCTTTGCTTGGCCATGAAAGCCCACTGGGTGACCTTGGGTGTATCACATACTCTTAGCCCTAGAAAACCCCACAATATATTCACCTTAGGATCACCATAAATCAGAAATGATTAGAAGACACACAATGACAACAAAAAGCCTTCCAGAGACTTGCTATTGTATACCTTCTAACTGTCCCAATTTGCTGGGACAGTCGTTTGTTATCCTACTTTTTCAGCTGTTTTTAAAGTGCTCTAGTTTCTTTTTCCTCCTCCTGCTTATCCCCTTTGCCTTCGGCTCACTTCACTTGGGGCAAACTGAGTCCAAAGTGCAAAGGTTGTCTGCGCTCAAGTCAGCAGGAGGGGAGAGGAGATGAAGGGATGGAGTCTTGTCCTTCCCAGTACCTTTAGGCAAAAGCAAACTTCAGCAACCTTCCCTAGCTTATGTCTTCTTCCACGTTAATAATACCTTTTGCCATCTTGACCACACTCTGACATTGTTTGGCTACATGGGTACTGGTTTGCATCTCTGAAAAGTTGTACAGCATGATACTGGGCACAGCTGAGCTAGTCAGAGGCACTTTTTACCCTGATCTCTGGGGGTCCCGGGAGGGACACCTAAATAACCAAACAACAACATGACTTTGGGGGAAATTAGCTGGAGCACTCACTAAAGCTAGCGAGAGGCAGGATAACTTAGCAGGATCTTTCAACCCAGCGTCTACGGGGTCAGGTCAGTCAAGCATTCAGACGGTTTAAAATAGCAAGAATGATGTTCTATTAAATACAGACAAATATTACAGACACCACAGTCACACAGCTAACTAGGGAGTTAGGGATTGACTTGGAATAGAGATTTTTAGAGGAAAAGGGGTGATACGACACCTGTCTCGTAGTCCTGGACCTTGAGAGCGGAGTTGGGGGCAATGAAGAAACTCAGTGTGGCAGAGTGATCCGAGCGATCCGGGGTTGAGCAGTCTCAGTTACCGGAACTGAGGGGAAGGCTCGCCGGGCAAAGCGGCAGCAAGGCGGGATGGAAGTCCGGAGCAATCCGACAGTTGAGCGGGCTCAGTTACTGGAACTGAGGGGACGGCTCGCCAGGCAAAGTGGCAGCAAGGCGGTCTGGAACTCAGGAGCGATCTGAGGAGGGTCTCGGAATCAGGGGTTTTTATAGGGTGAATTGTGACTGCAGGTCATACCTTACTCAGTGAGAACAATGTGTTTTAGGAGCGGGACAAAGCTTTGGAAAGGTCAGAATTTAGCATGATTGACTTAGAGCTGAATTAACAATAGTGTAGCCAGTATGCAAATACGGAGCGCTTAGTACAGCTTTGTCAGTTTGCCTGCTCGGGGCAGGGAGTCTTTGTTAGTATTGTGCATATGCAATGAGGTGTTTGCCGGAGAGGTCCCTGAAGCGACCAACCGGCTGTATCTGGCCTGCCTGGGTGGAGAATGGAATGTCCAGCAATTATCGGCCGTGCCTGTTTACGTGCTTGTCCGGAGGCCTCACAAACACGTGGAGCAGGGTGGCAGAGGAAAGCCGAATGGTTTGATATCAAAATGATATCAAGTGCTATCTCCGGGTAAGCCTGGACCGCAGTAACACACTCATAATATAGTTCTGAGACAGGGTGAGGTAAAATTATACTGCATGAAAATGGGTGCTTTGGGGGTGCTTTCAGACAGAGGGCTCCCCATACAATCCAGAGATACTGGGAAGGAGTTCTGTGGTAAGGTGGGGAAAAAAGGGACAGAAGAAGCTGTGCAAAAACATAGGAGGCTTACACATGGACAATAGTATAATAAAAAAATTTTTTTGAAGTCTACAAACATAAAACACTGTCTCACTAAATTCCATGTTTGAGGCAGTGTGATTGCATAACAAAAAACCTTCTTTGGAAAGACGCTCAGACTGTATTGAAGGCATGATGGGGCTGGCTAGGAAATAAGGGGGGCAATGACATCTCAAAATATTTTTTTGCTTAAGCTGTGGTGGCAAATGACACAACTCTCTCTCTCTCTCTTACACACACACACACACACACGCACACCAAATTCAAGATATTTGTTGTCCAATGTCAGTTACATTATTCTTGCAGTGGAAGCAGGAAATACCACAAATGTCTCTCTCCCTCTTGGAAGCTGTGTTTGTGTGTGTACATTCAAGTCACCTGTCAGTTTATGGTGACGCCCTTGATTTTCATAGGGCTTTTGTATGCAAGGAATCCTCAGACATGGTATGTCATTGCTCTCCTTTGAAATACAGCCTACAGCACCTAGTATTCCCTGGTGGTTCCCTACCTAAGTACTAACCAGGTCTGGCCCTCCTTTGCCTCCAAGATCAGATAAGGTCTGTTGCCTTCAGGATATTTGGGCCTTATAGGAGCTGCAGAAACACAATAATAACAAAAATAAATGAACAAGTGGCCATTTGATGCTCTCTCATAACATCAAAAGGCACCCTCCTCTGCTAAATGTGGAGGAGAGGGGATATGTGGGCTACCTAAAGTTGTTGGGGTCCACAGTTCTTATCAGCCCATGCCAGTTGATCTATTGGTAAAGGGATCTGCAGTCCAAAAACGTAACATGTTGCTCAACTCTGGCCTCATGATGGGATGCATGGAAGGGGGAAAATGTTCTTAAGAACCTGATGGGAAATAAAAAAGTGACAGTACAGTTGTTTGAGTTTGAATCAGCATATTCAGTCATGCCTCTTCTTTCTCTTTTACTCTCAATAAAGGAATTGGTTACTTAATCCAGAATAGAAACATCTGTTACTTTTTTAAAAAGAGTGGGGGGAGTCCAAACATTTCTTCCTTTTCCCAGCAGTCCTAAAGGCACCTCCAGCTGCAAGATGAAGCCCTCACACTGCTTTCTAAAATGGAGTGAGAATTAGGCTGCCTTCCAGGAGTTGCTGAGCTACAGTTCCCAGCAGCCCTAGTCAGCATAGCCAATGGCGATGGGTGCTGAGAGATGCAGTTTGATAACATCTGGAGGGCAGCCTGATTCCCATCCCTGGTCCAGAGCTTCATTTGAATGTGTGCAAACCCATCCCCCCCCATTCCATCTCAGTGTTTAAGTATCCAGACACCACAATCCTGGTCAGACGCACGCCTGAACTCACTTGGGATTACAACTGGGGTGGGGATGTGAGTGTGCACTTAAGCTCTACTTCCAGGAGTGACTGAGACTTTTCCGTCCATTCATCACTTTATTTATATCCTGCTTTTCTCCCAGGCTAGGATTCAAGGCAGCTCACAAAAGACAGAAAAATGAAAAGGCATATTGTTAAAACACACAAAATTGATATTAAAACAGTACTAAACAATGACAGAATTAAAACCATTTACTTTCAAAGACAAAAACAATACAGCACCATAAGAACCCCTTCTCTCGTTAATAATCAATTCCAGAAAGCTTACTTAACCTGCTACTGGAAAGAAAACAGAGACAGAGCCTAGGGAGGGAGTTCCAAAGAATGGGAACAGGCACAGAGAAGGCCTTCTCCTGTGTTCCCACCAACCATGCCTGTGAAAGTGGTGGGATGTAGAGAAGGGCCTCCTCTGTTACACTGACGTGCTTGGGACAGAGCTTGCATGCCATCCACACTCCTGTCTTGAGTTTTAGGCCTGCAGCAGGTCAGACAAATGCCTGTACAGAGTTCAGAATTTCAAGAGCTACAGCTCTTCCCTGTCCCATTTTTTGGTAACATTTTACCTAACCAAGTGGTTCAGAGATCTGAAAGGCTCCCACGTTTTAGGTGATCTTTAGTTGTTCTAATAAAAGTACTAAATTAAGATGGATATTTTTTTTCTCACCTTCCCCACCTCATTTCCATGCCTAACAATGAAAACAGGCTTTTGCTTTTCAATGTTAACTTCATCCTAAATGATTTAAAGGCAAAGGAGTGGCCTAACAAGGAAAGGACAGCTGCCTTGAAAGCTGCCTAATCAAGGATATAAAATGAGATTGAAGGTCACAGATTAAATGAGCACTTAAAAAAAAAATCATATACAATTTAGCATGTTTGCCTAGTGGTAGGTATGTAGCCAGCAGAAGATGCCCAACCAGTACAGCAGGCCAGAAGGAGAAGGGAAGTGTGACACTATGTACAGTGCGTTGCTAGTTCTGCAGCTATAAGAAAGCACATGCACAAACATTAGTACGGCTGGTGGGGAAGGAGGTGTTCGGAATGCCACACTGCCTTTGGACAGCTGCAGCAGCCAAACAAGGCTTACTTTACGTCCTATATTAAACTGGCTTGTTGTAGAACAGCAAGCAACAGTAGCTGTATATCTGGGCAATGAGAACTTTGCACTTCAGTAGCAGCAGCAACAGAATTCTTGAAAGTACACAACAACAGCCTCTCAAAACTTTTTTGCAAGGGTCAGCTCAGGACAAACTCCTGCATTACACTCTTTTTTAAAATGAAAGTGCTTACATATACAAAGATTCCAGAAACAGAATGGCTGTAAATTTATGTACTTCTGGGGCTAAGGAGAATGGAAGTTTGGTAAAGTTATAATCTAGGAATTGCTTGTAACCTTAACATAGCACATGCAGTGACAATAACAAAAGTCCTTCAACTGAGTTCTTTCTCAGAGAACACTCATTAGGTGAGGTGGGGCAGGCAGTCACAGGAAAGGACCATTCATAAAATATTTTTCTCACTCAATGGCCTGAATTCACACTGTACAATTATAGCAGTTCCATGACTCCATCCTATAGAATTTGGGAATTTGTAGTCTGATGAGGTATTTAAAATTCTTCAGTGAACTCATCTCTACTATAGTGCTAGAGCTCTTTGAAAGAGAATTTTATCTACCTTGGGAAGGCTAATCCCAATGATTCTATATGATGGTGCCATGAAAACTGATGTGGCCATAAGTATGTGGCACTGATAAAATACTCCTACCTAATTTAACATTGTTAGGACACCAAATATCCTTTTTGGTTTTTAACTTTATCTTAGATTAACATCAGACTCAAAATCTCTGCCAGGTGATTTGTGCTTCTTTTTTATGTTGTATTGTTAATGTGGATTCCCTTTCCCCTGCATTTTAATAAGGGTTGCCAGATCTAGATGGTTTCCTCTGAGAGCTGGCAGTTTGGGTGGGCCGCTTCTAGGGGACAGGCAGGGGATCATTTTCTCTAGTTTTGATGGTGTCAGTTCTGGGTGAGAGAAAAGGCTGCATGCAAATCTCTGGTCAGCCTAGGAGTATTCTAGCTGATTGTACAGCTTGCTACACTTTGCAAAGGTTAACTAAATCAAGTGTTGCAGTTTGTAAATACATTTAATTTCCATCCAAGAAGATATGCTCTGTCCACGTGTTTTTGCCCAACTTATCATAATTGCTCCTTATCTGTTTCAATATTTGAATGACAAGCAGTGCACAATTGTGGTTGATGCTTAAAGCGATTGCTTAATGACATCACCAAGGCTGTCCCTAGGTCTCATCTTTGAGCCTGGAAATCCTCACTGCTTCTTGTTTCTAGTGGTTTTGTTTATATCCCTCCTTTCCTCCAATAGATACTTAGTTCTCGTTCCTACTTTTTCCTGACATCAGCCCTGTGAGGCAGGCTTGCTGGGGGGAGGGAGAGAGGGAGAGAGAGAGAGAGAGGATGACCAGACAAAAGCCACTCACTCTGCTTCAGTTTCTGAGTGGAGATTAAAACCTGGACACCTTGTCTCACTTTCCAGCTACCACATCACACACGATTTTTAACTGATTAATGAAGTAAGTTGCCCTGAGAATTTCTTGGAAAGAATGAAAAAGAAATTACTATTGCTCTGCCTCCAGGCGTTTTCCTTCCCAACCCTGGTCCCTTGGCCACCTTCCTTCCTCATGAGCTGCATGGACAGCTGAAGATATGCAACAGAATCTGGAATGGATGAGAGCAGGAGGCGTAGCAGTGGCTTCTCCTACTGCCTATAGATTATTAATGTAAAGACGCATACTCTGGACCACAGCCTGGCAACCTGAGGAAGTGCGGTAGACTGAGGAGATTAATTCAGAATGACCAAAGGGACATTAGATCAATGGCTTCACCTGACTTCCATCATCCTCTCTCTTGCGAATCTGGGGTCAGTGTTTCCCTGTGAGAACCTTCAATAAAAAGTCTGTTATGAAACTGAAATACAAACCCTTTGCCTCAGGGCACCTGAGAGCGTTTCTGAATTACTGATTAATATTTTCTTTTATCTCTTTCTTCTGCATCAGATCAGCTCCAGACTTGGCTTTATTGAATAACTATAGATTTCCTTATCTGCTGCACAGAGATAATTACTCCCCCTGAGGTTTTTAAAGTCCTCTAAACTTTTTCTCCTGAGTTTTTCCATTAAAGCTGGTGGTCTACTTGAGAATAAGTGCATTGAGAATTGAACTAGAAAGTGTTTCTCTCAACAAGCCTATGTCTGGAATCCTGAGAGTCTGGAACTGCCCTTCATTGGAGCTCTTTTTGTTCCCAGTTGCTTTAAAAGAACATACTTCAATTAAACTCAGTGGGGGAAGTGGCCCTGCATCAAAAGCTGAAACTGCAAATCCATCGAGTCTCAGTGGGTACCATTCTGACAGCATTGGTGGTTACCTGAAAGCCTGTTTTTAGCATTTTAAAGGCCAGTCTTTGATTCCACACCTGGCTCAAACAGCAACCAGGAGTGAAATTACTGCATAAAGATGAGTCCAGAACTTAGAAGTTTTAATCCTTGGACTCTCTCCCAGGACTGGAGACTCTGGGAATTGTAGTTCATAAAAGTAACTTTTCCAGGCTCTATGTGAGACAGAAGAAGAAGGTCCTTCTTGTAAAAAATGGGACATATCTACACTACAACCTTACTGTTTTAATTTTTTCCCTGGTATACCAAAAGGACAAATCAATGGGTCCTTGAGCAAATCAAGCCAAGATGACTAAAGTGAGGCTATCGTACTTTGGACATACTGTGGGACAATGTGACCCAGAGGAAAATATGATAAAGCTCAGTAAATATGAAGGCATAAGAGGAAGACTACCTTATGGGTGGATTGATTTAACTAAGGAAGTCTCAGCCCTGAATTTGCACGATCTAAGCAGGGCTGTTCATGACTAGGGCTCTCATTCACAGGGTGCCCATAAGTCAAAGTCCACTTGACAGAACATAAAAACAAACAGAAACTTTTAAAGTCCTTCCCCAAATAATCTCTAGAAAATTGTAGCTTGATGAGAGTGCCAAGAATTCTCTTTTACATAACCTCCATGCAACACGTCCCTAGGGCTTTCTGGGAGAGTGAGTGACTAGTGAACCAGTTTCAATTTGTGGAGGAGATGTGGTTAGGGTGATGAAATCCAGACCAGACTTCCCTAACCTTTCTAGATGTGTTGGACTATACCTCCCACCATCCCATACAAGAGAGTTATCCATGGGATGTATAGTCCATCACATCCAGAGGGCTTCAGGTTAAGCAAGGCTGCTCTCAGAAAAACACCTGCAGCAAGATTTATATAATTTTCATATGGCTACCAGATATTTTTCTTTGACTTGCTGTACAATGACAGAAGGTGAGCCACAGATGATCTCCAGTGTCAGGTTTTCAATGTCTTTGACCATTTCCGCACTAGCCTTTTATAGCGCTATGATTCCACTTGCAACATCCTATGGAATCCTAGGGTTTGCAGTTTCAGGATGGGCCAAGTGCAAACTGCAAACCCCAGGATTCCATAGGATGTTGCAAGTGGAATCATAGCGCTGTAACAGGCTAGTGCGGAAATGGCCTTTGTCATCATCACCACCACCACCACCACCACCTTACCAGCAGAGGGAAGGGGGAAAGTAGATAAGCCAAGCAGCATGTCACATTGTCTACAACTTGGAAATTTGTTTTAAAATAGTAAACCCGCACCCTCCATAAAACCTGCAGAAGACACATGCAAATATAAGATCTACTACTCCCTTCAAGCATATCCTCTTTATAGACAGAAACATGCTTCACTGCATTCTAGGACATGTGATTTGATTAATAATTTTAAGAGAAAGGGAAAATGTTTTATCCCTTGAAGACTCAGAGTAGAAATAATAGATGAATGATATTTCAGAAGCTTGGTCAATCTTACAGAGCTTTATTTCCCTATACCATAGATGGGGAATGTATGGCCTCCTGAATGTTATGGAACTGGGCCTCACATCAGTTTGTGCAATTGGCTATGTGAATAGGAATTATGGGAGTTGCAGGCCAACAACATCTGGACAGCCATGCAGTCTTCACTCTGTTCTACCTCATTGGAATATGGTTTTCCAGGATTTCAGAAAGGATCCTTTCCCAGATTTACCAGGACGTGTACTGGTACATCCTGCAGCAGCTCACATCCTAATGGCCATTTTTCATATAACTATGAGACTACTGTACCACCTTTGGGACTGATTCTGGGTATGATTCCAGACACTGAAGTCTCTTTTATGCAGCACACATACTTCATCAATGTAGCAGCAGGATACAATTTTAATTGCCACAGCTCCTTCCTACAGAAGCCTGGGAACCCTTCCAAAAATTTTTAAATGCCCCTTCCCAAACTACAAAACCCAGGACTCCATAGGAGGCAGCTACAACAGTTTGAGTGGTATTGAAGTATGTATGGTTGTGGACTTTGAAAAAGACTCACATTCCCCAGTCCCTAAACCAACCACTGCTGCAATATTGTTGAAACTTGTTAAGCAGGTCATCTGTGACTGAATGGAAGACAATTAGGAAAATCATGTCAATTACCCTTATCATTCTTTTTTCTTTAAAGGGTAAGATACAAATAAGTTTATGTTGTCTAGAACTTGGGGTGTTATTTTTAAAAGCTAGGGTGTCCATGCTATTTTTTCCAAGGTGTTTTGTTCACATTACTGCCAGGTCAGAAAAGAAAAATGCATTATGTTACTTTACTTTCTAGAAATGTGTTGTGAACATGTTACTTCCATTTTTTAAAAAAACTCTTCCCAAAAAAGGCCTCAAATCATCCAAAATGACACAAAGAAAGAAAGAAAGAAAGAAAGAAAGAAAGAAAGAAAGAAAGAAGTTAACTAGTAGACAAAAGGCTAATTTATTAATACTAAAATGTAAATACCTGAACTTTGTCAGCCCCTTGCTATCCTTCCCCAAAATAGGACATCCCAGATAGTGCCATTGTGTAGAGCTCCAAATTCTAATGTTGCCTCTACAGTGTAGTTGCTCCTTCTCCTTGATCACCATGACAACATCTATATTCTTCCTGAACCACAGTTCAAGAAAGATATTGGCAAGCTGGAATGTGTCCAGAGGAGGGTGACCAAAATGGTAAAAGGCCTGGAAATCATGAAGGCCTGAGGAATGGCTTAAGGAGCTGCCTAGGTTTATCCTGGAGAAGAGAAGGTTAAGAGCAACATGATAGCTACATTCAAATATAGCATTTATAATAGCAGTCTGAAGGTATGTCATATGGAAGATGGATCAAGCTTGTTTTCTGCTGCTCCAGAGACTAGGACATGGAGCAATGGCTTCAAACTTCAGGAAAAGCAATTCCATCTAGACATTAGGAAAAACTTCCTGATTTTAAAAGCAGTTTTACCATGGAATATGCTGTCTCACAGTGTGATGGAGTGTCCTTCTTTGGAGGTTTTTACACAGAGGCTGGATAGGGAATGCTTTGATTGTTTATTCCTGTATGGCAGGGGGTTGGATTCAATGGCCCTTGTGGTCTTTTCCAGCTCTATGCTTCTATAAAAATATTGGGCAAAAGTGTTATATTGGAAAAAACAAAACAAGTCTCACATCTCTCCAGGACCTGCTGGTGCTGATGGTGGCCACTGAATTGAAATGCTACTGCTGTGGCATGGGATCTCATCATAGAGAAGCAGCAATCACTGAAGAAGGAATATATGAGTTTGCTATCATTTAGGACCATAATTTTTCAGAATTCCTCAGTCAGGTATACACTTTCCCAGCTGCTGCACAGTGTTTTGAATCTGTGGCTCTCCAGATTAGCGACCAGCTATCCCAGCCAGGATAACCAGTGGTGAGGGATGATGGGACTTACCATTCAGCAGCATCTAAAGCAACAAAGATGCCTTACCTCTGCCCTACAGGAAACCACCATGCATGATTAAGTTAGCCTAAGCTATCCGTACTACTTGTGTATTAACTAGCATTAGACAATCAAATAAGTGACTTGATATTTCAGATCTCCTGTGGAGTTATCTTGGCTGAGTGATCAGTGTGGCTTAAATGCTTTTCAGGAACTCACTTAAGTTGGACTGGTTAGTTGTTGCATAGGATAACAAAGAAAGGTGCTCCATATTCTGGAAGGAAAGCCCACCAGAGCCACACATAACCAAAGAGCACCATCTTCTATGCCTGTCAATTCCTGTCACCTTTCACTGGTGGCTAAGTATGGCCTGAAGAATCTTCAAACCTGTCCAGAAGGTGTGGATCAGATGTGCTGTGACTGCTGTGATCCTTGACCCCTGAGAAACAAGAGCTGCCTGGGCATGCCCCTATCGCACAAGCTGAGCATCCTGGCCCTACAGTGTGGGAGTCCACAGCAGAGCCAACAGTAACAAGGAGTTCTATCTTTTGATATGAGATCATTTATCGCCCTCCATCATATCCTGCCACCCTTGATTCATCATCTGCACTTACTTGAGATGAGAGACTGATAACTGCATGAAGAACGAAGCAAATACAGCCCCAGACTCCACACCTTTGCAGTCAGGCATGCATCTGTGATCCACAGATTTCCGTGCTCCAGATTTGCTCCACGGTTGGGGGAAAAGAAAAAAAGCAAGCAGACTGTTCAATGAGAACAGAGAGGCCTGGTTGTATGCTTTTCAAAAGAAAGAAGTGCAAGGCACACAAGTTGGCTTTTCTGGCCTCAAATCTACCCAAGGAAGGAGTTGGATGTGCTGTTGATTTCCTGGTCCAAAAAAAATAAACACCCAACAACTTGCTAATATACATCTTGACAAGTGAAACAAAGCCCTCTTTTCATGGACTGATCCAGCTGAGGCATGCTACTCCTTCCTTTTGAAAGGAGTATCAAAGAAGGGGAAAAAATACTGGTAGATTAAAGGCAAGTGCCTGCCTGTTTATGACAGAGACTGAATGTTAATAAGCAGTTTCAGGAAAGGAAAAAATTGAAGAACATGCTAGTATGTGTATGTTTGTGCACAAGTGTGCATGCATATACACACACACAGCCAACAGATATTTTTCTTTAGTTGTTCTCTGCAAGTCTTTCAGATCCTCAACACCAGTTTCTGCTATTCATGAGACTTTTTGGGAAGGATTCACCCATTCTTTTTCAGAAATCCTTGTCTGTATCTCTTATTCAGCACAGATTCAAACAAGGAGAATTTGCCAGGGGCATTCATACTTGCTACAGCAGCTTGATTGCATTTGGAAGGAAAGATTTTGAAGCTGATGTTGAGCTGTTAAACACTGGTAATATTAGTTGTACTGGCTTTTCAGCTGAGAGCATTGCTAGGTGCCTTCTTTTCTTTTGGCATCTGATGGGGACACTCTATGTTGAGAGAACTTGCTATAGCAGAAACAGATTTTTAAAAAAGCACAAGGCTTAAAGCAACATGTACAAAAATCTTCTCTTTGTTGTCTCAAGAATCTTGAATCAACAAAAATTCTTTTGGTAGTGGAAAAAAGTATTCTGTTTATGGAAGCCCATTGCTAGACATTCATCTTCTCTTCCTTCAGAACTCCTTCTGTTATGTATAAACATTATGTAGTGGTTTGAACATTAGGTTAGGGACCTGAGAGACCAGGCTTTGAATCTCCACTCAAGCCATGGATATCCAGAGGATGAATTTGAACAGGCCCCACTCCTAAAGGAGTGAATAAATCTGGAGAACCTTATCATATGGTTGCCTTAAGTAGAGTCGTCTTGAAGGCACAGAACAGCAATACTAGCTGTTCATACGTCTGAGGTGGGCACCATAAGCTACATTGAGCTTTTGTCATGTACTGTTTTAAGTCATAGTCGTAGTTTCAAAATATGTCATAGGTTCACAGCAGTTTGTAATATTTTTACAGTTTTATCTATAGTCCCTTGGCCATTAGCCATGCAGGACGAGACCACTGGGAATGAGTGGACCAAAACATCAGGAGGACTGGAGGTTTCCCACCCCTACATACTTTAAAACAAAACAGGATGCACACTGTGATGTCCCCATCTTGCTCTAAAAGCATGGTTGTTCGACAGGTCCAGCTTTCTTCTAGTGTGGAATACATTTGCATTAAAATACAGTCTGTGATAATTATAAGCATGCATCTGAGCCTCACCTTGTTGACCTTTGTAAATCTGCTTTATATTGTTAATGAGTCAGCACAAGCCATTATTATCCCTTCTAGAAGATGCTGCAAATCCCTTTGCAATCCTGTCTACAGCTTTTGTGAAATCTATTGCATGTTGTAGCACATTGCGTCCAAGGTTCCTAAGCAAAGGTTTCCATTTTAGCTCATGGAGAAGGCCAACAGTGAACAACAATCAACATCCCCCTCCATTTCCTGAGGAGGCTAATAAAATTTGCAATCCAACCAGATCTCTAGAGGGCCATGGCTGTCCACCCCAAAAATAGGTGATACTTTCAAATGAAGTAGTATGCCCCCCTCTCCATCTTACTAGCCAATGGCAATATAGAAGTACTATTGATTACATTCTGCACTGATTTTAGGTGCAGAGTGTTTTTGGATGAAGTTGTACTTCACCCGAAGAATCAGATTTGTAGCCTGGTGTGCATATCTGGCTATAGCACTGTTCCTGATACCCAGCTGATTAGGATCAGTTTAGCAGAGCTGCACATTTCCCCACCTATGAGCTAATGGAAAGATGAATCCATTGCTTGTGACTGCAAAAAGCAGACCATTTGTTTGCCAGCAGTAACATGGAAGCTGCCACAAGGACAGGAATAGTCAATGTTATATCAGTGATGTGGCGTAAAAACATAAATGTGATGTCTTGTATGGGACTCTGAGTTTTATTTAGTTTTTTTAAGGCACCTTTTTAATTTGCTGCCTGCTTCCTTCTGCTTGCTTAGGAAGTCAAGCCATCCTTTCTAAACCACTGATCTAGCCATTTCCATTGTTGATAGGTAAAACAGATTGTTCGCAGGTTGTTGCTCATCTGTTTATTGGCTGTTGTGGAAAGGACACATTTGACAAGCTAAAAACCAATGGAATTGTATAAGGACAAGTTATGAGTTAAAATTCAGGCATTCTGTCTCTTCTGGGCAGAACAGTAGGCAAACATTCCTTGCAGCAGCTCTGCAAGTGAGGAGAGCTTTCTCAGTAAAAGTGCAGGCCAGAGGGATCTCTAGCTGAAGAAACTCACCCTGGATAAAAGGAGAGTGGAGAACCACCCACAACGATCTGAAATTTACATTACTTGCATTTACTTGTGACCAAATATTTAATGAATAGGAAGGACCAAGGAAGTTACATCTTTCACCATTGCTGTCAAATGCAGCTGTTTTGATGTGATGATCTGACGTCCCAAGCCAGCAACCTGCTTTTAAAGAAAACTCTTACTCAAAACTTTGGAGTTACAAAAATGAAGAATTCTTTTGATTAAAGTGGATGAACAGAAGCCTCCTCAGTCATCTTCCTTCAGCAAGCAAGAGTTGAGAAAGTGTGTTTACCCCCTAAGATCAGGAGTCAAATAAGAACATTGGGATGTTGATGTGTTTAAAGGAGAGCAGTTAAGGACTTGAGTGGATATACTTTTCATGGACAGACTGTATTTCATCTTATTTACAAGCCTGAATTGGACTTTAGCAAGGAGAAACTACAGCGTGAGAAAGTGCAGGCATTATCTCTTTGATGCTGATAAGACTCTCTTGCTTGCTGTAATCAGATAGGCAAGAGGAACGTTTAACTGTTAACTCTAACTGCTGGGTTGAGCAAAAAAGGTAATTTTCCCAGGAAATTTCTCAGAACTTTCTACAACAGAGGCTGGAGGAGTTAATTTTCTGAAAGAGGAAGAACTCCCAAACTTGAAGAGGAAACTGAGAGAACATTTGATAGAGAACCTGACAAATGACATCAAGCCAGAACTGTGGGGAGATGTAAGGGAAGGGGGAGGAAATGTGGGGCTGTTATGGAAGCAAGGGAGGATGAAAATCCCATGGAGAAACAAATTCAAGCTGAACTAATGGAAGAATTAGCCACTGAATTGGGGAAGATGAGGGCCCAAGAAGTTCTGGTGTATGAAAATGGGGACCAAAACCCAAGGCAATATATACCAATGGTAAAATGAAATCAAGTTAATTTAATGAAAGATTAAGCTGCAATACCACAAGGGTGAGAGAAAGAATAAAAAGAAAAGTACTCTACCTCAGGACAAATATTTTAAAACAGCAAGTGGGGAAGGCTTGGAAACATTAACAAAGGGTAAGGAAGGGAATTTGAGATTTTTTGGGGGGGAATGGGTTCATCTATAAGGTGGATAAAAAGGAAGAATAGAACCAACTTTAAAATGAAATAGGCAAAAAGCGGGGTTGGCTACAACTAGGTTATGAAATGGTTGCAGATACAAGACAATGAAAAATGGGTTTGTGAACAATTGTGAACAGGATTTTATAAAATGAAATGTCATAGAAATATGTGGAATTCATGATGTTATATAACGTGTAAAAGTACAATTTTAAGTTGTGAAGTTAATACCATGTAATTAAGCCAGTAAGCAGCTCTTAGTATGAAGATTAGAAAATGCAGTATCATTGACCACATAAAAGAGTAATAGGATGTAATATTGATGTATCAATGCTAGGTATGTTAACCTTTGGAAGAAGAACATTTATTTTTCTTTTTTTGGTTGCTGGAAAAAATGAAATAGGGGATAGGGAGAAAATAATTGCTGGATATTATCTTTGAGAAGCCTGGAACAAAGTGTGTCATATCCATTTAAAGGAAGAATGAAAGTCACTCTTTTCTATGCTCTTTTAACTGTTGTCTCTTCTGCTTTAGACTTCTTTTGTCTTTTTTCTCTTTTCTTTCCTTTTCCCATGTATTTTAGTATTTTTGAAAACTATCAATAAAGATATTGTCCACAAAAAAGGCAATAGAGGAATAGCATAAGATTCTTTTTTTTTTTTTTGGTCAGCTTTTACTGAAGGTTGCACTTATTTTACTGATGATGGTTATAAAGACACCAGGCCCATTCATGGTAACAATCTGGTGTTGACATGTATCTCTTTGCCTTTGCAAATCTGCTTACATTATAATCAAGTATGCCTTTAGGATGCCACAGGCTTTTCAGCTGAATTTTGCTCCAAGTACTTGTGAATCCTTACTCCACTGAAGACCAAGAGATTAGAGTTGCCCCATTGCATTCCAAATGACTAGCCACCATCCCCGTGTAACTGGCCATGTAAAATGGCAGTGATTTGGGACATTGGTGACTCATCACACAAAGGTATGGCCTTAATTAAGGCCTTACTGATGTTGAGACACAATTCAGGCTGGGAAAAGATTATGGGCTGGGGAACACTTACCACAGAAAACAGGCCACAGCAGAAAAAGGTTGCACAATTTTATTTTATTTTTTGAGAGAGCTCCAGAAAGCTGCTTCTTAAGGTAATGAGCTTCAGTATTACAGCCTGGGTGCAGTTTTCCCATAGACCTGTTTTTACAGCTGTGGTTAATGTGTGACTAATACTTACAGTGGAGTAACCACATAACCACTCCTTAAGAAACTGTGCAACTTTGTTAGTTTGTTGGGGAGCGGAAAGAGGAGTATGGGTAGAACTGGTAACTTCTGAATACGTAAAATTTATGCTTCTCAATTATTTTTTACTGGCTATAGCTGTGCACATTTTACTATGAACCATTTATGTCTGGCTATGGTTACTTTATAACAAAAACATGGCAGCTGAGCAAGGAGAAGGCAAATGCCGTCAAACATTAATGGTGGTAATAAAGTCAGTTTGCTTCTCAAGCTGACATTCTTTCAAATCATAACCGAAAAATCAAGCTCTCCAGCATTTCAAGGAGACCACCCAAGAACAGGAGCATCTGCACATGGAAATATGAAATATAGTATCAGCTTGAGTCAAGGCCAAATCCAGAGGCACTCTCTACCCTCACCTTCTGAACATGTGTGCTTATATACACAGACTTTCTGAGAACTGATCACTCCAACACAGAATTTTTCATGCACAGGACATGTATAAATACAAATACAGTCATCCATCCATATTCTCCAAGATCAGGGCAACAGGACCCCTATGAAAGTGGAAAAAACATGAATAACTTTAGGCCCTCCTGAACCATATTTAACACGCAAAAAAAGTATGGTCACCATATTCAACCCACCATGGATCACTTTGAGGCATCAGGGTTCCTTCACAAGGCAGAAGTGGGTGGCCGGTGGGGCTTACTGCCACCTCCACTGCTGCCCCATACCATTTTTAATAGGGACCTACAAGCCTTGTTCACATTCCTCAGTATCACAAGGCTTGCAGCCCCTATTAAAAATGGCACAGGGAGGCAGCAGACGTGACAGTAAAATAATCTGTGAATAATCAAATCCACAAAAATGAAATGCGCAGATTCAAAATAATCCATGCTATAGTATCTCCAATTTCTGTCTATGGCTGTGCTGGACACTGAAGAAAGGTGACAGGAAAAGAATTAACTCGTTCAAAATGTGGCCCTGGAGGAGAGTTCTGCTGATACCATGGACTGCCGAAAAGACAAATGAATGGCTCTGAGATCAAAACAAGCCTGAACTCACACACTAGAAAGCCAAAATGATCAAACGAAGACTACCATACTTTGGGCCTATTGTGAAGCAACATGATTTATTAGAAAAGAGGACAATCCTGAGAAAAGTGGAAGGCAGTAGCAAAAGAAGACTGCACTGGAAGTAGACTCAGTTAAGGAAGCAACAGCCCTGAGTCTTCAAGATCTGAGCAGGGCTGTTAATAACAGAGTGTTTTTTGAGGCTTCCCATTCATAGGATCACCATAAGGCCAACTTTAAGGCAATGAACAGTGAAATATATACAAATACACAACTGAAACAGGAGGGGAAAAAAACTGCCTCCTCCTACAGAAGAGAGACTAAAAACATCATGAAAGCAGCCATATTTTTCTTTTGCCTGCGGACAGACCAGCAGCACCCATTAATTACATGTGAAGCTATAATTCTAATATTTGCCCAAGTGTGTGTGCATGGAATAAGTGGTGAGGTGGCAGAATAACATGCCTGGGCTTAGACCGCCATCACATCTCCCACATATCTCTTAGACCAGCCAAGAGGTGCACATTTTAGCTCTCAACTCAAGGATACACAAAGCAGAAGTTGGAGCAATCCATACAGGAACACACACATGGGTGGCACGTGCACAGGTAAGAATCGTGTAGCTCTCCAGATATTATTTGACTGCAGTTCCAAGATATCTGGAGGGGGTTTGACTCCCAACCTCTTCTTTAAAGGTATCATAGCTAAGAGTGGCTTCAAAAACACAACTCTTCTCCAAACCCATGCTCCTGTATAAATGTATTTGTAAATGTATGCATGCAGCTTTCTGGTATAGCGTTACTGTGAAATTTTTGTATTAAATTAAGAAGTTGTTCAGGATAGCTCTTATGCCAAACAAATGTGCTTTGGAGACACATTCCTCTGTTGTGATACCACTGCTTGAGATCAATCTGTGTTGACCAGTTCTACTTAAAATACTTTCAAGATTCACTTCATAGCTAGCATTCCAGTAGATCCTTAAACTATCCCAACTCCATCACACAAAAAGAGAAAACGTGCATTTAGAAGGTGAATTTAAAAAAAAAAAAGTTGTGATGAATTAGACATCTTAAAGAAATAGTTAGATGGAAGCAGACAGCAGTTGTGTCCAGAATTATTGAGTACCTTCAGACTAATGGCTCCTAGGACCCTTTCACCCAACACGGATACAGGACTATGATTCCATTTTAATTGCCATGATAACATCCTATGGAATCCTGGGATTGGTACTAGTGGAGCTCTCTGTCTGAGAATTCCAAATACCCCTCCCCTAAACTGACGGTCCTAAGATGTCATAGGACGGACCTGTGGCAGTTAAAGTGAAATAATAGCACTAGAATTCAGTAGTGTCAAAGGGACTGTGGTCAACAGAGATTGTGCTACTGTTCCATATTTTTTGTAGAAAACAGGAAACACAAGCAGTAGTGGGACAACAGAGGGGAATCAGAATCACCACTACCCTTCCCTCTCCAAATTGCTTGAAACAACCAGTGTGATTCCATGACAAATACTCCATCTGAAAGCACCTGTAAATCACGTCAGCAGTTACTATGTAAATTGTTGCTGTTCTGTGCTTTCAAGTTGTCTCTGGCTCATGGTGATCTTAAGAGGAACCTATCATGGGGTTTTCTGGGGACTGAAAGTATGGACATGCCCAAGGTCATCCAGTGGGTTTCCATGGCTGAGCAGGGAATTGAACCCTGGTCTCCAGGATTGTAGTCCAATGCTCAAACCACTACACCATAATGGCTCTCAACTACCACAGATCATTCCAAACTAGAAGACGGCAACCAGACAACTTCCACTAAGGAATGCAACCTAGCTTTCTCTACAAAGAAATTTGTTTACTGATAACACACACACACACACACACACACTCCCAACCCAACTCAAGAAGCTGGAGCTTAGATAGCTCAAAGCAGTCTTCCAAGTACAGAATACAAATTGTTTTCTCCACAAAAATACTTTCTAAGTTCAAGACCCACATATTCATAGGCTCAGTTCAAGAACTTAAGTTATCAGTTTGTCTACCATGTGGTACAGTAAAATATTTTCCATTGAAGTTGTTATTGATAGGTGCTTTCAAGTCATTTCTGACTTCTGGAGACCATAAGGTGAACATTTCACAGGTTGTTCAGAGGCTGAGACTGAGTGTGATTTGCCCAAGTTCACCCAAGGCTGAACAGGGATTCAAAATCCACTGGGTGACTCTAAGTGCATCATACACTCAGCCCCAGAAACCTCCTGACAGGATCACCTTAGGATTCAATTCAACAATATTAACTGTCAAGGACTGAATGTATGCATTCTGTTTGGCTGCTCAGTGCATTTGATGTTTTAATGTTTTTGGAAGCCACTCTAAAGCCCATGAGGACAATCAGTCTAAGGCCTAAATCCAATTGCTAGTCCTAAGTAAAGACCCACACTGAATCAAAGTTCTCCACTTATGTGTTTACTTACCTTTTGTAATTGATTAAATGGGACCATTTTAGATGGGGCCAGCAACTGGATTTAGGCTCATGATTCATCCAAATTGAGGCACTCCATAGAGCAATCTTTTACTCACATTACACTCACTCACACACACTTACGTCTATTTTCCCAAACTGAGGAAACTTTAAGAATCCAGTGTGGTTCCTACAGTAACTATTCCGCATACACTATGTTGCTATGTACTCTCATTTCCCAAGATTATGTGTAGACTATTTCTAAGCAGAATTTTTCAGACAGAGAGAGAGAGATGGCTTTTACCCTGTGAATGCTCTTCATGTAAAGAAATGTAGTGGCATGACTTGCTTTTAACTTCAAGCACACTTCCTATAGAACAAATCAACAGGTCTACCTTTAAAGTAAAATATGGTTCAGACTATGCTCCATGAGTTTCAGTACATCACCCATTTTGCAAAAGGAACACATGCTATCTTCTGCAGACACACTGTCCTTGCATAAGAGCCACACTTCAGACCAAGAGCCTATCAAGTCTAGCATTCTGCCCCCACAATGGTCAACCAGATGTCTCTCAGACGTCAACACGAGGTAAATGCAACAGCATCCATCATGTACTTCTGTGTCTAAGCACACAGGAAGCAGAAACATACTGCTTTCAATAGCAGAGATTGTATGTATCTGCAACAACTAGCAGCTACTAATAACCACATATTCCAGAGATTTTTCCAACTCCCTCTTTAAACTGTCCTGCTGAGAAGCATTGGACACTACAGTTTAACTATAAAGGGTTTTTTTTGTGGGGAGGAAGCTAACACCACTCTCACTGTTTAGATTCACTGGATGACTTGCTTTTTGAGACAAGGGAGGACTTCATTGTATTCCCCCCTTTCCACAATGTGTATAATCTTACAATAACCATTTCTTCTAAACTAAAATAGTGCTAAGCAATACTACTATTACTCATCTGTTCCCACTCACTTTGGTTGGAATAGCTTTATGAGTGTGCCATATTGCCACTATAATGCTGTATTTGCAGCTATTGCTAAAGCCCTAGCTAGCACCAACATGTAGCAGAGCTTGTGAGGAATGAACTTTCCATAGGCCGTTGTTTATTTCAAGTCCATCAAAAACACACACACACACAGACGGCAGGGGGAGGTCAGATTCCCAGATAGGGAAGCCAAGTTTTGCTGAAGGACAACCTATAAAAATCAAACAAACAAAATTAACAAAGGCAGGATAACTTTTAAGACACAAATCTGGAACTTCGTACTTTAGGTGGATTGTTCCAAGAAAATATTTTTTTTCACATTGGTTGAAAATAAATTTTTTAAAAAATCACAGTGATAAGGGTGGTTCAGGTAACTACATGAGACGATTTATTTTGGCAGTCTGCCTCTTTATTGCATGTGTATGGTTGTGAAATACAAAAAAAAAAAAAAGCCAATTGAAGTACTTACATTTGGAAACTAGAAGTTCATACAATTTACAGTTACAGGATTCCAGTTTCAGCTTGAGAATTAAAACAATTTTATTTTCAGTCTTATCAATAGAAGTGTTTCCTACAACTGAGGTCAATGACTATCTTTTAATACATAAAAAGGACACACCACCACTTAAAACCTCATTGTAAAAAGGCAGTTATGTATAGTTGTTTTGTATTAAATGTAGGTCTGGAGAAGACAGAAAAGTTTCACATGCTGAAGAAGTGTTTAAACGCATCAATGTAATGATCAAGAGCTTTTTCAGCAGGGAGAAATATGAAAGGCACCAAATATGTAATTCGCAACTCACAATTATGCTCTGCCTGAAAGATGTATTCCCCTCCCCAGCAAAGTTCTGACTGTACTGTTTACTTACAGTGTGCTCCTGTTAACTCATTTTTTTTCCTATACTTTTGTTAGAAACAGAAGGCATTTTGAAAGCCAACAAGTGTAAGTGGTGAAATAAAGTAAAGCCTAAAAGGTGGATATTTGTGCTACTCTAAAAAACCAAAACCTTTACGGAACACTTGCTTAGTATATTTAACATCCATGTCATCCTGTACATTACAGAAATCATACATCTGCACTTATTATTCTACATTAGCTACCTGTTTTTCCAAGATTGCTCCTCCTCCTCCCCCCTCCTCCACACATTGTGTACTTAAAACACACACTTAAATACTGCTTTGGAAGTGCTGACATTCATTAATTTGGCCCCACTGATATACAACCCAAAAAGACCTCCACCTTACATTTTGGTCTCACAAAAGAGATGGAAGGCACACAATTCATCATTAACTCCCTCTTCTACACAGAACAGCTTCTGAAGATGTTTGATCTTCAGACTCTGTTAATGCTCTAACACATATTAGACTGCGATAAAAGCCAGCCAGGTACATAACAGATGCTCATCCCCACCTCTGCAGGTGCTGAATGCTGAGCCAATGCTCCCTGAATTCCCCCTACAAATGTCAGTCTAAATAGGATCCTAGTTCCTGGGACTTGGCAGCAACAGGAGCCCTCATTACTCCTCAGCATGCTATGTCCTGTATGGAGCACATGCCACAACCAGCAGTCTAATCACCACAGGGGGGGGAAAGGAAGAAGAGGAGGAAGGGTTTTGAGAATCCAGTGAAGTACCCACTATCAGGAACACAATGCAGAAGAGGTAGGTAACAAGAGGTGGCCCCAAGACTACTAGGTAGACTTTAAAAAAAAGAACACCATAGTGAACCACTGGGGTAACATCATAGTCAGTAAGAAAGAAGAAATGGAGAAGTATGCACATTTCAGAAACCCATTCCCTCATGTGTCATCTCTATGTTGCTTCTAGGTTTGAAGCAGTGTGTGTAAGACTTCTCACACTGAATTCTAAAGGAACCTCACCTAGTCTAGTCATGGCCACAGTTTAACCCTTTTGGGCAGATCTTTTCACTTTTGGGGAGCTCCTTCTTTTTCATACCATTCTCATGTCCAGCTGCACTTAGTGTTATCATTCAAAAGAAAAAGAACAACTGCTGAAAGCCAAGTTAACAGCCTTATTAAAAAGAACATTTCTTAAAGCACACACTTGCAGCTAGTAAATGTTTGGTGGGGGGAATTGTCTTTAATATACATACACATTGTACCTTACTAATTTCTTGGCGCTTTTGTAAGACGTCAAGACTATATACAATCAGTTCCTCATCTTCCCCCAGAAGTCCTTATTCAAGACAGATGTCCCATTTAATGTGTAATCTTTGTGCAAGAAGGCAGGTAAGGGTTTTATTAATCCAGACTGGCTCTGGGAAAAAAAGTAGTAGTTCTCAATGGCAAGGAGGCACAAGGCTTAAAGTCAGTCGTATGGCTTTTAGTTTTTTTCCCCCTTTAAAATGCAGCGAGAACTCATGATGTCCAGAGATAGGAGAAAAGTATCTGCTTGTTCATGCATAGAATTCTTCTTGTTTATGTGGTTTCTGATACCCTCCGTTTGACTGTTTTGGCTCATCCAGTGAATAGCTTCCTTCATCTTTTTTCTTCATTCTATACAGCATGAATCCAACTAGAAATCCAGCAAACAGCAAGCCTACAAGTCCACCTGCAATGACCCCTGTGGAATACAAAAGGATTATCTTATTATTTCTAGTATGAAAATATTAAACTTACAAGGCATGCTTTTCCTTCTACAAGAGAGGCAACTGCTTCATCAAATACTAGAGGAAGTAATTTATGTGGATGAAGCCTATGACCTAGATCAAGGGCTCAAAGCATCTGGCCTCCTAGCTGTTCATTCGTCTGTAACCACTGGTCATGCTGGCTGGTCCTCACTGAAACTGGGAGTCCAACAATATCTAGAAGGGCACAGGTCCCCCACCCTTGGCTTTAAAGAAAAACACTGAACACCTGGAAGTAACCATTAAGAGTAATTTTCCCCTTCAGTTGTCAAGAACCAGTCATGGTCACATTCAGGTCTTTGCACAACTAAGGCAAGCCTGTTATGTACATATTTAAGCTTCTGCCCAAGGACAGAGCAGCCATAACTAGAAGTAGAATCTGTGCAGCCCACAGCCCTCGAACATCTGATGAAATAATGGGTGTGACCACACTCCTGTTGACAGGTATGTCACTATACTTTTGATATCATCAGGTCCCCAGTTGATGTGCCCTATGGAGCTTCTCTACTCAGTCTTTCAGCTAGAAGCACCTGGCTTTGCTCCTCCTCTTTCCTCTTCTATGTAGGGAAGGAGGAAACATAGAGTGAACTGAGAATTTTCTAGGTGTGTGTGTGATGTGGGAAGACACTCTCTTCTTTCTCTGACTACTACCTAAAGTTAACCTCAGCAAGAGAGACCTCTGCATGCCACTTATCACAAGGAGGGTAATGTACAGGACAACCTCCAATGTCATCTCTGGTTGTTGATCAGAGATTAGCAGCATTTCCTCACTAGCCTCCAGGTAGCTGGGCATGCCAGGAATTCTCATAGGGAGCCTGCAGGAGAAAGGTTAAGGGCACAGTGCAGATACCCAACTGCACTTTCCTATGTAAAGTTCCAGTGGCTTTTGGGATGCAACTGAACCAAGCTGTATGAAGTAGTATGAAGGAGACACTACTTACCTGTATCAATGGCTGGCAGAAGGAAGCTAAACTCTGGGTCCAACTTTGCTGCCAATGCCACAAATGCTACCACTCTTACATGCCATGCAAAGACCAGGGTTAACTAGAAAGCCCTTGCTGGCTCTTTGTCCAAGCCCTTTATTTAACCACTGTGACTGAAGCATAAAGTTGCTTGTTACTTTCTATGGGCCTCAGAATATTAATCTGCTCCAGGTATCATCCATTATAATGTGGTATCAGTAGCTATATGTAGCAACTTCCAGATTGTGACAAAGGAAGATTCTCTCAAATCTATACTGAGCCTTTATTATAATATAGTAATCTATCTTATGCAGAAAACAATACTGGCAGTTCAAATCCACAAGTGCACCAACTGTCTCTATGGGAAAATAGAAAACCACCATTTACATACCTCCTAGAACTTCTTTCCTGTCCAATATTCCTTGTGGGGCTCCTTCAGACTTTTCATCCTTTGGTGGTATATCCATTCCTCTAGTATCTGGTGCAGAATCTACTTCCATTACTGAGTTTTCATCAAGTGGTGGGAATACAAAATCTCCCTGTATGCAAGGACAATGGTCTCATTTATATTTCTCATCCTTAGCTTCAATGGACACACATTTTCAAACAGTAGAGGAGTCTGATGGAGGCAGAGGTGTTCTATTCTAGCTCACAAATGTCATCCAATCATTCATTCAGGGCTTATATTTAAAAGAAACAGTTTAACTCTCTGGTACATATCAATGCCCAAGTTAAAAGTATGTTTGCTCTTACCTCACCACTAGAATCATCTTCAGACTGTATGACGTCTCCTTCAGGCAAAGAAGAGATATCCTTCTGGACAGTAGACAATGATGCAGAGGGTCTAGTGGTATATGGACTTGTCTCACTAGTAGGTACAATGTCAGAAGCAGGTGTATTTTTATCAGGGCCAGATAAGCGATGGACATCATCGTAGACCTTAGGCTCAGGTGCTTTTACTGTGCCAGAAGCTTGAGATGTTGAAATTCTGACTGTGGAAATGTGGTGGGAGACTGTGATGCCTGTTGTTACAACTGTAGGCCTTATTGTTGCTTGCTTAGAAGGTGAGTGCAGGCCACCATCTTCAACCACCTCTTCTGGCTTGCCAGGCACCAGATCAGTACCTGGGAATACCACCATGCTTGTTGTAGATACAGGTACTGTTGCATAGTCTTCTGTAGGGCTATCTGTTCTCTGAACTTCAGGTTGATTAGCTGCCAAGTCAGTAGACACTGTAGGTATCAGTGAAGCATTGGAGCTTTTTTGTAGTGGAACACTCCAGGCAACCACTGGACGTTCTGGTAAAGGAGCTAAAAAATCAAGGTTTCTTTTAGCAAACACTCAGGAAGTCCTGTGAAAGAATCCTATACAAGACACATTGCAAGCAACCAGTGGCTGTAGCAGTCTGAAAGCTCAGAGACATGTTATGGCCACAGTGACATCCTTTCCAGCACTACAGAATACATATGCATGAGTACACACACACACACACACACGGAAGAAACTAATACAGTTTTTTAAACTCTATCAGGGGATCTCTTGATTATTACTTAAAAAACAATAATTTTCAAAACAGGAAATCCCTATGTTTAATCTGCAAATTTTTAAAAATCTAACAAAGTCAACTGTTAGTCTTAGCCACTGTTTAAGGCTATATAATAGTTACTCTTTTGGACTACAACTCACAGAATTCTCCAGCCATCATAGATTCTGGAAGCTGTGATCCAAGAGATCAACTTTTCCGAGTTCTGACATAAAGTACTGATTGGGATGGTTCCACTGGCCTTGTACAGTCATCCCTCCACATTCACTAGGGTTAGGGGCACAGGAATCCCATGAAACTGAAAAAAAAGTGAGTAACCCTAGGCCCTTCCAAACCATATTTAACACAAAAAAAAGTATGATCACCATATTCAACCCATTGTGGATTCCTTTGAGACATCAGAGTTCCTTCACAAGGCAGAAGTGGCTGGCTGGTGGGGCTTACTGCCACCTCCACTGCTGCCTTGCACCATTTTTAATAGGGACTTACAAGCCTCGTTCACAGTTTCTCACACTCACGAGGCTTACAGTCCCTATTAAAAACTGCATAGGGAGGCTGTAGAGGTGACAGCAAATAATCTGTGAATAATCAAATCCGCAAAAGTGAAACCTGCAAATGCTGATGGCTGACTTACGCACCAGTCCTCAATATGCAATACAAAGGCAGTATTTCCAAAGTTTCTTATAAGGACTTAGGACTACTATGACATGCTACTATACAGTGCTGGATTAGGACTAAAAAATCTAAGTTGAATTCAGCACATGAAGCACATAGAGTAACCAGAAGTCACCACCTCTTAGGCCAACATAGCAAGTATGACAAAGGTGCAGGAGGAGAGGAGAGAGCCATGCACCCTATTTTATCTCATTGGAGGAATGACGGTATATAAATGTAGTTAAGTCATGCAAATTACTTTGCATAAACACTGACTGGGGTGAGGTTTTAATGTGCACTGCTGTTTTTTAAGGGTTCTATCTGGTGTGGTACAGTGGATTCACCACTAGACTACGTCTCTGCAGACCAGTGTTTGAATTCCCACTCAGCCATGGAAACCCACTGGGTGACCTTGGACAAGTCACATTCTCTCAGTCTCAGCAGAAGGCCATGGCAAACCTCTTCTGAACAAACTTGCTAAGAAAACCATGTGACAAGTTTGCTTTAGGTTTGCCATAAGTCGGAGATGACTTGAACGCACACAATAACAACAACAACAGCATAGCTTTTGATTGAATTTTAATGTTTAATATTTAACCTTTATAAACTGTGTAATTGCTTTTTTAAATAATTCTTATATTTATACTCCTATTAATGACTTTGTATAGTTTTGAACTTGTTATTGTTTTTAAATATGTTATTAGCTGCCTTGAGTCCTAATATTGGGAGAAAGGTGGGATATAAATGAATAAAATAAATGAAGAAGAAGAATTCAAAGCAATGGAACTTTGTTAACTATATATTTTACACATGCAGAGAGAAGGAAGGGACGCTAGTAGTTAAGAAATGCTTTGTTCACAGTGGGATAAACACCAAATTAGGCATACCTGCACCCGAGCCAGAAAACGTGTCATCATCATCACCAGATGAATCCAGATCTTCAGGAGGTAGACTGGTATCAGCTGGTTGCTTTAGAATAAAAAAAAAATGGAAATTGTAGGATACACTTAGTTAAACTTACAGAAAACATATTAGTGCATACTTGAAAAATGTCCACCCATTATTGCAGAGTGGGGCACATGAGGAAGAAAAGATTTCATATTGTAAGGACTATGGGGGGCAAGGGGACACAGAATAATTGTGCTCTCTGCAAACTGACAGCCTATACATAACCATGGACAACCCCTTCCTCTGTTCCCCACACCCCCTAGAAAAATATGGGCCCATCAGTTTCTAGGAGTGAAGGTAGGTTTTCCTGGCAAGTTCTTTCTTCTGTTCATTGGGATAAGAGAGTTACGTACTTGTAAATTAAGAAATCAAACCTGCTATGATATATACAGACCCATGAGATAGGCTACAAAATGAAGACTGCTGCACAGAATACATAGTGAAAAATAGTGACATATAGAAACAGATTTGAGGAGCTAACGTAAAAATATTTTTACCTAAGACGCAGACACCAAGAAGATTCAGAGTCATACAAAGAGGGAAAGGCATTGCTTTGTATACTTAAAATGCCTATTATGCATTTTGAAAGTACAACCAATTTCTTTCCACAGTCTCTTCTTCCCATCATCTATGGTAAGGAGTTACACAGTGGAGAACTTTAAATGATCTAACAAAGTCACGGGATGACTCCATGGGAAGCAATTCCCATGCTGCTACAGTCATTATCCATGAATAGTATTTGAAGTTTTTTAAAGTCTGAATTTGTCTACAAAATTATTTTTTGGTTGTGAGAAGAAAAGCATTTTGTGACAAATAGACACATGTGGTACAAGAAAATACTTATGAAGAGGATGCAAAGAAATGATCTAACACCATAAATTACCCTCTAACACTGCCTCAAGCTTTCAAGATTCTGTAGCCATGGCAGTCTCTCACAATATTACATCAATACCAAACTCACACAGCTTCTTTTCTGATAGGGATAGAGTTGGAAACAATCTCAGAGGTTCCTGATACACAGAAAACTCACTACAGCATTTGACAGGTTATCCAGTGTCTCCTTTAAAATGTCTAACAAAGGGCTCTGCCACCTACCAGTTCTGTTTATTCCTGTCTGTCAAACAGCTAATGCCATTTAAGTTCTTCCTAATGTTTAGCTTAAATTGTTTTTCCTGTAATTTGAATCCATTGGTTTCAAGTCCTTCTCTCTGAAGCAACAGCAAAACAAATGTGTTTCTTTATCTGACAGCCTTTCAAACGTTTGAACATCATAATCACATCACCTGCTAATCTTATATTTCCAACCTAAAAATACATGATTACCTCAACCTTTTCTTAGGAGTTGGTCTCTAGCACCTTCACCCTTTCTGTTACATTCCTCATGCCAGCCTGTCTGCTGCCTGGAAAAGTTGCCTTTGTTATTTATAAACTTCAGAATTCGCAGCTAGTATTTCCACTGGATTCTGGAAATTTTTAATTCAAAAGAATAATAAGAACAATAATAAAAGCCTCAGTTCCTGGGTTTGTTGATATCCTTCTTATCCTACAGTTCCCTGAACTGGATGCAGTGCTCTTCCTAAAGTCTTACCAAAGTAGATCTGACCTGGCCCAATATTTCTCATGGTCTGAGATACTAGCCATTTGAGCCAATGAGAGTAACATCAATATCCCTTATACAGACAGCATGAATGAGAAACAAGCCTGTAACACTTGTTAAGTAGTTGTTAAATTAATGGGTCTGTTAAAGAGATTAATGAAGTCTTAAATAAAGTATTATCACAAATATGGGACAGCACAATTGCAATACACTGTCACGTGCCCTCTTTTAAGCAGGCACGTTTTGCAGGTGCACTTTGGGCTAATCCTCTGGTAGCGCTGCAAGGCTGCTTTTTTGGCTAGCACTGCAGACTGACAGGTTAGATTCCCCTATCATGTGAGGGTCTGCATAATGCTCTTCAGAGGAACACAGAGTACTCCCTTGCAGCAGGATTGGACTACCATGTCTCTCTCTCTCTCTCTCTCTCAATCTCGTTTTTTTTTTTTAACTGGGTCTTTCCATGCTGTTTCAGCTATGTCAGCATGTCACTTAATCAGCTTTCTCAATCTTAAAAAGAACAAGATGAGTAACTTTGTTTGCTCCAGCAAGAAACCAAACTTGCCTTCTTTAGTCATGAACCATTGAAGAGAAGAACCAGAGATGAGATGAGCTAAAAGTACTAGTAGCCACATATGCATGCTGCCTGAACAAAGCTGTTCCCAGATGAACGCAGTTGCAGGGTCTTGATTGCTGCCACTTTCATTGATTGTATCTTCCAAAACATGCTTGGATTCTTTCAAACAGGATTTCTATCTGTCTTTTCCAAGACACATTTTCCCAGTGCAGAAACATGGATGTTACTCAAGTGTTACAGTGACAGTGACAAATCCACTTGCAGGCTGCATTATGATCACTACCACTCTGCTGCCAAATTTTTAGTGGGAGTATTGCCTTAAAGCAAGCAAGAAATGCTTGCTTCAAAGACAAGCGCCTGGTTTGCCACTGATCTTTGGCACTTGATGTTTATGGGAGGGGCTACAGACACAGCCTTAAAGGGTTGCATGCATCCTGTGGGCCGTGTGTTGCCAACCCCTGCCACAGGCACTGCTTAATTCATACTGGTTATATAACCCTGTGTCCGCACAGCTGCCCTGACATTGCAGATTTCATTCACACTTGCACAACAATGACAGTGTCAACTCCTCCTCAGTTTTAGCTTAGGAGGCAACAGGTGTGCATTATTGTATGCCAGTGCCCTTACCCTACAAGATTTTCAAGAGGGCTGCCAGCATCGTGCCAAATGCTTCAGGCAGGTTACATGTGCATGCACAAACAATGCTGTTTGCATCAGAGAGAACCTTGCACTGGAAAACCTGAATCTTCCCACATGGAAGGAGGAAAGCCAAGTTCCCAAGGGGATCTTTCCTCTAAAACCACAGTTTGAACACAGTATTGAGATATTTGGTGGCTCTGAATATGAGCAGAAGATGAGCTGGAACCATTTTAGATCACAGTAGGTAATTAATCATCTTTCCCCCAATCCAATAATGATTAGTAAAAAAGAAAACAAAAAGCTTCAAAAACAAGATTACTAACCATACTATACTAACCATGCAATGTGAATTATATTACAATCAGTTTCATGTCAAATCTTGTTCTATGCAGGTGTGCATTTTGTTTTTTAATTTTTTTTAACTCTCTTAATACCGGAGGTAGATAGCTATAGGGAAACTTTCTGGGAAGACAGTATAGGCTTACAGTCTTCTCATCAGGTAGCCAGAAGTGCTTGTTACTTTGCACCCCCAGGCAATTTTTACTTCATATCTTAAAAAGAGCGTATCTTAAAAGGCAGTCTTCTGGGTTCTAAGATTATGTGTTAAATGCTGATAAGTAGGAACCTTAGCCAGTAAGCTTCTGCCACCTGACAATTTACTTTTCAAGCCTTGGGCTCTATTTTTTAATTTTTTTCCATTAAAACTACTCAAATCCCAGTTGTTCACAACAAACCACAGTTAAGCTATTTAGGTCTCACAAGCACATAGCCAGCTACAGTCTTATTTCCAACATGGATTAAAAAGTTTACATATTTAAATCAGTATGCCTCTTTATACATAGAAAATAACATAAATATATTAGTCCATAGTTAATTTCTCTAAGGAATCAGTGATTGGTTACATAAGAGTTAAATGAGACTTTTCTATGTAAAGGAAGACCCAAGTGAATATTTTGTCAAACATAAATTTTTACACTCTGCTGACCAAACAGAGGTATTTTATGTTCACATGATGAGAAACAACTGCTCTGCTTTGTGGTGCCTAAGTATTAGAGCATACATCAAAGCATGTGTAGCTCATTTTTCATTGTACATTCTTGCTCTACATTTACAAGTTTGACCTTCACAAATTTGAGTACTCACGAGGTATGTGTCTGTGCCTCCCCGCTATTCTCCTCCTTCCACTCCCTTGTGTTTTGCTGGGCATGGAGAAGGAAGGCAAGCGCCTGGACAAAAGGCCAGGAAACAGTGAGCGGGGAGGGATGTGTGTGCCTTCCTTCTCCCCTCCAGAGCTCCCCCCTCCCATTCCCTTACCTCTGGCTCCAGTACTGAGAACTTGCACCAAGGCAACAGACAAGGAAATTGGGGAGCTCTCCGGAGCTCTCCCCCTCTCATTCCTTTGCATCTGGCCCTGGCACACAAAAGGCAAGTAAGTGGGAGGGTATTGCTGGGCGGGGGGCATTATTTGCAGTTTTTCTACTTTTGTGAGAGTTCTATGCCCTGAACCCTCACGAAAGTGGATAGAGCACAATGTGTGAGGATGAGCCAAGCCAGAGTGATATAGTAGGGAACAACGTGGGACAGAAAAACAACGTTTAGCATTATCCAAAGTCTTATAGCCTCATAGTTATCTCACAAATTTTCATGGGAATATCTCAAAGACTTTCCTTCCCTTAACAGTCAAAAAATGAAAACATCTAAGGCAAAGTGTGACAAATAGACCCAAGTCCTGCCTATGAGAAAGAGATGGTGCCATTAATACTCTAGATAACATGGAGTGGTGGGTAAATTTTCACTAAAGTTTAGGAAACAGGAATCTGGAGTCAATAAAGGAGAAAAAATATAACTTAAGTTGATACATGCTTCCCTTCCCATACCTCTGAAATGCAGGGACACTTCAGCCACAAGGCACATAGGTTCAGCCTAGTTAGGGATCAGTGCCAAGTACAAATTGAAATGTGTGCAAAACTTATTTTCATATTAAACTCAAACATATCTTGCAGCTTTAGCTTCATTCACATTTAGCTTCATCCATATCTTAGTGTACAGAACTAGTGTTTGGTATATTTATGAGGTTTTTTTTTAAAAAAAATCAGCATCTTATGTCTGTAAAATCAAATTTATTAATACACCGTATAGTAGAGATAGAACTGCACAATGTTGTACAGTATGCTTCCTAAGCACACGCATCTTAGTTTCTGACATCAAAGAAGAAAACCAAAAGAGAATGAAGCATTATTGTAATAAGAGGAAGCCTTTTATCTGCACAGAGACAGTCTTGTACAGACTTTTAGTATAGGTTGGCAGCATATTTCTTTGGAAGCCTGTTGGTCAGTTACGAATGCATAACCTAGCATAACCTAGACCTGAAAGTACCCCAATCTTCTCTTACTGGAAGGCAGCCACTATGACATGTTCTTCTGTTGATCAGGAAGCACCTGGATGACAGTTTCACAATGGAGGAAACTGTAATAGAAGCCCTGCTTCTGCCTGTCTCATCGGAGACCATTCATGGGAGGTGGTGAGGCTGTCAGTCAGCTGCTTCCCAAACAACAGAAGAACAGGCCCCCACTGATCAGTGACTACTTTCCTGGTTAAGTGCAGACTGGGATTCACTGCATAATACTGTAACTATGGTAGTTTTGCATATGTAAATTCCCAATAAGATTCTGGCCACAAAGTTTAACTCAACATTGAAATTCCTGAAACAACAGAGTTTTATCACTATACACATTTTATGGTATATCCCAAAATCCATATTGTAAAACATTTACTTAAACAACCAAAATGGTAGAAAAGTCTCTGTGTAAGAAAATGGCAGTCGTCTTTGCCAGGCTTCCCCCCACCCCCCCCAAAAAAAAAGAGGAGATATGGAAAGTGGCCAGGGAAATGGTGATCTTAGAATAGTTTAGTCTGCAGGTTGTCTTGAGATGGTATTGCAGAAAATGTTGGCAGGCTGTCAAATTAGGCTCATCAGATTACAACCTAGTTGCCCTGTGCTTGTTGAAAGAAGGTAATAAAATAAAGGCTATAAAATGTGTTTCACCATGAGAATACAAAATCTTTTGAAAATTCAAACCTGTCTCTTATCAGCAGAGAACTCACAGGATTGTGAATATACTTACTCAGACTTAAACTGAGATATTTTTGAAGACTACTAGTATCTGAAGACTTTTATTAGAATCAGTTTCCCAAAGATTAGTTTCTGAGCCTGAGCCTTCATTTTTACCTTACTCAACTTCAAAAAAAACTTACTCTGCACCAACCAGCAAGCCTCCGCTAGGTGCAAAAATGTATCCTCAATGTAAGTTTTGTGGGTCTATGCTATAGTTTCTGCTGTGGAACAGAAATTATTGTTCTTGAATTCTGTAGATTATTCTGGATGTGAATCTTCAAACTACACCTGTCCTGGCATTTTGAGTTAGTGAAATCTTGACTTAAAAAGCATTTCACTTTTGAATGAAGCTATTCATTCTTATATACATACATACATGCATGCATACATACATGCAGGTATAAGTATTTCACTTGCTCCAGAAGACAAAAGTATTTCATTAGCTTTTTCCCCTATTTTCCTCAACGTTTCTAATGGAAAAATTAAAAATTCACCCTTCAAGGGAAAAAATCAGGATGCCTATCCATTTTCCCTACTAAAAATTAAAATCGCCAGCTGTTGAAGTTGCCTATGATCATACAGACAAAAGCAACTATTTTACACATTAGTCTCTAAATACTAGATTATTTTAGTTGTGTTAAGGAAATCCCTACTCTTCCAAATATACACACACACGGACATAAAAGCATTCTGCAATTTCAGGGAAAAAATAAAACAGGACATGCATGTGATTCATGGACTCCCTCCCCCTGCTCAGGAGGAGAAGTGCATTCTCCATGGAGACACTGGGAATTTATTTTTTTTTAATTTCCATCCCCACTTCAAATTATATGCATAGGAAATGAAGCAGGAGACACATGCTCCCTTCCATGCAAGTTCTCTGGGATATCTAAAGCAACAATATGATGGGCATTAAACAATGTTACTACTAAGTATTCAGCAGCATTTACAGCAAAGTAACATGTCTTGAATATTTTACAGGGATGGAACAAACTGCTACATCCTAAATATCCTAGGCAAGCTATTAAGACAAGAACTAAGATGATGGCAAATTCCAGGAGTTTAGGTTTAATCACTAATATATCTATATTTTAGGAAAGGAATGCTCTCTCTGAAGAAGGGTGGTTCCTTGCAGTTAGTACAGGGTCTGCTCTAATGCAGCAAGGCAAAAGAATCTGTTTCAGGCAGCATCATAGGGGTGGAGTGGGGACAAAGACAAGGATGATATTTAAAATATCTAAATGCTAATTGCTAGTCTCAACTACAGTAGATCAACTGAATCAACTGCTGAATAGTAAAAAAACAACAACACACATCTACTCTAGCAAGGACTAGCAATTGGATTTAGTCCTAAATGTTGAAGCTGGCTGAGTACTGGTTCAGGGAAAAATGCATCTTGGGCCATAGCATGTAAGCAATCACTGCTAGAATATCAAGAAAAGCTTTTGTAGAACGAGTATTGCCCTCTTGAGACATTGACACTGATATACCAAAAATTTACTACTGTACTATACTGCTTTTTCTGTGTTCTGGTTTATGTAGAGAGCTTCCATGATGATTACAATGAGTTTATTGTTCTGTGAAGAAAGCAAAAGTGAACAAGGGCAAGCTTATCACACTCCTTTTATCAAGTGTGAAGCAGACAAACTTACCAAATGCATGGGGCTCAAGTGTTCTATTAATTTACCAATGAGCTTAGCTATTTCTAAGCTACTGGGTTTTTCATAAACCATCTATTTAGCCCTATCAATCATTATACCACCCTGAACACACCTGGTCTTGTCTGATTTCAGAAGCTTTGTAAAAGGCATGTCTGGTTAGTGCTTGGATGGGAGACCTTCAGGGAATAGCAGAGATCTCTCAACTACTGCTCAAAAAATAGCCTTCCCATATAATTATTGGCAGTCAGAGCATATTATAGTGGGTTAGATGAACTCACTGTCTGACTCAGTTATGAAGGCATCTTCCCATATTCCTAATTTTAGCTACTTTTTTTTAATTCTGAAGAACAAAAAAGAAAAAACAGAGAGAGAGAGATGAAAAGTATGTATACTTTAGTACATGTACTTGAGTTATGCTAGGAGTTTTGTATTCTAGTTACCTGAGTGTCAATTTTACTGTATACAGTAAGTTTTACTCATCTACAACCACCCTTCAAGCAGTTCTTCCAGCTGCTTAGGAAAACCCATGGCTCACTATTTGGGTTTAGGTATAAAACACCAAGATCTACTGGCTGATGAGGTTCTAAACAGACTGGAAAATTCTACCTCTTCTCCTTAGCTTCACTGTTTAATGAGTTAGTCTTAAACAGAACAAGTTCTATGAGATTCAGCACATGAGTTCTAGATTGGAGAAAGACCTACTGAGATACCTGGAGTGCATCAGTTCAAACTAACTGAAGAACATATGACATTATAGGGTGGGATGAGGGCAGTCTCTCAGGACTAGGGAGAATTAGCACATTAGAAAGTAGCCAGATTAGATAACATAGAAAACCACACAAAATAGATAACTATAGAAAATTCTATTTTTTAAAAAGAATTCAGAGGAGCCAATAGCCAAAATATTCACCAACAGTCTGATGACACTGTCCATATCAACTTTTTCAATTTTCATGACAACTACCGGTACTTAAAAATAATCCAAAATTTATAAATTCATAAATTACATTACATTAAATAAAGGTCTGATTTCAGTGTTCCAGAACTTAGAAGATCATCACTCAGATAACATTTGCCATTGACAGTTTCTTCACATAAATTCTCTACCAACATTGATTATTGACTGAAAAATACATTTTCAATTAAACCACATCTTTAACAACATCCCGAGGTCCACAAGGTTCTCATTAGCTATCAAATTGCCTCTGTAAAATATGCCCAGTCTGGTGCCATCATCTTGGCCACCTACACTGGAAACTGGAAACAGAGTGATGCAATGTTATTTTCACAGAATCACAGAGTTGGAAGAGACCACAACTCCATTTTGTATATACAGAAACTGAAATACAATTCCTGCTCTGGTAATTCCAAAATTCGGTTAGACTATGACAGTAATGTCTGATGTTGGTAAGCCACAAATCATGTTAAATGGAAAGGATTTCTTTCAGACAACTTTTAAGCAACTGCTGCTTCCATGTTTCAGCATTCTAGGTAAAGCACAAACCACTTGACATTTACTTAGGGCCTTTCCGCACTACACTGTTATAGCGCTATTATTCCACTTTCCACATCCTGTGGAATTCTGGGGTTTGTAGTTTCCTGAGGACAAAGAGCTCTCTGGCTAAGAATTCTAAAGACCCCTCCCTGAACTGCAAACCCCAGGATTCCATAGGGTGTTGAAAGTAGAATAATACCACTATAAGTGTAGTGCAGAAAGAGCCTTAGTTTCTTTTAAGATCTTCTTTGCTCCAAACTAGTTTCAACCTCCCCTCTGTCAACCAAGTTTTCAGACAATTTAATGTCACTCTTAACAACATAGATCCATTCTGACAATTTTTGCAGTGTTCTTGGTATTAAATTCCTAACTAGTTCATGAAGCTTTTCACACACACAAAAAGGGGCAGGGGGCAGAAGTTTTTTGTAAAAGCCATTTTGCATGAGCTGAGGCAACAGAGCTTTGATGGGACATATACTTAATGAGTAGATTTGGCATTGGAGCTTTTACAGAACATGCAGATTTAGTGTTTAAGAGTTTATTTCTTCCATATACTACTTGATTTTGTCAAATTGTTTGATAGGCCTCATCATGACATGCAATACTCTTGAAGTGGTGGATAAAACACAGATTTCCAAACATAGCAATGCATGACGTCCACATTGCTAAGGGATGTTTAAGCAGTTTATGTTGTCCAGGAATGAATAAAAATTCCATTTCACGGCATGTAACCATGTTATTTTTAAAGATACATGTACAGCAGGAAGGCTTAAAGTCAATCAGCTCATTTTCTTCTTTCTTCCAGTCAACTTCGGTTGTTTCTCTTAGTGTTTCCTTTTTCTGCCAGAAACAGGTGATTTATGCTTTGCCCATCCATAAGTAATTGTAATAATTTCACAAGTGACAAGGAATGCCCTTGAAACCTTTGAAGATCTCTATCAGGAACACAGTTTAGAAGAGCAATGGAAAATCCTTGGCAGCACCCCCCCCCCAAAACAAGCTGTCCAATCCACCTGGCCCAATAGAACCAGAATGATCAAAAGTCCATAGAGAGATAACATTTAGCACTGTTTTAATTGTTACATTAAAGTCTCAGTGAAAAATGCTACTCAGGCAAAATATACAGTATACACTGCTTTCATTTTTCTGTGATAAATTTATTTGGCTATTTGAGAACACTGTTTTGAATAACTCATTAATGTTCTTCCAAGAATTAAGACATCTTCACCAGTAGTTACAAAGTCCATGGGCTCTCTGCTGCCATAACATACTCTTTGATTACAAGAGCAGCTGCACTGATTTATGTGGCAAGTACTTCTTTGCACTTTTCATAAACTGATTATGTTTCACTGACTTTCCTCTTCCTTTTTTGTGCTTCAACTTTGTACTTGGTTTTGAACCAAAACACATTACACTAGATTGTCTATCTGAATTAATTTTCTGGTCCTTCTGTTGCAATGATTCTTATACAGATGATTTCACAGCTCTAAAATCCCCCATACTATTTAGTTCAAAAATTTTGTAGCACAATCTGTAATAACTTTGTATTTATCTTCAGCAACTGGTGAGAGCCCTGGAACAAAGTTGGCATAAGGTCTTGAGATCCAGCCATTCCATATTAAGAAATGTTTCTTTAAAAACATCTTCAAAATGTAGTTCCAAGTGCTTCCTTCCACAGAAGTTCTTGCCTGTCACTAAGTTATGGCAGAACTTGTTTGCAAGGAAGGAGGTGGAGGGTGAATGTTTGCAGACCATTTCTGCAATTTAACAGAAGCAGGAAAATCCTATTTGCAAGCTATACTTTGCCAGAAAGAAAAAGATTTTTCTCTGAAATCCAACAGCAGCAAAAACTATTTGCAAGCTTTTCATTTAACTTTACAGTGGCAGGAATCAAAAACCTCCATCTCTGATTCATCACTCCATATGCATGGCTCAACCATATGGAACTTTATGCTGTCTGTATATTTGAGAGGTGTGGGTGGCAGGAAGTTTTCAGTTGCTTTAAACCTTGTGTGTGAGCTAGGTGTAACATTATGCTGTATTCCAAAGGATAATTTGCAGCTTATCAACTGTATGTGTCCTTGGAGAAAAACTACTGACTACGGCAATCAGATTTAGACTGGCCTGCAGAACCACCCGAGTATGTTTACAGTTCTGTTTTTCCTTTTCCTTTCTTCTAGCACACTGTGAGAACTGAAATTTACTATAATGGCTGGCAAGCACATCCAACTACAGTTTGCAGTCCCCTGCCAAAATATTCATATCTTCAAATTACCTGAACCTGATTCAGTTTGTTTCAGTACACAAATTATCCAGTTGAAAAGAAGCCACTAGGACTTTACCACAATATAACATAATACCACCTCAAGGTTGAGTATATTCTGTTCTGTTGTACTATGGAATGTGCATATTATGACATTATACTTGTGTTCTGCTGCTTCTCAACTGCAAATGCAACAGGGGATGACTGTCCTCTTGCAGGGACAAGAGTGTATCTTAAAGCACAATTTCCTTGACTTTCCCAAATGTGGCATTAATATAAGCATGATCTATCAGAGCTAGCAAAGAGTAGCAGTTTGAGTGTTGGACTAGAAATCTGGAACACTAGGGGTTAGACCACACTTGGCCATGGAAATCCACTAAGTGACCTTGAGTAAGCCACATCCTCTCAGCCTTAGAGGAAGTCAATGATAAACCTCCTCTGAAGAAATCTTGCCAGGAAAATCCTACAAGAGTATTACCATAAGACAGAGTTGACTTAAAGATATCTAGCAACACCTCTTACACTGGAGCATCATCAGGTGAAATAGCAACAAAAAATTAAAACAGACCATGCAACTTTGGCAACTCACATGAATCTTCTTAAGTAAAAACCAAACACAATGAAGCTCTTTTCAGTGGCTACTATCAAATCTAGCTTAAATGCATATAAGAATACTTTTCAGTGAGCTAGGCTTAGAACAGTGGTTCTCAACCTGTGGGTCGGGACCCCTTTGGGGGTCGAATGACACTTTCACAGGGGTCACCTAAGACCATTGGAAAATATGTATTTCTGATGGTCTTAAGCTCCATTCCCTCCTCTGTGGTGGTGCGCAAGCATGAGCCATGCACTCACGTCTTCCTGCCCCCTTTGGCGGGCCAGGGTCGACACTCTGGAAACTTTTCGATACTGCCTCCCCCAGCAGAAACGAGAGCAAAGCAGAAGCAGAGCCCGGGGGGGGGTTCTTGGAGTTTTTTCCTAGGGGAGATGCGCAGCTCTTTCCCTCCATGCCCGCCCCCCTGTTCCTGGTCGGCGAGGTGGCCTTTGCCGGGGGGAGGAGGCATTGTAAATAATAAATAAATGATTTTATGATTGGGGGTCACCACAACATGAGGAACTGTATTAAAGGGTTGCGGCATTAGGAAGGTTGAGAACCACTGGCTTAGAAGAACAGAAGGCATGTTATCCTTTTCATTTAACATGCTTTTTCCGATGTGTGACTACGCCATTGCTAAAACGTACTAGTAACAGAATGGGATATGTACTGGTGTCCAGATGTTATGAGACTGCAACTCCCATCATTCCTCACCACTAACTAGGGCTCATGGGGGCTCCAGACTATCAACATCTGAAGGAGAACACACCCATTCCCCCTTATATACATATATTCTTCCTTCCTTCCTTTCTTTTTCTTTCTTTCTTTCTCTGATTGCTTGGATGAGTATCTGCTAGACCTGTCTCCCACACCCAAAACATTTTAGCATGTGTCTGATCAGACAGGCGGTTGTCCTTGAGAGAGAAATGCAGGATAGATTTTCCATGCTGACTCACTGCTTGAGGCACTACTACCGCTCCCTCTCAGACAGAGCAAGGCATGCCCCAACACCTGATATTGGGATGCAGGTAATGGAGACAGGGCCTCCAACCAAGGAGATGGATTATGCTGCCAGACAACACCCACCTCTCATGGTCAAGGCTTTGCCATGACTTTAAGTCTTTTCAGACATATTTCTGATCTGAAGGCTTAGGTCCACCGCTCAGCCAGTTAAAACAAACAGGCAGTTTTACCTATAGAATCACAGTTTCCCCATCCCTGACCTACAGAATGAAAGTCTGTCTCAGCAAAGTTTTCCATTTAAAAAAAATAAAAATAAAAAAAGAGGTTTGTGTGAATGTTCAATATTGCTCTGAAGACCTCCTTAAAGGCACAGTTTTGATATACACCACTGAAGATACTGTTAACAACTGTGAATGTTGGGTACCTGGCATAGCTATGCTATGATAACCTCTCTCAAAAAAAGGTGAGGAGAGGTATCAGGAAAAGCAGGCTGTTTCAGGTTTTGTTTTGAGATGATTAGACAAACTCTTCTGGATACAAGTCAAAAGGACAAGAAGCATTATGAAGAGATTGTTGTGGCCCATTTCCTGCAGTTATGGGCAGCAGAGATTACAAGTGCAAATAAAGAAACAGCCACATATTTGGAAACGAAATGCCAAGGTGGGCTGTGCTAAGTAGCTTCTTCCATAAAAGCATCTGTACAGTTCACTAATGAATATATGAAAGCGATCTACTTCCCAGGACCTTTGAAATCTTTTATTCAAGTATACATCTTTGTCCAATAAGTACTTATCTTTCCACTAGCTGCTTGTTTGAAGCACACTGAAGAGAATAGGTGGGAATCATGTGGCTGGACTGCAACTCCCGTCTTCTCTCACCAATGTCCTTGCTGGCTAGGAAAGGCTGGGAATTCTATTCCTACTCTTATCTGGAGGGACACATGATTCTCATCACCACAGAAGAGCGTAGGAGGGATATTTCTTGGGGAATTTAAAGATGATTATCTATCACATCAAGTGATGAATAAGCATTTATCAAATGCCAAAGAGGACACACTGTGACTCTCACAAAGAAATGTGAAAATGTACTAGGTCATAGAAGTCTCAACTAACCTGCATGGCCTCATATATTGATGTCCACAGATAGGAGAAAAGATACAGCATTTGTAAATCTTTCCGACTTAGTCACCTGGATGCAATTCTTACACTGCAGAGAGGATTAGAAGTGTGGCTACTTACAAGCCTGTCTTACAAGTAAAGCCAGCAAGTATACTGTCAGCTCCATATACTGAACATTCAGCAATCTTCTCTCACGTAATTCACTCTACTTTGTATGCAGACCAAGCCTCAGATTACCGCTGTCCTTAGAAACAAAGCTCTGCAGGTGTTTGAGTCAGATGACAAAAAGCAGACAGCCATTATACTTTTACCAGCAACCTATAGGCCTCCCACACCCATAAATGAACAAGACCTTTCCCTTCCCTGATCCTTGTCAGCTTCAAGAGCTTAATTCTCAAAAATGTTTTAATGTCTGTTACCTCCTTCCCATTTTGCATTTGACAAACAAGTTCCATGGTGCCCAGGACTAAACCAACTCAATGGTTCATAAGAAATGGATTAGCAATCTTCATACAATTATCCTCACTGACCTGAGGATAGAAGCAGATGGTTAACACAAACCCAATTATATTAACAGGATGAAAGAATAGGAATTGGATTGCAGTTTGGCAATCTTAGGAAAAGTGCTACATGAATCCTTAACACTCTTCATTTACATTATTTAAGAAATCTCTTTTACCATTCTAGAGCATGGGCCAGTATTATTCCTATGTGACAGAGGACAAAGAAAAACAGTAAGAGTATACAGAGCCAAAGGCTTAAGGAGGAGCCACTGGAGCACATTGCCTATGGAGGACATCCATTTTTTTATCAAGCTTCTGGTAGACAAAACTGACAACTGATCAGGGTGTCTTCTTCCACAGCCAGGAAACACACAGATGCCCTTTTACCAGGTCTCTCACAGTCGAGGGACACCAACATGTCTACGCATAACACCAAGCGGGGATTATCTTTCAACTTTGCAAGGTATGCTGAACTGTGAAGGTTATCTACTGATGCCACTAATCCAAGTACCTCAGTGACAGCTGCCTAATACTGAACAACTGAATCAGCTCTTTGCCTTAACACAAACACTGGCTGTGTATCTGGACAGAGATCTTTCCATTGATAGTTTCCAGAAGCTACCCCCAAGGTCTATAATGAAGTCTGTGAGACAAATGATTTCACAAGGAGGCATCAACAAGCAAGATGTGTCATCATGCTTATGGTAGAAACAACTTTGATCATCATGGTCAGACTACAGATTCTTTAGTGACTGAAAGAAGGCTAGGAGGGTGAACTTCCCTACATATGATCTTCTCAAGACCTCTCAAATCCAGCCACCTCCACCATCAAAAGTGAGAGAGACTTTCCAGATGCAGCATGCCCAAACATTAGTTCCTTCCCTCTGAGAGGCTTACCTGGCAGTACCCCAAGTTCCCCCCCCCGGCACCACATGAAAGCTTTCTTCTACCCAGGAATTTTATATCTATTAATTTTTAAACTGAATTCCAGTTTAATTTCAATTTTATTTCCTCTGTTACATTTTTTTGCTTCTGCTTTTTCTTTCTATTTCTGAACTGTTATGTAAGCTGCAAACAAATGCAAGCTCTTGAACACATATATACCTGTGAAATGTCAGTCTGAAATTTTATATACATGAGCAAGTTGAAGTGATGAAGAATGTCCTAAAGAATACTACAGCTGGTTGCAACAAGAGAATGGCTATTTGGACAGCATTTGCTTATTTGTCACATTTATATCCTACCTCTCCTTCAGTGAGCTTAACCAAAGTGTGTGTGGCTCTCCTTCCCCACAATCCTCACAACATCCCCATGAGGGTTACTGAGCGCAACCCTTGGCAAGTCATGTGCATTTGATGGCTCAGTGGAGAACCCACATCTCTCAAGCTAAGTCCAACTCTCTCTCCAATTGTTACCCCAGACTGACTTTCAGTACTGGTAAAGAGAAAAGCAAGGAGAAAAAGAGGAAACCAACTCCCTTCAGAGAGAGACGTCAGCTTGTCAGAGCAAAGGACTTGGTACAGCCTAGTCTTTCTTGACATGCTCAATTGCTGTGTGCTGGGAGAATTTTGCAAAAGAGCCTTTCAACAACACATAAGGTGGTGCAGCCCAGAATAAGCCTGGTCCTGCTAATTGTATGTGATTTCTGTGTAGCTGTACTTCATATGACTACAGCCATTTCACAAGCCAAACAAGACATAACATGATATCTGGAATTAGGATCTCCTACACACTGTGTGTGTGTGTGTGTGTGTGTGTGTGTGTGTTTCAAAGAACAGCCCTGGAGTTCCCTCACCCTAATTGGGATTGTTAGAGTGTGAGGACGGAGATATCCCAAGGGAAATATGTTTTACAATAAGAACACTCAACAGCCTGCAACTAATTTGCCACTCTCTGCAACAGGGTAAGTTTCAAATGCTAATTATTCAGTGCAAATAGTTATAACAAGTTGCTGGCAATCTTCATGAGGTCACAGAATAACCTGGAGAGCCAACTGGAATATAGATCCTTTCAGGGTTCAGACATCTCCAGCAGTCTGTAACACCACCCCTTTTTGCCCAAGGACTGTGTTCCACTTGATGCGCAGGGACAGAGACTTGCTCTTTTTGGATCTGATCCGACACTAATTTGCTACTCCAACCCCAGTAGTCAGAACAGGTTGTCCGAGTCTGAAACTGTGTGAGTAAATCACTCTTCCCTCAGAACCATGGTCCTTCCCCTTGTTTTGGAAAATGTTATAAGTAGACAGATTTATGAAAATTCCAGCCATGGAGAAATGCCTAGGATACACAAAATGTCTTGTTCCTAAGACCTTCTAGTTTCTTTTCCACTGTCTGTAATACATTGATCAAGTTCACAGTAGAATATCAGGTGAGCTAACCTCAGAATTACCTTATTGTTGCAGGCAGCACTACAGTAGGATTAGTCTTTATCACTGGCTACACGATGTCAACAGTTGGCTACCAGATCTAGTTACAGTTTGTGCACCCCTTTGGTTAATTGGTTAAAGTGAAGTAAGTCACTGGGCATTTTAAAAAATCACTCCACTATGTAGGATTCAACACAGGGAATGGGTCTTTCATATCCTTCACCATTTTTATATACGTTATGATTAAGTTAAATGACTTTGATATGAATGTATTCATGACACATGGTCCTTGCGGCTGTGTCAGTGTAAATATTCCCTGACAGAAGGAGCAGGTATGTATCTTTCCCTGCATCCCTCTGCAGGAAAAGTTACTACACTGTTTCTGTCAATCAGCAGATCCCACCCTGAACAAAGTTGCAGGGAGAGATTGGCAACACCACCACCACCACCCCAGTACTCTAAAGCTTCATATTTTCATTTATAATATAGTACAATTTGGTTCAACATCTGTGGGTAACTCTTGAAGAATTTTCACTATGGGTTAATGGTTGTTGCTGGGGAAATGTTATCCCACTCATAAAGTTGAGCCATCAGTACCACTACTTGTTTGAGAAAGAAGGAGTCTAGAGATGCTCACACATGCACCATTAGGCCATCACCACCTTGTAATTCTCTAAAGAATTCTGAAACTATTTGAGACTATTTATCATCTCTTGCTTAACTCAAGATCCAGTTATTAGAGTAACCTGAGAGGGGGCATTGTAAAAATAAAAGGAAACCACGAGAATACCATGTGATCATTTTCAGCAAGTTATTTCTGCCTCTCAGTTTTATATTGTGCATGTTTACATTTCCCATGTTCACAAGATATTTTTACTCAGTCCTGAAATTAGAGTTTAAGGAGGCTTTTCATTTTTGATGTAGGCTAGAATTCAAACTACTTCTATATGTGGAACCTACATTTGACTTTGACTGGCAATGATACTCTCCACAGTGTTTATCTTAACATCAAGCTGCCTTCAGTAATAGTTTTGTTCTTGCTTGCTTTGTTTGTTCTTATCCAAGTTTCTTCATAGGATAACTGTGAGGACTTGCTAATATAATTTTTTAAAATCAGGACTATGTTTAAGAAGAAGTCCATCTTGAGAGTTTCCTTTATCATTGACCTATCTCCAGAACCCAATTACTGCATTGATATGGGAGAGCTGAATGTTTTTTGATATATCATCAATTAGCCTTTCCATTGTCAGGCTGCATGAACCCAATACTAACTGAGAAACCAAGACAGAAGGCACGTGTTTGTCCTATATGAATAGCCGAGGTGATTATTCTACCTTTGGGTAATCTAAAGCCACTGATCCAAAATGTGCATAGCAAGAAACACATGAATTCACATTTACAAATACCAAACAACAAGTACAGGATGGCAGCAATATCTCTATGCAGTAGCAAATACATTGTGTACATGTTCCTTCTCACTTCATCACTTCCTATCAAGCGTGTTGAAAGCCATTAGATCAAGTTAGCCAAAAGGTTCCTAGATAAGCACAGAACGTGTTTAACTATCAAGTCTAAACAAGACTTAGAAGAAGAACAAGAATGGCCTGCTAGCTGGAGTTTAGATCATCCAACACCACCTTAGGCTTATATCATGCCAAACTAGATTGGCTGAGTTCTCACAATGCCTAACAATCCCAACTGTAGGTGTTTTGCAGCCTGGAGCAAGACAATGAATTTTGGCTATAGGTGGAAACTGGTGTATCATTTGCCAAGTTCACCAGTGCAAATGATTTTAAAGAAATATTTTATAGACTCGAAAGAGCTGAAAGGAATGCTACGGGCCATCTAGTCTAACCTCCTGGCAGTACAAGAATCCACCACTAAGATACCCTCAAGAAGTGGATAGCCAACCTCTGTTTAAAAATCACCAATGAAGGAGAGTCTACTACTTTCAAAGGAACCCGCTCTATTCCAGTGTTATCATAAGCAAATATTTAAGAGTATGAGTTTCCCAACACTTTCCTATAAAAAGTCTCAATTTCTTTCCTTTTCTTCCCCTTCAGTAGAAGTACACACCAATTCTAAACAGCTCTGAGTAAACTTCCGAGCCAAAAGAAAACCCTGGCATCAGGCAGCTCAATAACAACTCTGCCTAAGGAGGTTTCCTCCCACATGTAACTTTGTCCACTTAGAATTATTGCCATGAACATTTGTTACCACACTCAACAGGTCAAAGTTGAGGTTGTTCAGTCTACACCAAAGAGACTAATAAACCAACTAAAAATAGCACAGCACAATTGGTATGCCTCCTTCCCTCCTGTCTCAGGATTGGCTTAGGGAATCTCTGCCCCTTCAGAAATTTTGGACTTCAGATTCTAGAAACCCTAGCCAGCATGGCCAATAGATAAAGAGACTGTGGTCTGGATGCCAGAAATGGGCATGTTTTGCTACTCCCATTAATATCCACTTAATTTCTCATTTCTTATGTTTCATCACATAACATGGTTTTCTCATGTAGAACTTCCCCCTCCTTACTAATCCATGTTTTCGATACATATTCTTACTTTTCAGAGTTATTTTGTGCAACAAAGAGGCACTGTCAGTCCCATACTGGAAAAAGCAATATGGATTCTTTCCCCATAGCTCTGTACTTAGATCTTTGCATCTGTAACCAATACTTGCCTACTGTTTCTTCTCCAGGTTACTCATAAATTCACCAACACTATAAACATGAAAACATCTTAGGAACTTTTTTAAGAAAAAAGAAAAAGGAAGTCCAGTTGCTGGACGTGAAAGTCCTGCATTCAACAGAATTATCAATTGTTCTCTCTTCATGCCATCTCCGCACTTGCGAGATGCAACTCTTTCTTAATACTTTTCAACAAATATACCGGTAGCTCAGAAGCTCTGCAAACCTTCCATTTTGGTTCACAACCAAGTACAAGTAAGTTTAATTGACGCAAGGTTATGTAAAACTTTCAAGCTTACTGGCTGTTGCCATAAAGTGCCAGTACCTTGATTTTAACACATTTAAAGTCTGGCATTAGGTTAAGAAGAAACATAATTGTACTTTAAATTTTGTCCATGAGGGGCAAATTATACCCACATGTTAATTTCCCAAAGGTTATAGATGGAGTCTGACTTTGTCAACAATTAATTAGGTCCTGCCTAACTGATTTGGCAAAAAAAATGAAAAATAGCTGTTTGGGGAGCATAAAACACTTCACATAATTGAAATTTGAAGGTATTATAGAGGATAAAGTGATACTATGCAGGGTGGTTGTCACCATTCAAGAACAGATTTTTACAGATTTCTGATAACGGAAATTTGGAATTTTCTAGTTGGGTTTCAAAGTACACGAATACCTATACTAATCCAACCAGCACAACACTTATTTTTAGAATTAAGGCAAACCCATCTACTGCAATTTCAGATGAGCTAAATCTCTTCCAGTTCTAAATAAATAGCCTCCCTCTGTACCAAAATGGGTTTATGACCATTACTGAGCGTTGGGTGTTTGTTTCATCTTTTGTCTGTAATAAAGCAACTCTCAAATCTCTTGACAGATCTCAGTTTTGTCTGGAATCAAGCAATGTCAGACAAGCACAATCGGGACAGCTGTGAATTCTCCCAACCTGTAGAACTGCTTATCCCCAATACTTGTTAAAATTACATTCCCTGCACTACCACCAAAGCTGTGATTGCTCACATGTAAGATCTAAGCCACAGATTCACAGCATTCTGTTGTGTACACTCTCTCTCTTAAATGGTGTCACTCAACTAAATCATTTTCCATGACATATCAGTGGAGAATTACTTAGCAAGATTTTAAAAGTAGAGATGTTTGAATGCTAATATAGGCCACAATCCTACATTGAGAGACACAACTACAACTAACAAATGTACTGCTATTTTTCTATAGCTGGACACAACATAAGGTCCCTGCCAACCATGATATTGCTGTGAATCCAGCTGTTGTAAAAGAGCTGGAGGCTTGCTGACTCCCCCTTCCACTGAACAGGAAATGGCTGGGTTGGGGGGTGGGGTTGCAGCTGAGAAATCGTGGGTTTGGGGCAGTTTGAGTCATTGCACAGTAAGTAAAGAATTCCAGGCTCCACAATGACCAAAAGAAGTGAATTACAATGGTGCAAGTCCAACTTTATTATTGTTGTGTGCCTTCAAGTCGTTTCTGACTTATAACAACCTTAAGGCAAACCTATCACAGGGTTTTCTGGGGCTGAGAGTGTGTAATGTGCCCAAGGTCACCCAGTGGGTTTCCATGTGGAATCGAACCCTAGTCTTGAGGGCCCAAGGTCACCCAGTAGGTTTCCATGTGGAATCGAACCCTAGTCTCGAGGGTCCGAGCCCAATGCTCAAACCACTACCTCACACTGGCTCTCTTACTCTATTACAATTCACCAACAAGATGCCAGCTGCAAGAATATATTTTTCCAGGAAAGATTATTCAGAGTCCACAGCTTTACCTGACATTTAAAGCATTTCTAAAGACAAGGAATGAATGTGGCAGTTTGCATATAAACAATACACAAAGAAGAACCAGGTTTATTTCTCTCTCAGCATGTGACCCCACCAAGTTTGTTGCCAAACATTTACAAAAATTCTGAGGGCAGTTCTGTAATACTCAATTTATCAAGCCATTTCCATCAGTGACTTGGAGAGAACATTTTTTTCCCTATGAGAAGCAGTATTAAATCTAAGGAGGATCCATAAGTTTTCAAAAAAATATTCACTGCTTTTAGAGAATATGCTTACAGCCTAAGCAGAATTGTTACTGTGCCTATGATACATAAAGAAATCAAGGCTCACCATAAGCTTCCAAATGCTAAACTCAGCTTCTAGAAATGTACTTGTTCCATGCATATCTGCATAATCTGTCTTATGTACAGCACAGTTATGAGCTTATAGTCTTCACCCTGAAGCAAGTGCTATTGAACCCAGTGGCCTTCTGGGCCAGTTAATACATGCAGATTCAGAAGCTATCGGCTGCCAAACCAAGTTATATCTCCCCATGTGTCAATTAACTCTGCCAGATCAGAAACCAGAAAGACATTCCAAATCACCTGACACCACTGCAAACAGAGGAGACATTTCACATGACTCAACACACAGGAAGTCCAGCAGTAAGCTGTCACAGAATCCAGACTCACAGAACGAAAAGTCTTGAAAGCCATCTAGTCCAGTGGGTCTCAATATCTAGACCTCCAAGAATCCCTGACTAGGGTGTTGGGGCATTTTAAAACTGAACTCCAAAATTTCTGGAGGACCAAAAGTTGACAACCATTAATTTAGTCCCACTCAATGAAAAATGCAACTATAGTACCCCAGGAAAAAAGAACAGGAATAACTCCAACAGAGAATGGAACTCAGAAGACCCTCAAAGAAAAGATAAACTGACTCTAGGTATGTGAACCATAACACATTTTGTGCATTTATGTGAACCATAAATACATGATTACAATGCTCACCAAAAAAGACACACTAGACTGATCTCAACAAGGACAATTTTGAGATGCATTATTGTTCACATTTCAAACAAATTAACCTTTGCAAAGGAGAGGTTGATGTTGTATTGGTGGGTACTCTAATGAATTGCTTTAGATCACATATGTCATTTTCCCATAAAAAATTACTGATTATAAAAATCATTTCTATAAATGAATTTGTCAAGTTCGAGATTCTGGGAGTGGCAGAGAGGTATAAGATAGGCATTGTTTATTCACTGGTGACATCTGCTGGTTGCAGCTCTCATGGAAAAAAAAGACAGTGGTAACATTTACCATACTTTAAGAGCCAGTGTGGCAGAGTGGTTTAAGCAATTGATTACAATTCTATAGATCAGGGTTCTAAGCCCCATTTGGCTGTGGAAACCCACTTGCTGACTTTTGGCAGGTTACATTCCCCCAGCTTCAGAAAAAGGCAATGGTAAACTTCCTCTCTAAACAATTCTCGTCAAGAAAACCCCATGATAGGGTTGCCACAAGTCAGAAACTACTTGAAGGTAAATATAACATCATTTACAATAGATTCCAAAATCAGCATAGTTTAACAATTTACAGGCTAATGCCTGATCATAAGGCTACAACTACAGCCACCGACTCAGCCCTTCAGATCACTGTTTTAAGCTAAAATATATAACCGAAGAATATATCTCCAGTTTCACTGAGCAAGTATCCCATAAAAAAAAAAAAACAAGATTATTGAAATAACAGATTAAAGAGCTCCAAATGAGTTACAACTCCCATTTCCAACTTCTGTGCACTCTTCTTTGGAAGTGAATCCCAATAAAGCTAGCACGAATGTAAATAAAGAGTACAAAAGTATCCTCAACATGGCAAGGAGGTGCAGAACAGCAAGCACTCAGCAACAGGTACTATGAAGATGGTGACAGTGGTGAGCTTAAATACTGACATCCAGCCTCAGGCTACAATCATGACCACCAGAGAAGGAAAGAAACCAAGGGATGTGAAATGCTGTATGATTTTTCAGTCACAGAGCATTTCATCCATTGTGAGGCACCAATGGAAAAAAATGCAGGCAGCTAACAGGCACCTATGTCCTCTTTTGATGACATATTGTGGAACCAAGTTAATCATTATGTTTAATTGTGAGAACACCAAGAGAGTGTGTGATCTTAAAAAAAAAAACCTATAATCTAGCCAGGAAACTTCTAACAGCTTGTACCTGAACTACTTGATAAGATACCTTGGAAAGAAAACAGCAGGAAAAAATTATACTATTTAACACACAAGCGACAAATTTCTTGCTAGAGCAAGCAAGAAAAGTGAAATCTCTTTTAAGACCTGCTCTGCCTCTAGGTTTGGATGTTGAGTAGCTCAGCCTTTTCAAGTATTAAAAAAACCAAACGCTTTTTTTTATTTACCTGGGTTCTGCAAAGAGCAGCAAAAACTTCCCAGTTCAAGCTCCGTTTTAAGGATCTGTGAACCTGGTAACATCATGGAAAGCCCCTTCTCTGTTCTCATGGAATCAGCCATAAGAACAGAGTATTATCTATGTCTCCCATGCATTCCACAATTTTCAAAGTTACAAGATTACCATAAGGTTGCATACCTCTCCAGAATAAAGCCAATGCTAATTCAGCTCAGGAAGCTAGGAAATTCAGCTCTGGATGCTAGGAAAATACATCAGTCATGTATCTGCCCTGGCTCAGGAAGAACTCACATATATCAAAGGGCTAGTAATCGCTGCAGTTTTCAATCAACACCCTCTTTCCCAGCTCATTACCACCAATTGATATATGGGCAAGTTTAACTACTCCCTCATCAGTGAAGTATGAGAGGGCACCGCTGGTAGAGGGGACAGCAAACTACCTTTGCACCTACAATGGCCTGCGTCCAGAAGTCACTGGAAACTCTCACTCCTTACACACGTGTAAGATTTGGCATACATCACAAGCATGTTGACTCCTGCGTGGAACTGCTTCCCACACAAGGATTTTGGAAACGGCACTCCCTACTCAGCTACCACTTTTCAGGCTGACTCCATCCCGACCAAAGAGGGCATGAAAACAAATGGGGGTTTATACACACACACCCCCCAAAATATAGCAGGGATTACTAGATAGGGAACAGGAGAAGGAAGGAGGGCCAGAGCCGGCCATGAAACGGGACAAGGCACAGCGACTCCTGGGGTCACACTTCCACTTTGTAACCTGCTGGTCAACGTTAAAAGCCAGGGCAAAGGAAGGGCACAAAGACTGCGGAGAAGGTGGCAAATACCCGACTAAGGGCGAGGAGGCGGGGGGGGGCAGCCCAGCCTCACGGAAAGGAGCGGGAAGGAGGGGGGTAGAAAAAACCTTTGAGGCTGAGAGGGAAGGAAAAAATCCCAGTCAGGTTATGAGGCTCCACGGTCTGGTTTGAATTAAGCCTTTGGGGCAGCCTTGGCTGGATTTCCTCAACCGACACAATAGCCTATTATTGAACCCCCCCCCACCTTAAGCCGGGCTTTTCAACTCGTCGGTCGCCAGCCCCGCAAGAACTTGTTGGCGGGAGGCTCCGAGGGGGTGTGGGTTAGAGAGAAAGAAGCGAGGGAAAGCGACGCCGCTGCCCCCGAGGCACCGCCGGCTGCAACCGCTTTCCGGGCGCGGAGTTGGGGCGAGCGCCGGACGAGGGAAAGAGGCGGCGCTGAGGAGCCGGGCTCCCGGTTCCCTCCACCTCGGCTCCAACGCAGCTTGGCTTTTTTTCCCCCTTTTTTTCTCGCGCCTTTGGGGCTGCCGAGGGAGCGGGGAAAAGAAACCGCTCCCAGTTTGCGGGACGCTTTCTCTGGGGCGTCCCTCTCGGGAGCCACGTGCGGCCGCCCCTTCCCAGAGCGCGCCACGAGAAAGCCGCCTCGCCCCCCGCCCGACCCCCGGGCCTCCCGAGGAGAAGAGTCCCCCGCTCACCGCCCACACTGCCGGGAAGCAGAAGACCACCGCGCACAGCAGCGCACCCGCCGCCTTGACCATCTTCTCCGCCTCGCAGCGACCACGGCAGCCGCCTTCCACAGCACCCGGACAAGCCCAAAATCTCCGGCGCTCGCTCTGGCTCTGGGTTGCGCGCGCCTTCCTTTCTTTCTTTCTCTCCCTGTTTTTTTTTTTTTTCCTTCCTTCCCTCCTTTGCCTCCTTCCTTACTTCGGCGCCACCAGCCGACTGCTGCGAAAAAGCGCCCGAGATGGACCAGCTCTCCCCAGCCCTCTCCCTCTTCTAATTAAAAAAAAGAAAGGGAAAAAAAGCCCTTTCATGTTCTCCTGGTCCCGCCCAACCCACTGTCCAGCACCGCCCAAGCCCGCCACGCCTCCTCCCTCCCTCCCTCCTTGGTCCATAAACAGCGTTTCCGCCTTTCAGAGCTGTGGGATTTTTCCTTTCGTCTCCTCCAGGCTGACGAGGACTTTTACCTCACGGACACGCCTGCTCCCCCCCCAAGCTTTCTTAATCCTCTTCGTCACCTCCACCTCAGACCCGCCCGCCCTTTTCTCTCCCCAACCCTCTTCCCTGAGCGAAAGGCGCCAGAGGTTCGCTTTGGCTGCTTACGTTCGCTCCGCATCAGCCCCCAAACCTGATATCCTGAGAATATTTGGAGTAAAGAAGGGGCTCGCCGCCTATATATCGTTCCCCTGGGTATAAAGGTGGAAAGTTTCCGCTCTTCTCCATTTGCTTGCCGTGTGTGTGTGTGTGTGTGTTACACCGAAAAAACCCGAACATGAGACCAGTGAGAGAAAAACTTGCAGAAGCCAGCCGAATAAATTTAGTTATGTGTTTACAGTCCCTGAAACGTAGCAGAAGCCTCTTGCCAGCTCCCATTGTCAGGTGAATTATCCGGATCAGATTGGAGATTTAAAAAAAAAAAAACCACCAAAACTGCAGTTCCCCCATTTAGAAGGACTCAAAAGTGGGTCTGACTGAGGCCATTTCCGCACTAGACTGTTCTAGTGCTTATAATTCCACTTTCAACCTCCTGTGGAATTCTGGGGTTTGCAATTTACTGAGGCCAAAGAGCTCTCTGGCTGAAAATTCTAAAGGACCCTCCCTAAACTGCAAACCCCAGGATTCCATAGGATGTTGAAAGTGGAATAATAGCACTATAACAGTCTGGTGCAGAAATGGCCTGAGATTTGAGGCATGGGATTTCTTGGCTGTGTTTCCTTTGATCCACAAGACGCATGGTTTGGCTCCTAAATTGAGGGGACTGCGAGTTCTTAATATTCAGATCCAGGTAGAGAACCGACTTTGTTCTCCACCCTCACCCCTTGTGGACACATTTAGATTCCAGTTTAATTGTCTCTTAGGTCTTAAAACATTTAAAGGTGCAGAAGTTCAAGCCTGTCTTTAATCCTGAAGGAGATAAAAGCTGGGTAACATGGTATCTTATATTAGCTCTATCAAGGTTGCCATGTTATCACCTGGCAGGTGGACTTCTGCTGTCTTTAACATCTGCCTGGATTTTTTTTATCTTTTTTTTTTTCCTGGCGGGGGATTTGAAACAATACAGAAAAGCTCTCATCGACTCTCAGGTAGCTTTTGATGGCACAAAGCCAGAACGAACCAAAAATGGAGGGAAAATGGGGGGAAAGCTTTATATAGATTTCATAGGCGGATATTGAGATGCTGTCCACAGAGGCAAATGTGTAAATTCTCTGTACCAAAGGGATAGGTATGTTTTGCCCAGTTATTTATGTTGTGTGCTGCCATGGCTCCCAGCTCTAGGGGAACTGTGCAATACAAGTGAATTAAATAAAAGTTAATAAAATGCAAAGCTATAGTTTGTCAAGTTGGAAAAAGGCAAAAGGTGTCACTGAGTATGTGCAAAAATGCAAAGCCAACCCTATGCTTTCCAAGACAGTACCTTAAGTATGGCTGATGTCATTCACTGACCTACTGGCATACCTGGTGTTTATTTATACTTTTGCTGTGCTTTAACATTTACTTCCTCTTTTTGTTTTTAACATAAAAGGGAGGCCTTTCTTGGGAATAAATGACCCTAGGAAGCCAAAAATAGGGCAGAAAATACCATTCATGCCTGCTGGAGTTCATTTGAGGGCATGACATTCTTGGAAAATTTTAGAAGAAAATGAAAAAGAATTGCCCTGTGCATGAGGGTCTGGGGGGCAGAAAAAAACAGCCCTTGAGGTTACATGTGGGTCACTAGCTGCACTTTGTCCAATCCTAATTTAAATGGGCCATAGGAGATTTGGAGAAGTGCTAGCCATAGAGCTGCTTTGCCTACCACTCCCATCAGAGCATGGCAGTCATTAGAGAATTGTTCTCCAAAACAGTCTGGAAGTCCAAAGCTTCTCCACTCTATGTTAAAACTGTTGAACTGTGCTTGAAATCTATGTTTCATTTATAGCCAATGTATTTCTAGTGATTTTGAGTGGTTGTCACTTTCTTTTCTGTTGAGCATGTTGAACACAATAGCTATGGAGGAAATGGAAGGGTCTCTGCTCTGCAAAAAATGGAGCTGAAGATGGATGTTGCATTTTACCAGTCTCTCCAAACAGAGATACCAAGTGCAGCCACTGCTTCCAAATGATAAGGTTGGGGTGCTCTGCACATGTTCTGTGACCTTCCTCCTTTTTTCCCTACTTTAACAAACTGTGAGTAGCCTCCTTCTATTCTTTTAGAGCATAAGACTACAAAGATCTGAGCACTGTACATCCTGAGTGTATCTATATTCCAATGGTGAGAATTGTGCGACCCTTCAGATGTTGTTGGACTATAGTTCCCAGCTTTCCTCAGTACTGGCTATGCTGGGAAGAATTGCTAGGAGTTGTGATGCAACATCAGAAGTTCCCATCCTGCTGTATTTGCACCCATTTCTCACTATCCCTCAACACTGTTCAGATTGGCTAGGGATTTGGGGAAGTGAAATGCCACAATACCTAAAGGGTTGCATTCCCATCTTAAGGCCTGGGTGGTAATTGGGGCAGCCTTCCAAATATAGCTGGACATAAAGTTTTAACAGCCTTAACAGAATGATCAGTGAGGAACACTGGAAACTGCAACTCAACAACATTTGAAGGGCTTTGATCCAGGAAAACACAATCCAGTTAGCATGAAATATGAAAATTTGTGCATGTACACACCCCCTTAAATGTGGCCAGTCATTCCCCCCCTTTTAATGCATAGGTTTGAATATGAACTCTAAATTCTGAATATAGCTACTTTTACCTTGAGAGTGTCTTTTGAGTGATCAATGAGACTTTGCCTGGTGTCAGCTACGAAATCTTTTAACTTGCCAAATGAAGTCAATGAAGATGGATGGTGTCATCAGAAACTGTTCATTTAAGAGCCAAAGCAGCAGCTTGCAGTACCAGACCAGGGGACCATCTGGTCCAACTTCCCACCAACAGTCAGTTCAGCTCCTCCAAGGAAAACTGACAAGTATGACATTAAACCCAACATCATTCTCCACATTTTTCAGACATGCTAAATTAGTATTTTGATATTTGATCACCTTTTTCTAATGTTGCTTCAGTATTTCCTTTTCCTTCCTTGCTGATGCTAAGTTTTTTTAAAAAAATATATGTATATTTCCTTGTAATTAGCCAAAGTGAAACATAATACTCTATCCATATGGGTGAATGGGCAGTGCATTTAAATTTTGAATGCTTGTTGCTTCTCAGTGGGTAGTTCCAGTCTGTGGAACTCCCTGCCAAGGCAAGCTAAATTGGGCCCCCTCCATGTTGTCCTTGCTGTGGCAGCCAAAAATCTTTTTATTCAGATTGCCAGCAGTCAGCTGATTTCTGAGGACAGGGCTTTGAATACATAGATGCTTCTAAAGTATTGTAAATTATTCATTTGTTCATTATTATTCATTTAATTTGAGTTTTGACATTACAAAGGTTTGTGTTCTTGTCTGTACCTTTTTAAAAAAATCTTGAACTGATTGATTGATTGATTGATTGATTGATTGATTGATGTGATTTGTAGTGATTTATATTCTGCTCTTCTCCATTCAAGATCCAAGTATTAGGAGGAAGGAAATATATGAATAGGAGAAAAAGATGAAAAATAAGTTGTTGAAGAAGGAGAAGTTCAAGAATTTATGTGCTTTCAAATTGATTCTGCCTTAAGGTGACCTTTTCCTTGGCATTTCTTGGCAAGAATTGTTCAGAGGAAGTTTGCCCTCACCTTCCTCTAAGGCTGAGATGTAAAAGTTCTTGCCCAAGGTCACTAGCGTGTTTCCACGGCTGAGCTGAGATTTGAAGCTTGGTGTCCCGGAATTCTAGCTCAACACTCAAACCACTACACCATACTAGCTCTCAAACACTGTTACTGCTATTCAAAGCACATTTGCTAATTGTGGATGTCCTCTTCCTTCTTTCATATTCTACTTCTCACTTTTGTTGGCTAGTGGAATTTCCTCTCCTGTGCAGTCGAAAAGGGGCACAGATCCGTAAGCACTAAATCCTTTCAAAAAAACTGTCTCATCCCACCCACCAAAATCTAGGAACCCATAAATGAGACCATTGGTGTTGCATCCCATATGAATTTTCTGACACAACCAAACTAATGCAAAGCCTCAAATGTTTTTCCATCATTATCATCAGATCCAGAAACATTTATTTTGATTCATCCATCTCATTCAATTTCAAGGGCACAGGATATGAAATAGTAATTATACATAAATAAACATGAGTCCCTGTGTTATCTATTTTTCTTTTTTAAAAAAATCCAGACTTCTTTTTCTTTTTTCTGACTTACTAAGAAATTAAGAGTTGTTGTTTACATTTTATACCCAACTTTAAAGGACACAGGACCAGTTTTGAAAGACACAGGTATGTGTTTATTACTTTCTTTTTGAAAGTGCACACAAATAGCATTTCTGCACCTTTCAAACTGACTGTTCAGTGGGATGTATGTCTTGGTATTTGCAGTGTCTGTACCTCACTACAAATGAAACATAAAAAGAGGGCAAGCCTCCAGTATGGAGGAGGAATTGGGGTGCCAGCATGAAAAAAATTTGGGTTAGGACTTGGGAGGTCCAGCTTGTAGTCTCTACATAGCCACAATGCTCACTGGGTGATCCTGAGCCCATCTCCCTCTCTTTGTGTTTATGTCCATCTCTGTCTGCTTGACATATGTCACAGTAATGTAGTGTCGAAGAGAGCCATTTGTGCTGCCTTGAGCTCACTGGAGGAAAGGCAGGATATAAATGTGAACATACCTAATCATAATTAATAATAAATTAAAGAACCATGAGATAGAAGGGCAGGCAGGAGCCTTGAATCTGTCAAAGTGTGCTTAGACAGCATCTTGGTCATGAACTTCCTCACTATATAGTAAGATATAGTTTGTGCTTCTATTGAAAATATAGTGTTTTTTTCTAAATATTTGTATGTGTATTTACCTGGTCAAATCAGCATTTGATGCAAACCTATTTTCCTCCCTTTCCCTTTCTCTCAAGTACAGCAGACATCATACAAGTCCTGCTGGTTTAGATCAATAGGTCACTTAGCCCAGCATCTCACAAAGATAAGGCAGAAGTTTCTAGGAAGCTCACAGACAGTGGAGGAAAGCAACATACTTCACCCAGCTGTATGAAGCCCAGCTACTGACTGATAGAATTCTGCTTGACTACATCCATAGGACATGGCACAAGGTTATTTCAGCTATCTGTTGCATAAGAGTATTTGCCCTAGCTTTCTCTGCTTTATCAAATTAAAACCCGCTGGGATTTCTTACTCACTCTGCCTGCATCTCTGTTGAAACAATGCACTTAGTCACTGTCATCCAGGGAGTCTGCCTAACGTCCGGCTCCTAATGAGTCATCTGCTCCAACTGTATTGCTTCCCTGCCTGTATGAGTCTCGGTCATGGTGGTTGGGAAACCTCTTGCAGTCCAAGGGCCAAATTCAATTTCAAAGAAGATCTTGGAAGCCCACATTCCACTGGTGGATGGGACCTAAGGTGACAGGGTGAAGCCAAAAATATCAGCATATTTTGATTTAAAGTTCTTACTGCTGATAACAAAACCTTACAAGAAGAACTTTAACTATTCTGTATGGGGGATACACCATACAAAAAAACTAGGAAAGCACCAAATGATAGTATTATGGAGGGAAGCCACCTCCAGGACCTATAGCATCTGAGCATAATCTAAACTTTGGATAGAGAATCTGGGGGCCTTCCAGGTATTATTGGAGCACAACTCTCACAATTCAACTCTCACAACCATTCACCATGCTGATGTGGTCTCCTGGAACATGATGCCTAAAATATGGGGGGGGCAAAGTTTTTGCACCCCTATTGTAAGTCATGGATAAGGAACTTGTAGCCCTTTGGACTAAGGGCTGGGGGAGATCCAGCATGCTGTTGCAGTTTTGAGTGCTGGACCACAACCTTGGAGACCATGATTCAATTTCCCCCTTGACCATGGAAAGCCACCGAGTGACCTTCAGCGTATCACACAAACCTAGCCCCTAGAAAACCCTGTGATAGGTTTGCCTTAAATTGGAAATTGGAAATTACTTGAAGGTGCATAACAACAACTTCAGCAGCCCCCCCTTGTCCTTTTCTACTTGATTGTTTCTTGTTTTTTCCACAATGCATCTCATGGGGGCTTACTTTTATGGCTGATGATTAAGTCATGATCAGTTCAGAACAGTGCTATGAACAGAGAGCAGCTGTTATAATTCTATTGTGTAGAATTTCCCCCTTTTCCATTCTTACAGTTCGCCCTTTGCATATCTGCATGGGGCATGTGGCTCTTGTATCCATTCTGGCAGCTTTAGTACTGATGTTCTTGAATCTGAAATGAGAAGTGTTACTCCTGCTACATGTTTCTGAATTTGTTGCCTTTCGCTTATGCATTTGTGATTTAAGTGTATATGCTGTTTTGTATCCCTTGTGCCCTTTTACCTATGTTGTCTATTCACATTTACCTGCCTTCCACTCTTACCTCCTCATCTTTTGCCACCTAGTGGTGGCTGTTTATAATACTACTTCCTCCATTTCTTATGTGGTTCATGATGTAGAATCAGAGGTGGGAATTATGTGGCCTTTCAGATGCTATTGGACTATAACTCCTAGCATTCCTTTCCACTGGCTATCCTGGCAAAAGTACTAGAACTTTCAGTCCAACAACATCTGCAGGGCTATGTGTTTTCCACCCCTGCTTAATATTTTGTGGGTAAAAAGAAGCTAAATGTTGCAAGGTCAGTCCCTGCCTTCTCTAAGCAGGCCTAGGAGGTACAGGGAATCACCGAACTAGATGAATGTATAGCATGACCTAATATAAGATCATGGCTCATATTCCTTAGATGCCCTATGTTCTGTGCTATCACATATTGAACTGATATAATCCTCACCATGGCTGGTCATATTGTTAATGCATTGTGTATTAACTGATTCCACTATTAACTGTTTTGGTATAGAAATGCAAACTTGCTCATGCTCATGCTCAGTAAGGCAGGCTGTTGGAGGGTTGGGAACCCCATGAGCTTTTCCCCCTCCAGTGTGACTAGATAACATGCAATTTTGTGTTTTGTGACTCCAAAGTGTTCACAAAATGTCTCTGAGCAAAATACTTTCCTTGCCCATTGTAAAACAAAGCACACAAAGGAAGAGCTGGCACAGAAGGACCAGCTGACTGATCAAAAGGAAGCAAAAACCAGTCCAATTTCTCCAAGTTTCAAGGAGCAGCTATCTTAATTTAGCTATGCAATTTATACAGTTTGCATTTGTGAACAAATTGTTCTCATAAATGCAAAAAACTTTTGACACCAAGAGCAAATACCTTTTTGTCTCACTGATAAAGAGAAAATGCTTTCATTTGCTCCCTTAATTTGTCACTTTAGTCATGAACTGAAACGAGTTTTTAAATAAATATGGCCATGTTTCTTTTACATCTTTTCTCATTTCTCGTTTCCCTTCCTTCCAATGAGCTCAAGGCACTTTATGTAGCTCTTTTCCTCCCCATACTATCTCCCAACAATCCTGTGAGGCAGTTCAACCTGGGAAGGAGGGATGAGCCCTAGCTTGCCCAGTGAGTTCTGTGGCTCAGTGAAGACTTGAATCTAGATCTGTCAAAGATAAACAAAGATAATTTTACAAATATGCTGCCTTTTTGATATTATCTTGGTATACTTTGGGCAGGGAAAATAGGATACAAATAAATGAAGAGTTTCCATGGTGTATATGTCAAGGAGAAATTATGCAGAGAAATGGATGTTAAGTCAAGGTTATGGGAAGGGCATCCCCCTTTAGATGCCAGACAACTCCCATTGTGATGAAGTTCTGGGGGTATGGCTATGTGAATAGCCAGTGCAGCTTGGAAGCAGGTTGCCAGGCAACCAGAATAGCTCCTCTGGAGAGAAACCCAGCCCAGTAGCCTGAGGGAGGGTCTGGTGACTAAGAGAATAAGTTACCGTATTTGCTGACATATAAGACACACTAGCATATAAGATACATCTCATTTATATACTGGCAAATACTATTTGCCAGTGTATAAGATGCACTGGCATATAAGATGTACCCCTTTTTCAAATGGTATTTTTCAGGAAAAAAAGTGAGTCTTATCCGTGAGCAAATAGAATACCCATTGGTTTTTTTTTTCCTTCAGTGAGATTCTAACAAAGAGAGAGGAAGTGGAGTCCTTTAACCAGTCAGAGAGTGTGACTGAGTTGGTAGGGTTAATTCTCTGTGGAAGTCTAATGAGAGGCAGAAGAGTAATTGAACCCTAGTAAAATCTGGTCAGAGAGTGTGACCTAGATTGAGAGTTGAGCCTTTGGAGGGAGTGTAGCCAAAGGGCTCTTACATGATAGTTGCACTTTGTATGTGAGTCTAAAGATACAAGTGAACTGTCTCAAAGTAAACTGAAAAAAAGTATTAATTTTGACGTGTGTCTGAACTGTAATACTTTATTGTTTGTTATCTTAATAAATGTTACAGTTTCTTTTTTAAAATACTGGCGGTTTCCACACGGGCTAATATTAACGGTGCAGAGTGTCCTCCAGGAAGGACGTCTGCACCTGGGAGCGGACCAAGTCGGACCTACTTAATGTAGATCCGCACCTCAGCCCACTCTGGAATGACCCCAATTGGTTGTCAAGCGTGCTTTTGAAAGACCGCTTAAAACAAGTCTTTCAAAAGCATGGAGCGTGCCATTCTGTGCTCGCTCTTTGGTGCAGATTTGCTGGGGGTGGGCTTTAGGCTGGTGAGCTTCAGTGGTTGGTCGAGACCCTCAACCAACCGTAAGTCGCCATTTTCATCCCCGGAGCAGTGCGGAGCGACGAGCATGCACTGCTCCGGAGCAGCACGGACCGGACCAGGGAGCCAAGAAGTTCGGTAGTAGCGGCACGGGCAATTCCCTCGCCCCGTGCCAAAATGGCCACTGACTCAGCTAGTTCTATACAGTATTTAAGATAGCACAGAAAACACACTAGCATAAAGTTATTGGGTGGTTCTAAACAAACATTGGAAACTCATGCCCTTTTACACAAAGATGGTGTTATAAGGCGGGGAGGGGGAGAGAGAGTTGTGTGTGGTAAAGACAAAATTCCTTATTAGATTGGGAATTGCCACACCAATCTGGAAAAAGTAAGGGCCTGTCACACCCATTATCTCCAATTATTAGTCATGCTGCCTGGGACTGATGGGAGCCTTATAATACCTGGAAGGCCAGAAAGACTCCTGATATACCCTGTAAGGACAACTTTCATGGTTCATTCTGCTAAATATGCAGAAAAAATTATCAAGTAAATGTTTTTGGAACTTTTCAGTCTAGAAGTTTCTAGACTTAGATTCTAAATAGTCCCTGAAGTAGGCCTTGTAAGTATGCACAGGCTGAGCATTTTGAAATGGATCTCCAGTTTCTTCTGTGGATTTCATTGGATACTCCACAATTTCTGCTTCTTTCATCTTGCTAAATAGCAACGTTAATCTGCCACCACTGTCCATGTGCCTAATGGGATCCTGCCAGGCCGAACAGCTATAAAAGAAATGCAGAAATGGCTGTGTCTGATGCATGCTGTTTCCCTAGTGTTCATGTGTGGGCTTGCAGTTCATCCATGCACACTAAGTGAAAATGATGCTCCTACATTCTTACATTAAACACACACACAGACACACACACACAAAAAAAATCACTGTCGGGAATTATAACAACCATTCCTCATGATCTAGATGTTTACAGACAACAAGTCTAGTCAGAGGTGGGAAATCCAGTTGGGCAATTTCTTTCCAGTTAGCTAGCAATTCTAGTTTGGCTTAATATAGCCTAGCTACAATTGCTTTACTACACCCTTCCCAACTGCTACCTGAATGCAAATATTGTTTGGCAGGTTTGTAGTGGAAAACATAAGAGAACAAACTGACATGAATAATTCAATGACTCTCCCCCCACCTGTTCCTTCCCACTCTCTCTCTAAATGCTCCGATATGTTACCCTGGAATTTCTTTGCCTCATACCCTGGAGAGCCACTGACAAGAGCAGAAAATACTGGGTTAGAAGGATGAATAGTCTGAGCTACAACTTCTAATATCTGCCTTTATTTTATTAAGACAGTCTTTTAAAGTCACCCCACCTCACCCCTGTTTCTTCTCCTTGCCTGTTCCCTAGGGGAATGCATGTGCTTCCATGTCCAAGTCTATTCTGTGCTGGAAAACTGACTTGTGGAGGTTGGTAGGATTGCCTGAGGAAATTATTTGTACAACAGACTTGCTGTATGTGTTCCATGTATAGGTTTAACTTTGCCTTAATATTAATTAAATTGGGGGGGGGTTGTAGGAAAGAAGGACAATGTAAGCCAGACCATAAAGTATTTTTTCTTCAAGTGAAACCTAATGGAATTTTCAGTGCATTTGGGAGAAAACAATATGGGAAAACAACGGGGAGTCTAAGTTTGTATCGCAAACTGCTGTTGGTGCTGCTTCACCAAGCTGGAGTTGGACTTATCACTTCCATATTTCTCCTTTTACAGCAGACATTAGAATCCTGGTGGGCCAGGAGGAGAAGAGTAAGCAAGGGGTCTCAATTACCAATATGTTTTAGCAGCGTATTATTCTTCCTACTGCCCTTATGCAAGTAGGGCTTACCAACTGAAGGATAAAGCAAGACTAAAACTGCTTCAGATAGATAAACAGAGAAATAGTGAAAGTCCATATAGCTACAGCCCAGATAACAAATAATGCAAGTTCGTATAACTACACTGAAGATGACAGCACATTTTCTCACCTGGTCCATAGACATCTACACTTGCAACTGTCTTAGGAGCCATTAGAAATGATCTGGTGAGTAAATATACTTGTAGGGCTGCTAAGCAGAAAAGTCACTTTGAAACCATCCATCTTATAATGCTAGGTCCTGAAATCATATCTGGTTCACTTCCTGTTTTTAAAAGAGGTTTTAATGGACCTATGATGGCCCAGGGGCCTCCAGTGTGACAAAAAGGCCATCAAATCCCTCACATAATTTTGGGACAAAACTTTTGACATCTGGGGGACCATAGATAGAGTTCCCACAGTGAAAACTTATGAGGGCTCCTGCACCTTTAATGGTTATATAGAAGGGGAAACTTCAGCAGGTGTTGCTTGTCACACAACTAGGACCATTTCCGCATGAGACCGTTATACTACTATGATTCCACTTTCAACATCCTATGGAATCCTAGGGTTTGCAGTTTAGGGAGGAGCCTACCAGCCCCTTCCTAAACTGCTAAGTCCAGGATTCCACAGGACAGTGGTTCTCAACCTGTGGGTCGCGACCCCTTTTGGGGTCGAATGACCCTTTCACAGGGGTCGCCTAAGACCATCGGAAAATACGTATTTCCAATGGTCTTAGGCTCCATTCCCTCCTTGGTGGTGGTGCGCAAGCGCGAGCCACGCACTTGCGTCCTCCTGCCCCCTTTGGCAGGAGCGTGTGCAGCTGCACGTGCTCCCGCCAAAGGGGGCAGGAGGACGTGAGCGCATGGCTCGCTCTTGCTCACCACCACTCCTGGGCCTTTTCCGCACATTACCTTATCACAGAGGTGGGGGGTGCCGTTCATGCAAGCACGTTCTTGCGTGAGGCGCTCTCTTCGCTGCTCCTTCATCCCGCAGCTGGCTTCCTGGTCGCGTGACCGCCCTGCACCTTCCTTCTGCAGTGCAGCCTGGGAGCTGTAGGCTGCGCTGGGGGGGGAAGGGGTCAGGCGGTAGCGCGACCAGGAAGCCAGCTGTGGGACGAAGGAGCAGCAAAGAGAGCGCCTCATGCAAGAACCTGCTTGCGCAAACGGCACCCCCCATATCCGCGATAAGGTAACATGCGGAAAAGGCCCAGGAGTGGTGGTGTGCAAGTGCGAACCATGCGCTCGCGTCCTCCTGCCCCCTTTGGCGGGAGCGCGTGCAGCCACAGCATCACCACAGCAGGAGTGGTGCTGCGCAAGCGCGAGCCACGCGCTCACTTCCTCCTGCCCTCTGTTCAGATGGGACTGAAATCACTCCTCTTCTCCGCTACCAGGAGAACCTCCCATCTGACGGGCCAGTTTGGGGGGGCGGTGGCAGCATGGGGGTCAGGCCCCCTTCTTTCCACGGCTGCTGCCCCACTTGCCATGGAGGGGGGCACTGCGGAAGGGCCGGGGGCTGCAAGGCAGCGCTTTTCCGGGAGGGCGAGCTACGCCCGGTGCAAAAGACAAAGGCACTGGGATTCCTACCCCCCCCCCGGCCAGGGTTGACACTCTGGAAACTTTTCCCACACTGCCCCCCCAGCGGAAACGAGAGCGAAGCAGAAGCAGAGCCCAGGGGAGTTCTCAGAGTTTTTCCCGGGGGAGACGCACAGCTCCTCTTTCCCTCCCTGCCCCCCCCCTGTTCCTGGCTGGCGAGGCAGCCTTTGCCGGGGGGAGGCATTGTAGATAATAAATAAATAATTTTATGGTTGGGGGTCACCACAACATGAGGAACTGTATTAAAGGGTCGCGGCATTAGGAAGGTTGAGAACCACTGCCATAGGATGTTGAAAGTGCAATCATAGCACTATAACAGTCTTGTGCAGAAATGGCCATTGTAACGAGCACCACCTGCTGAAATTCTCTCTTCTACATAACTATTAAAGGCACAGGAGCTGTTACTGCAGTTTAGGCCTATTTGGAGATACCCCTAGATAACATTTTGATATCAATAATTTGGCTCTCTTCTACCACCCCTCTCCATGTGTTTGTGAGGCCCCCAGACAAGCACAGAACCAGGCTCGGCCACTAATTGCTGAACATTCCTTTCTCCACCCAGGCAGGCCAGAAATAGCCAGATCCTTGCTTTGGGAGACCTCTCTGCAAACACCGTCATTATGTATGCACGCTGTTTACAAAGGACTCCCTGCCCTGAGCAGGCAACCTGGCAAGCTGAATACTCAACTGCCAAGCACTCTGCATTTGCATACTGGCTAACTCTTTGTCAATTTGGACTTAACTCAATCATGCTAAATTCTGACCTTTCCAAAGCTTTGTCCTGCTCCTAAATCACATTGTTTTCTCCAAGTATGGCATAGCCTGCAGTCACATTTCCCTCTATAAAAACCCCTGATTCCTAGATCATCCTTGGATCGCTCCTGAGTTCCAGACCACCTTGCTGCTGCTTTGCTAGGCAAGCTTCCCCTCAGCTCCATGTGCTGAGATACATCGCACCCCAGCTTTGCTCTCTATCTTCTTTTCTGGCTCCAGGAACAGGTTTCATATCACCCGAATCAACCATCCCTCTGAAAATCCCGCTATCATACTCAAACCTTTATTTTCCTTAGTTATCTGTGTGCGTGTGTTGCTTACATAGTGTGCCTGTATTTAATAAAGATCATTCATTATTTCCAACACTGTTTGCTTCTTGACTTGGCCTGACCCCGTAAACATTGGGTTATAAGATCCTGCTGCATTACCCTGCCTCTCGCAGTGCCAACCAGGGCTCTTGACTAATTTCCCCATCTTGTGTATTGTAAGGTTATTTAGCTGTCCCTCCCGGGACCCCCAGTAAACAAGGTAACAGAGCACTCACCATTTTTCACCCTGGCAACCCTAAATGGGGGTCATAAACACAGCCCTTGAAGTCTGCATATGGCCCACAGACTACACTTTGTCCAACCCAGATAGATGGAGTATGTGCCCCTTCTGCCCTCTTCCATGCTGCACAATAGCTGCCAATGTCAGGCCAAGGCTAAGCAAACACAGAGGCAGCAACTGGAGTTTTATGGCTTTTAGTAAGTAGGCAGTAAAATAATCAAGGGGTTATGGCACCCAAAGCAAACAGAGGCAGTACATAAAGCCATAAAGTAATTAAGGGGTTACGTCACCCAAACTGGACGTAGGCAGTGAAACTCAGCAACGAGGATTAACCAGGAACAGAATAACCAGGAACAGAAAGTCCATGAAACAGAATGGTCAATGGTTGTTGCCCCGTGACCCCCTCCCCCAGCGTCTGCCTTAAATAGTCTTCAGCCCAGCTCAGGCTGATCAAACGTCCGTTAGCCTGGCCCGCAGCTGGAGGCCCTCGGACCTCAGACACTTCTCGAGCAGGCGCTTTGATCTATGAACCGCCACCTTTTTCAGCCGCCTCTGGAGGAATGTGGGGGGAAAGTCTGCTGCAAACTCTGGGCTGGAGTCAGGAACAGCAACTTCTGTCGAGCCAGAAGCATTGGCCTCCTCTGCTGCAGGTACTGGCTCGGGCACCGGCTCTGGGATAGCTGTGGAGTTGCTGGCAGGCCCCTCCCTTGTGTCTGCAGGAGCCCCCTCTCCCTCCAAGGGATCCTCCCCCGGCTGGGAGTCCAAGTCCAACTCAGAGTCCCCGTCTGAATTGGCAGCTTGCTCAGCCTGGCTCATGACAATAGCAACTGGAGGTGGACCTCACCTTGTAGGATTTTCCAAAGTCGGAGTGGCTCAACCTGGGGAAAACTCAGTAATCCCTTCAAGTTGGCTATTTGTGGTTGAGGACCCTTTGTTCGTGCGGACATGTCTAGCTTGAGATCTCCTTGGGGAACATGACTGGGGATTTTCCTAGCCTTGGCCTAGTTTTGGTTGTTCAACCTATTTGTCTACATATCCACCTGGGCAGCCTGTCTGACATGGAGGGCATTTTTGATATCAATTTTATATCCCCCAGGGATGGGGTCTACCACTGGAGTAACAATTCCTCCCCCCTAAAATGGATGATGAGTGTTCGATATCATACATTTTCCAATCAAAACATCAAGATGATTTTTAGAGCCAAATCAACAGCAGGGACCTAACTTACCAAGCAAGGCTACCAAGAAAAGCTACAGTATAACCACCAAATGGAGAAAGAGATAGAGTTTTCACTGGGAAGGAAAATTACTTATCATTAAAGAAAGAAACCTATTATTTACAATACTACAGTTCCTAAACACACTCACACCAACATAAACATAATGCAAAAAGTTGAATTGTTCTCAACAATTGAGAAGTGGCTATGGATGGATTTTAGGCAAACAAGTGGATTGAACAATGGAAAAGAGGTATTCTAACACAATTTTTTTATTATTATTATTATTTATTTGTATCCTGTCTCTCCATATGGATCGAGGCAGTGAACAACTTACAAATAGCATGTATTTCTATGCATGCCCCCAACAAGCTGGGTACTCGTTTTACCGACCTGTGGAAGGATGGAAGGCTGAGTCAACCTGGGGCCCAGCAAGATCGAACTCACAACCTTGTGGCTTGCAGTACTGGCATTTAACCACTGCGACTCCAGGCGGGGAGTCTTGGGGTAGATACGAGTTGCTGCACCCCCCCCCCTTGTGTCCAAAAAGTTCATCTTATGGAATGCATGGAGAGTCTCAGCAAAGGCAGGAAAGTCCTAAGTCCTTTTGGGGGTGGCAAGAGCATCCTTGTTAGCTGGAATCGGCATGGGGAGGCGGTGTGGTGTGTTTTCCACCCCCACTCCCCCTTGTCACTGGGCATGGCTCTGTCACTGGATCTGTCACTAGTTGTCAGGGGCGGTTGCTCTGCAGTTGGCTTCCACTGGCTCTGCTTCCATGGTTAGTGTGGGACCTGTTTTGGTTGCAAACTAAACAAACTGATTAGTAGCAACAATGCAAATTCCAAACCAATCAGAGATGTGGGGCCTGAAGAGGTGTTCTTATGGGAAACGGATTCAGCTCCTTGCTTTGGAGAGTGGGAGCACCCTTTTGCTGTTGAAAAAGAGATACAGTTTCAAGGATGCCTTGGCCACGCAGGCTTTCGGTCGAGCAGGGCTAGAGCTCGCCGGCACCTGCATGTCTGCAGGAGGTGGGGAGAATGCTGTTTTTTCTAAGTTTGGCTACCAAATCCTTGCACTGCCTTAAGGACATATGCAAATTCTTACCAATATTTACACAAAACAACTATCAGTTGTTTTCTGTACATTCCTATTATCTAAGGGGCTATTTACAAAAGAAGGAATGGGGAGGTGTCATCCTTGCTTACCCTTCAGCAAAGTCATAGACTCAGGGCTCCAAGTTGCACTTGTCATAACATAAAAGAGTATCTAGGATGATGGGTTAGATGGTTCCTGGGTGCTCAGGTTCAGCAGGAAAAATCAGTGCTCCAGAGTTGAGCCCAATCTGCCAGGAAGGAATCTTGTCCCAAAGTCCTCTCCTGCTTGCCCCATTGTGTCATTGCACATGGTCCCTCTGACTCCAGAGGTCCTGTTACCATGGTTAGACCACTGCTCTCTGGGTGTCAGGCTTAAGTCTAGAGGCCTGATCTACCTCTACTGCTGCTGGTGGAAGACCACGTGAAGGCATCCCACCAGGACCTGTGTGTTGCTGTGGCAATTTCTTTTGAAGTTGTGGTAATTTGTCTAGCTGTGTGATTCATTGTGATGGCAATGTTGTGTAGGGAATGTGCAGCCTCCTGAACTTTGTCATTCAAACTGGTCAGGTTATGAAGCCAAGCGGATACTTGCAACTCATCTTCCAGATGGAATTCCTCTAACTCGGAAGATGACGAGGTGTAAGCTATCTCCAACATGTAATCCTTGATGGCTTCTTTTAAGAAGAAGTCTTGACCAAAACAGTCTACTATGTGCGTTTGAAAAAAGCAGGGGTTCCCGGCCATTCTGTTAATGGCAACGGGATGGTCTCTGAGTATAACACATAGTACTGAACACAGAATCCTTAAACAAAAGCAATCTTGATTCAGCTGCACCATTACAGAGTTATTAACAGAAACTATATGATAATTGATGGTGTCCTGTTGGGCTGTTCCCTTCAGGTCTTGGAAGCAGTGTACCATTGTTGCATGAACACACATCCAGTTAGATCAAAGAAATGCATGCCATTTGACCAGTAAAACTGTTGGTTTGGAATGATAGTGGAATTATGATGGTTTGGAAGCTCACCCTATTCTGGCTAAGGCAGAGGGGTGACTGAGTGATTTGGGATATCTTTCCCAGAGAAGGCTTAAGATCTTCAGGTGTAAATAACTCATGAGGCTGGACTGGATTACTTGGGTGGAGAAGGTAATAACATTATTTTGTAGCTGTGTGCACTGTATAGCTACGGGTAAATTATGCATGCGTTGTATGAGGGATTTCCCAAGATCCGCAATTATACCTTTTTCTACCCCGACCCACTGGGGCATTAGTTGGCCAATTAAGTCCATGCCTTGACCCAGGTTAGTTAAACTAATGGCTGAGGAAATTCCTATAAAGGCAGTGGTAGGCTTTTTTGCAGGGCTTTTTTGTGCCTCCCTGGCATTGGCACTCAGGGCAACTGCCCCACCTGCCCCAACCTAGATCCATCTATGGATTCAATCAACAGGAAGGAGTCAGGAGAGGTCTCCTGAGCTTTGGCTTCTCTCTTCTTGTCATGGCCTGCCTGTCTCTTGGTGCTCTGTCTGTTCCCAAACACAACTGCTTTGGTGGCAACAGCCCTCAGCTGTCAACAGCAGGTTTTCTGCAATGGAGGGATAGCCTTGGCTTGCTGCCATTTCTTTCCTGCTCTTCCAGCTGTGGAGGAAGGAGAGGGGAGTAAAGTTGCACAAACACTGTTTTGGATAGCAGCTGCAAGAGAAGTTGTAACAAACCCCAACTGTTCAGTTTTTTGTCAGATCTTGTTTCAGAAAATGCAAAGCAAAGTGGGAGGGAGTAGTACTTCAGTGTCAGACTCATGCTTTTTCTCAGTCTGGGAGGGAGCAGGCTAGGAACAGACAGGTGGCATAAGATCTTATGAAGAATAACCGTCAAGGCAGTTTCCCCCTCTGTATTAAAAGGTTATAGGGACTCGCTGCATGTGTGCAAAATCAGAGCATTCTCCCTCTAATAAGAATTCTGCCCCCAATGAAAATTTCCTTCAGTCTTCAAATTTCGAGCATTCCAGTAACTTAGAACTTAAGTTGAACATTTTACTTGTGCTGTGTAACCTGTGTAAGCCCTAACTCAGGAATTTTGCAATGTTTTACTCTGTTGGAAAAAAACTCTGCTCGCTTGTTTGAGTGTTTATGAAGTTGACCAAAATAGCCTACAAAATAAATAAATAAATACAGACAGACAGACAGACAGACCAAGTTCCTGCATCAAACATGTAGCCACAGTATGCTTTAACTCTCAATCAGATCCCTGAAACCCACTATAAAAGCCAGCTGGCCATCCAGAGGAATGGAGATAAGCACTGTGCACCTGACTGAGAAGAGCAGACATGACCAGCCCCTTTGTGTAAGTGAGTGAGACTGCAAACTCTTCATAGCCTCACTCGCTGGCAGGAGGGACTGATAATGTCATCCTGCAGTTCAAAGAGGCAACTGGCCAGGTCATCCTGCAGTGCCTCACTCTCCCTGAATGACTGGCTGGATTTTAAGGTGGGTTTCAGCATCATTTGCAACCATGACAAAAGTGCCACAACTGCAAATGGGAACATGAAGCAGTTATGTCCTGTGTCTGAGTGCAACCGCCTAATAGGACTCCAGCCACAGTTTAAGCCTCCCAAATAAAAGGGTCAGGCAAAGTTATCAAGGGAATGAGAACACAAAAAATAGGAGTTCTAGGTGTGAATGATTTTCACTTTCTGCAATGCTAGAAGTTTGGAGAAGGAAGGGAAATTTCATAGGGGGGTAAATTCCTATGTGGAGGGGTATTACCCTCATTTTGCCCATCCCTTTGTCCTGAGGCTATACTCCTGCTCTTTATAAATGATCTCCTGAAAAAGAAAAGAAAAGTTACAAGTAAAATGAGAAGTTAGACTGATATAGAGCTCCAGGGCCAATTTAAATATTGAGGGGCAGAAATCTCAGGGTCCTGCCTGCAGCCTTCTGTTCCGTAATGTTCCTATGGAATTCAGGTTAGTGGGATTCCATAAGAAATGCTTTTTTAAAAAAGAAAGAAATAGAGGTGGTTTTGCCAGTTTCTGCCTCTGAAATATAGCCAACAGTACCTGGTATTCATAGGCAGTCTTCCATCCAAGTACTAGCCAGGGCTGAGCCTGTTTAGCTTCCAAGATCAGATGGATCTGGTGCCTTTAGGGTATTTAGACCACCCCTCAAATATGATACCAAGGATAATTTCTCCCACTTTCCCCTCCCTTGAAAAGGTCGTGCAAAGTTCTGGTGAATTCTATAGAAACCTGGAAAAAGTAGAGCTGATTAAGAAGGACTAAGTCACCCTCCCTATTAAATGTTGAAGTCTGAACTTGACTTCCAATCAGAACATCAATGTATCTATGGTTGCCATATTCCACTTCCTCAAATCTGGGCAGCTAATCTGCATATAAAGCAAATTATTATAATTATGTTGATTACCCAAATTTGCATTCTAATACAAATCAGGAACATTAATTGTTGTAATTTTTTTCTCCCACTATTTTTCAAACTTCATAATACTTTTTAACAGATATAACTGATCTGAGAAAACAAATTTAGGGTATCATTTAAAGTGCTGGCCTTGGAACAGATAACCCAAAGTGCAAAATCTGCTTAGTCATGGAATTAACCACATAACCGTGGACTATCACTACCTCTCAGCAAATCTACTTACAGGAGTGATGTGAGGATTAAAAGGGATGGAGTAGGAGACAGTATGAAGCAGACACACACATTTGTAGTGTGGTACAAATAAATGAACAATAATATTTTTTGCCACTGATATCAAAAAGTTAGAGATCCTTGAAAGTACCACAAGAGACCCCAGAACGTGACTGCCATCTGATTTACGTGGCAAGATGCCTGAGGACACTGGTAGGTCCATGCCACCATGATCCCAGTGCTTGTTCTCCAATGCTCCCACATCAACTGGATCCAAAGGGGAAGCAGAGGGGATGGACAGAGCCTAATAAACCTCAGAGTTCAGATTGGTGACCTCTGTTACCTTTGATCCACACCACAAGATGGAGCAGGGGGATAATAAGATTATTCCACTCTACAGTACACTTAGTGCATCTAATATCCTGGACTTTACTTCTCTCGATCCGGACACCATACTCCTATTGATCCAACCAAGAATTGCGTTGGTTTTCTGGGCTTCCGCATCACACTGCTGACTAATGTTCAGCTTGTGATCTTTCAAGACTCCTAAGGATCTCACCACCTCCACCTTATCAACTAGGTCATCCCTGTTAGTCAGGATCAGATCTAAAGTAGTTGATTCCCTTGTCACCTCTTCCATCTTCTGGACCATGAAATTGTCTGCAAGACAAGCAAGGAACCTGTTGGACCTTGCAGTCTCTGCAGAATTTGACTGCCAACAAATATCAGGATAATTGAAATCTCCCATTAACACGGCATCTCTCCTTTTTGAATGTGTGGTCATCTGCTCCAGGAAGGCCTCATCCAAGTCCTCAGGCTGGCCCAGAGGACTGTAGCAAACCCCCACAATCAAATCCCTATTGTTTCTCACTCTCTTAATTCTCACCCAGATGCTCTTGACTTGGCATCCTAGATTTAAGTCCTGGATCTCCTCACAGGTAAAAACATCCTTGACATATAAGCCTCCTCCTCCTCCTTTCTTGTTTGGTCTATTTCTCTGAAATAGATTATACCCCCCTATTCCTACATTCCAATCAGGAGATTCATCCCACCAGGTTTCAGTGATGCCTATTAAATCATATTTATTTTGTTATACTATGAGTTGGAGTTCTTTTTGTTTATTCTCCATACTCTGTGCATTAGTGTAGAGACACTTGAGACGATGTGCCATTTGTGGAATTTCTGTACTAAAGTTATTTTCTCTCTCCCTGTTGGTCTTTAGTTCTACTTGGCCTGCCCTATCTATATCATGTGGGCTATTTTTCACAATACTCACTGAATCCTTGCCCAGAATAATACTGTCCCTTTCCCCAGTCAAACTCAGTTTAAAGACCTCTTGATCCATTTTCTGAGACTTGTAGCAAAAATGTTCTGGCTGATGGTTGTGAAGTGCAAGTTATCCCTTGCCAGAAGACCATCTTCATGGAAATGGAGGCCATGATACAAAAATCCGAACCGCTCCCAGTGACACCATCTTCGGAGCCAGTTGTTGATCTCCACTATTCCTTTTTCTCTTTGTGGGCCATGTCCTTCCACTGGGAGAAGAGATGAAATGACAACCTGCGCACAAAGGTCCTTCAGCTTCCTACCCATAATCTCGTACTCCTTCGTGGTACGGTGAAAGCTGCACCTCACCATGTCATTGGTTCAGACGTGAACCAAAAGTGGGATTGACCAGTCTCGTTAGCCTCTCTGTTATGTCATTGATTTTGGCTCCAGGGAGACAGCACACCTCACGATTGATCCTGTCAGGGTTGCAAATGATCAGTTCCGTTCCTCTCAGCAAAGAGTCCCCAACCACTAGAACTCATCTCCTCTAAGGCTTTGTTACCCTGTATTGTGGGGGTCCCGGGAGGGATGCCCAAATAACCAAACAAAAACACAAGATGGGGAAGTTAACTCGAGCACTCTCTTAAGCTAGCGAGAGGCAGGGTAACTTTAGCTGGGATCTTTTACCCTATGTATACAGCGTCAAGTCAGAAAAGCAGTCAGGCAAGGTTTTAAAATAGTAAAAATATAGTTTTATTAAAGGACAAACAACAGAAAAGACACCACAAGCACAGCTAACTAGAAATTAGAAATGAGAGTTTTCAGGGGGAATGGGTGATACGACACCTTTTCTCCTAGTTCTGGAGAAAACAGGATTGTAGGGAGGAAAGCTCAGCGCGGTTCGCTAAGGGGGCGGCTCACTGGCCAAACCAACAGCAAGGTGGGGTAGCAGTCCAGAGTGTTCCGAGGTGTGCAGACTCAGTTATTGGGAACTGAGGGGAAAACGTCACTGGACAGAGCAGCAGCAAGGCTAGATGGAAGTCCAGGGCGATCCGAGGAGGACTCGGAATTGGGGACTTTTTATAGGTGGATTGTGTCTACAGGCCATGCCATGCTCGGTGAGAACAAAGAAAGTTTGGAGTGGGACAAAATCATTGGAAAAGGTCAGGTTTTACATGATGGGCTTAGCGCTGGATTGCAATAGTGTAGCCAGTATGCAAATGGCTAAAGAAAGTGCCGGCTCTCGGCCGAGCGCCTTTGTGTAAAGTTGCGCTTAAGCAAGGCCATTTCCGCACGAGCCTGTTCTAGCGCGATGATTCCACTTTCAGCATCGTCTGGAATCCTGGGGTTTGCAGTTTCGGGAGGGGCCGGCCGGCCCCTCCCGAAACTGCAAACCCCAGGATTCCAGAGGAGGTTGTAAGTGGAATCATCGCGCTAGAACAGGCTCGTGCGGAAATACGGCAGGGTGTGTCTGCAAGAAGATGGTCCCTGAAACAACGGAGTGGCATTTATCTGCCTGCCTAAATGGGGATTGGAATGTCCAACCATTAATGGCCATGCCTGTTTATATGCTTGTCCAGTGGCCCTTGCAAGCACGTGGAGCAGGGTGGCAGAGAAAGGTCAAGTGAAGGCAAAATAAGTTTGATATCAAGTTTGATATTTGGTACTATCACCAGGCATGTCAGAACCGTGGTAACTGCTTGTCTGGGGTTACTCCATGTTTTGCCCCATATCTTGACTTCTACAAGGACAAGAGACTTACTTTCTTAAAATTATGGTGATAATGATGATGATATCATCATCATCATCATCATCATCATCATCATCATCATCATCATCATCTATTATATAAAAAGTCAACGTTCATCTGTGAGTTTGTTTGTCTGTCTGCATCAGGCAGGCAAAGACCTGATACAATTGGCTGAGTGAGGTGAGAAGGCCTCATATGATTGGCTGGCTGTGAAGATTCTATGGAATCCTGGGGTTGGCAGTTCAGGGAGGGGCTTTTAGAATTCTTAGCCGAGAGCTCTTGGGCCTCAGGCCAGTTGCTATGGAGATGAGGCCCACCATCAATAAGGATGCCAGAAAACATCTGGGAGGCATATGTGAGAAAAATTAAAGTGACATACATAACACAGCCTATTTCCATACTACACTGTCACAGTGCTATTATTCCACTTTCAACTTCCTATGGAATCCTGGGATTTGTAGTTTAAGGAGGGGAATTTAAGAATTCTCAGCCAGACAAGTCATTGGCTTCAATAAACTACAAACCCCAGAATTCTACAGGATGTTGAAAGTGGAATAATAGCACTATAACAGTGTAGTGCAGAAATGGCCATATTTACAAGGTCTTCTTGCCTCACACAGTAGATTGTATGGGTTTCATATGTGAGGAATCGTAAAGTTGAAATTCCAAACAAAAAAATGCTTCCAGAAAAATGTAAAGCCATTGCACAAATTCAACAGAAAGCAAAAAAATCAAAAGCCAGTACATCAATGTTGCAAGAGAATAGAGATTGGATTGGGGATTGTGGGGAAAAATTACAGGTAATGGAATAGGCCGGTTGCTATGGAAACAATGCCTAGCAGCAAGGAGGAGGACAGCATATTCCCTCAGGAACTCAAGCTGTGTATGTAAATAACTCTGAATACAGATTGCATTGGGAAATATGGGGAAAAGCTACAGGTACTGGAGAAGACAGTTTGGTGAGTTCTTAAGAGGAAAATAAAATCCTGGGCAATGCCGGGTAAATACACCAATAAAATAACAACAACAACAACAACAACAACAACAACAACAACAACAATGGCTTCTATCTGGGCGATATGATGGCCCAAATGGGCTCTGGGCAGCATGTCTAGAATCCAAGTAAAACCTGGCTATCAGGAAGATACGGTAATAACCACTTTCCCCAATGCAGCACCCTCCAGAAGTGTTGGACTACAGTTCCCATTGTCCTCATGTTCCCATAGCTGTGCTGGCTATGGATTGTGACATTCAAACAAAATCTACTGACAATTCAGGAAAATATAGGTAAACACTTTTCGAGGCAATGATGCCGTCATTCTGATACTCCTCTTCCTCCTCCTCCTCCTCCTCCTCCTCCTCACCTTGAAGACTGGAGAAGAAAGGCCACAGCCTGAGATCTGGAAACCCTTTGTATTCTGCTGTCACAGATATCCTCTGATGGCAGAAAGAAACATATATACACCAACTACTCAGACCTGATTGAAGAGAGAGAGAGACAAGCAGCCATTTTAGCTGTTACCCATATTTCCCTACACAGCGAGAAGGTTCCCCTCTCCCAGTGACTTAACTAAGTAATTACACAGATTGGGAGGGGGAGGGAAAGAGGAAGAAACAAACTAACACACACACTACTACAGATGCAGCCAAGATGTGGACAGCCAAAGGGAGCAGGCGGGGAGCAGCCTGAGGGCCATGTAAGGTTCAATCCATGGTGGCCACATTAAACAATAACAGATCTTACAAGTTAACACTTTCTCACTAAGAACAGGGATACAAAAGCAGAACACCCAGTGCTCACGCTGGTTGCAGTGCTCACTGCTGTTCCACATTTTAAAATGGCCTTCATTCACAGCCTTAAAATGGTGCATTTTTGGATTACCACTCCTAGTATCTTGCAGCAGTAATCCAGGGGATGAGGCTTGGGGGTTCTGGGAATGATCATTTCCAAAAAAAAACAAAAAACAACAACCCAAAAAACAGCTTTTCCAAGGTCTGGTTTCAATGCGGACAGAATCTGTAGTACAATAATGTCCCCATTCATCTTTCCCTTCCTTCTCTTTTATTCCTTCACTTACTTTTCTGGGGCTAAAAAATCAGTCTTGTAATTTTGGCGGCTTTAATTATAGACCAAACACACACACACACCAAACTCCAAACAAACAAACAAAACCCACCTACAAAGCACTATGTGCAGCTGCATATCCGTCGACATAACTTTATCATGCACATTTTAAAGGGATTGATTTTATTGTGCATACTTGGCTGCAATTATTTTGTAACTATTATTTTGCTTGCGGTGCTTTTCTGAACCACAAGGAAAAGGTTGGCAAGCCCTGCTTGCACACACACACACCCTCCCCCACTCCTCACAGCACACATCAGATCAAAGCCACATTGTTAGGAAAGCTTGTGAGCTTAACTCTTGGTAGAAAGGGAATCCAGGGGATGAGGGTGCAGAGAATGCTACCAGCAATAAAACTAATACTTCCTATAGAAAGGAAGCGTTATGCAATGTTTAGGTGTAGAAGCCTGGAAACTCCCCCTCCACACTCTTCAGTTCAGCTCTTACCTATGTGGCACAAGCTATGTAAGGTTCAGCAAGCCATTCTTTTCACGGCTGCAGCAAATAATACTAATACTACTACTACTACTAATAAAATTTATTTATATCCTGCCTCTCCCAATGGATTGAGGCGGTATACATTAAAAGCATTAAAACATAATCCATCCTCCCCACCCACCAACCCATCTAAAACTCCCTAAAACACATTAACTATTAAAAACAAGAGGACAGTTGGTGGGAGGCGGTGGAGTACTAGTCTGGGAAGGCCTGTCAGAAGAGAACAGTCTTGATTGCTTTTTGCCGGGTCTCCTCCGGCAGGCCATTCCATAACTTGGGAGTGCCTCTCCCACTTACAATACAGAGATAATTACTGACCTGCTTGGCGAGGTTGTTGTACAACGACTGAGATAAAGTATATGGAACACTTGGCATTCACTCTATGATGCTATGTTATTATTAGCAGGTTATGTAAATGAAACAAAATGCTGATCCCATGTAGAATTTCACAGGGAATTTCTTTATGGTTCTTATGGGATGTACATCTGCAGCACGGATTTTAATTACTTGCTTTATTTTTTAATTCTTAATAATAGCACATAGGCACCAATCCCTATAAACATTTTCTGGGAGTGAACTCAATGAGACTTACTTCTAACTATGACATTGCACTCCAGGCATAGAATTTTCTTCAGGGCTGAAAGGTCCGGGTGACATCTGGGAAAAAGAGTGGGCAGCCTCCTGAATAAGTTTCTTCTTTTCTATGGGCCATTTCTTTTTCATGGAAATTATAATGGAATTCATATGCTAGAAATTAAAATATGGATGTAGTCCTAGGCATACTCACTAAACAGTTACTTCTCCTAAAATAACCAATAGGGCTTTATTATAGAGAAAACATGCCAAGGATGAGTGCCTCAGCAGGAACTAAATTGTTATTTTTCTTTCAGAAATCAAACGTAGCACAAAAACTCTCAAATCCCCTTAAATGCACTTTGCCCATTCTGGTACCACCACTATCCAAGCACTTGACAGATTTCTTTCACTGATTTGTACAATCCTATTTTTTTTGGAGGAGAGGATTTCTGAGATTGATTGACAGAACCATGGTCATAATCCAAGTAACTTGTAGATGTACTTAATTTGTACAAAGACAGAAATGACTGAACCATCAAGTAGTGACTTGCATGTTCAGCAGTGCCACAGAGCTTCTTTGTCACCTGACAGGTCAAACATAAAGTTGTAAGGGAGGTTGTTCATGCATCCAACCCATGAGTCACCAAGTGATGAAATGTCCAATAATGCACATGTAAGAGGCGAGTCAGCCCAAGATCACAAGTCCTCACAAGTAGCTACAGGCAGGCCTGAATAACACTGCAGCTGTAAGCAGCTGCTCCAGAAACCTCTGTTTCAGGTAGTGATGTACCAGTTGCCCTGTATGCCAAAGGCATCCCCAATTTTGTACAGGAAAGCCTCCACACACAGAAGGACCATAGCAAAGTGTGACACAGTCTCTCCTGATGCTGTGGGTAAAAATATAATTCAGAGTGTAATACCTTCCTTAAAAAATGAGTTTGTTCTGTGCCTTAAAATAAGATAAAGAAAGTAATAGGTGCTTTGAGGATGTTGGTGAATGAAGCAAGAATCATCCAAGCATGATACAAAAAATTTATTTAGCAGTTGTCACTTCTGAGCAGAAAATTGTTATTGAGGTTGTTTTTTTTACAGAGCATGGAAACGTTACTTTTTTGGACTACAGCTTCCAAGAATGGCCAATGGCCATATTGGCTCAAAGATGCTGGAAGCTGTCATTCAAAAAACAAAGAATTGTATTTATTGTACGGGTATGGTTTGTTTACACCCTACCTTTGCCCTCAAGCTGGAACTTAAGGTGGCTTACAAGGTAAAAAGAAATATAAGTAAAATTACATAAAAAGTGATGACTGTATACCATGAACTTTTTTGCTCTGATTTTGTACTGTTTGAATGAGAATATACTAGAGACTCAAGCCAGAATCCTGACAGTAATTACCTTAGCATAACTATGTCATACCCAAAGGGCATGGGTATAGGCAGCTGTAATCAAAGTAACACACTGGAGAAAAAGGCTGCTCAGAGCTGTCAGATTGTGTCTGACTTCCTTTGATACTTCTAGACAGCCCCAGAGAAATTGCTGGTGTAGGGAACCAAATGAATGCTGGCCCAGTCCTAAACTATCTTAGCATTTGCTTTATTCAGTAAGTCACACAGCAGAAGTAGAATGATAACCCTTCACAAGGCAGTTGATTCTAGGACAGTTTGTTGGTGGTACATATACACATGTGCACTAAGATGCAGTCCCAGGTATAGAGAATTCAAGGCAGAAAGCATTCCCCGCTCCCAAGTTCAAACTGATACCTCACTTGTTGCTTAATCTACACCTTCTTCATTCATTTCCACACCCCAACAGGTAAAATCAGCAGAGAGACTTTCAAGTGTCAAGACTGTCCTGCCATTGCTCCTATTGATGGAACACCAATTATTCATCCTGGTTTACCAGAGACCTGCTTGAAGGAATGATTGGCAAGGAACTGTAGTAGTATAACGGTTCATTGTGTTTGCCATGACACAAACAAACAAGAGAAGTTGTTGGTGAAATACAACCCCCATCATGATCTACCACTGTCTTCTGCTTAAGATAGTTAAGAGGAATGCAGTTCAACAACATCTGAGGGCAAGAGTTCAGGATCTAAAGTATATTTAACTTACCACTCATTCCGATCCATTTTCATGAGTAGCCAGGTTAGCTGGAGCAATTACAATGGAATCTTGGGGCATGTGGCACATGAACAGATTTATCATGTTATAAACTTTTGTGGACTACAGCCCATTTCATCAGATACGCAAAGGTTCATTCTGAGGTAAAGATATAAATTCACAGTGTTGCAGGATGAGGGAGAGATTTGGAACACCGACGTTTGAAGGAAATAAAGTGTCTGTGAGAGTCGTAGTATTTGCAGTGGCCATTCACAAAAGAGCTGTTGCTGAGATCAAAAACATCCTAGTAACAGATAAGCCAATTAACACATGTGGTGTGGTTTTTAAAAAAATAACTTTATCTTGATTCAGAAATGAATCCCACTGGCATCAGCTGGCAAGCTTCACATCCATAGAAGGGAGCTTTGAATTGCTCATTTAATTTGTACTAGCTCTGTGAAAAGAGCATCCCTTTACAAGTTGCTAGATTTCAGATTCCATCAGCTCCACTCAGTGTAGCCAATGGAGATGGCGTCTAACAACATATGAAAAGTCACAAGGTTCCCACCCAAGCTATAATCCTTCCCTCTGCTCTCCTTGTGGGTCTGGATGAGTCCCATGATCAACATCTAGCTCAGTATCACTCTTCTTGCACTCCCCCTCCTCCATTATCTAGTCATAGTTCCTTTCTCTACATCATGGCATAGATCCCCCAAACTGGGCAATTAGTTGCATCCACTTACAGGGCTTTGGCCTTGTGTTTCTCAGCCTGCTCCATGCCTCTGAAACAGAGAAGACCTTGAAAAAGTAGTCTGTGATGCAGCATGAAGATTTGCTATTCAACTAAAAGGGGAGGGAATCTGTTGGTGCATCCACACCTTTGCAGTTCCTGAAGTTGCTTTTTCAGCTTGCAGGTCATGAGTGGATTGATACAGTTAGCAAATGGATTGGTTTGTTAGAAATTTATCTGCAGATTGCTTGTTGTGGGTTTTCCAGGCTTTGAGGCCATGTTCTATTAGTATTTTCTCCTGATGTTTTGCCTGCATCTGTGGCTGGCATCTTCAGAGATACTCTGAAGATGCCAGTCACAGATGCAGGCAAAATGCCAGGAGAAAATACTAATAGAACACAGCCTCAAAGCCTGGAAAACCCCAACCACCTATGGATTCTGGCTGTGAAAGCCTTCAACTTTATATCTGCAGATTTTTTGCATCCTGGAAGATCTCAGGTTCAGTACCCTGACATTTCCAGCTAGCGTAAGAAAGAACAGTACCTGAAAGTCTAGGGCAAGGGTGTCAAACTCAATTTCATCTTGGGCCACATCAGGATTATGGTTGCCTTCAAAGGGCCAGTTGTATCTATAAGACTATATAAATGTATCTACCCTTTTATCATATTAAATAATTGCCTTGCATTTGATTATTACTGGTTTTTACATTGCCTTCTGCGTCAACTTTTCTTTTCTTGGACATTTTGGGTCTATTTGATCGTAGTTTATGGTCCATATTTCTATCCTTATACCTCTGTAAAGTGACATAAAATTGGTCAGTATATCCAAATTGTGCCGCTCTCTGTTCCCCGGACCTTTTTTGTGACTCTTTCAGCCCCCACCCGCCTCTTTCTGGGGGAGGGAGTGTCACAGCTGCAGGAGAGAGGCGAGGGCCACATGAAATGGCCTGTTGGGCCAGATTCAGCCCATGGGCCTTGTGTTGGACACATGAGGTCTAGGAGAATTGCAGTGGTGCTTCCCAATCTTGAGTGCTCAGTTGTTGTTTGCATACAGCTCCCGTCATCCTTGATCATAGGCCATACTTGTTAGGGATTTTGTGAGTTTTAGGTGAACGGTAGCCATAGGAAGAATGTCCACCATTATTTGTTTCTCACTGATAAAAGAGTTTCCCAACACTAAGGAAATGCAGTCAGGAAGAATAACACACAGCTGAGAATTTTGTAGTTTTTACCTAGTAATTTGGACATACCAAAGTGCATGGGGAAAAATCATGCACAGAAACCCATAGGGATGAATGGTACAAAATTGGTATTTTTGTACAAATTTCAGAAGTGGGATAATTGTGGGTTTTGCACAAAAACACAATTTCACACAAAACACAGTTTCCAGAAACACACCTTCTCTGCAGAATAGATCCTTCTTGTGCAGAAAGCATCAGTTTTGCACAAAAAACTGGTTAGGTGTTGCTTCTTGTGGGTGGAGAGGGAGATTGCAAAAACCCTTTTTCATACAAAAACACCCTCCATGCTTCTGTGCAGATTATTGTTGTGAATCAATTTGGATGTGCAAATAATTGAGTGAAACATGCATAGAAATACTGATTTCCTCCCACAGCAGAGGAGAACAGCAGAAATTAGTCAGGGACCCTAGGTTGAGAACCAGACTTGAGTAGAAAATAGTAAATGAAATGGATGGTCTACTCAATATACAACAATTTCCTGTTGTCCTAGATCAGAGGTGGCAACATGCAGCTTTCCAGATGTTTTTGGTCAGCGGCTTCAAACAGCCCTGGCCAGCATAGCTCATGGAAAAGAATGCTGGGAGTTGTAGAGCAACAACATATAGAGGGTTTCATGATTCCCTCTATCCTAGACACAAGGTTATGTTTAGCTCATAGGATAAGGAGTTCATTTTGAATTTACTTCTTACCTTGTGCTTCTGATTTCAGTAGAACAGAAGACCTTACAGCACATCTTATAATTTTGCTGTTGTAGAGTTAAAGACTATTCCACTGGAATCAGAACTGCATGGTCTAAACTGCATTTTGTTTATGTAGAAGTAGGGTAAGCTTTTGACTGAGTCTCTTGGGTGTGGCAGGGACTACTTTGCAATCATTCTTTTAAATTACAGTGAAAATATGTCCACATGCCATTTAGCTTGTACTCTATAGGATATTATAGATGTTAACATAAACTGTTCATCTAGGGACCAATAAGCAGTATGTCACAGCTTTGGATACACTAGATCCTTTTTTAAGATTCTCTCTTTAAAGTACCATACAGATTCTGTTTATTTTGTGCAATAATATAGCTTAGCATTTCCCCCTACATTTGGAACAAGATGCTACCAAAATGCAGATCCATCTCATTTCTTGGGGATGGAGGGGTATACCCTGCCCCACCCAAAGGTCCCTATAAAGGACTGCTGGGAGGTGAGAGTCACCTAGGCGATTAGTCCTATGGAAACCGTATTAGCAGAGTAGCAGAGTGTGGCTTAATACAGGATGGCTGACTTGAAAGACAAGGCAGACAGCAGATTTCAAAATGTAAAAGAAAACATTTACTAAAAATAATTTGTAATAATAAAACTCTCATCTTCATTAAAACTCACCAATTAATTAGAGATATGCTTAGCATATTTGAGATCAGTTGACAGTTAAGCAGCAGTTAGCTCAGTATGTGTAGTCAGAGTGCAGTTAAAATGCAGGTAAAGGAGAATAGTGTTCTTTAGAGACAGAGTGACAGTAGAGACTGACAGACAGTTGAGAATCCTATCCTACCTAGAGGTGGAGAAGAGAGAATGCTGTATTTTCCAACACGGACAACATCAGAAAGGTGTCAACACATCCCAGTGTCTAATCCAATTCTGCAGGAAAGGGTACAAGAACATTTTCTGTATTAAAAGATGGCTGAGAAGGTAAGACTTCCCTTTCAAAAAGGGGTGGTGGACTACAGAAGGATGACAGAAACATACACAAATCTAGATCTAACGATAAATAAATGAACAGGAAGAGCAGACACTGGTTCATCCATCCTTTCACATAGTGCTGAAACTGGAGGGTATCAGCAGGGCTAACATCAAGACAGCAAACCTCCTCTCTCCCTCAAACAGAGTGGAATCTGCTCATAGTCTTCTGTCTCAAAAGTGTCCCAAGTCTTTTGTTTGAGCCTGTCTCAATTGGAGGGAGGAGCAATTACCCCCATAAGAACCCTGGCTCCCAAAATGAAATGTTCCTTCAGTGCCCAAATTTTTAGCATTGCAATTAACTTAGAACTTCAACTGAGCATTTGGAAATTTAGTTTAGGCATCCAGAAAGAGAGGAAAGGCCACAACACCAAAGGAATGTAAATACTGCAAATCTAAGAAGTGTAAATTCTTGTAATTTCTTCATTCTCCTCCTCTGCCATAACTATACCCCTGTGTTATATTGATATAAATTAGATTATATTGTGAACAACTTCATTGGACAAAGTAGACTGTGCTCCCGAAGACTTTAAACCAAAAGAATTTCATTAGCCTTCAAAATACCACAAAGTTATGGTTTGCTTGATTTTCTCACTTATTATGTCCAGGATCTGTTTTGTTGTTAAAGAGATGGAAATCAAGTGGAGTATTAAGTGCTAACTAGAAACAGGGAGAGAGAGAGAGAGAGAACAAGAGGGGTGAGTAAGTTGGTTGTGAAGGTGCAACATATGACAGTGTTCCAACCAAGGAAAGGTGGAAAGCCCGGAAGGGAAATGAAAGTGGAAAAGCTTTCTGTCTTATATGGCCTTCAAGGAAGTATGTAGGTGGCATCTCATTACTCAGTGAGGTAAGGTATGTACAGGAAAATCAAATGGCTGATCAGGGAGTGCCTTCTTACTTTCTCAGCCATCTGTGTAGGGTTGCAAAAGTGAGGATGGGAAACAATTTCTCCACATTCTTGTGCTGTCCTGGAGAAACAAGCCAAGCACTGTTGTTGTCGGAAGTGGCAAAGTGCAGAATTGAAAGAGGGTCCAGTTAAAGATGGGACTAAAGTTTCAAAGTCTTGTATTTTTCTCTGAGATGACCAAAGGCTGGGCTGGCTGCCTCAGGAGGAACAAGACTGTGTATATGGACAGGAGTAACTGCCTCTATTTTCATCAAGTCATATCCAGTAATATATATTTTGAGCGTACACATACACACACTTCCTTGGAAGCATCCCTTACTGATATGCTTTTAATAATTTTCCTGAAAGTAGGCCCCACTGAATTCAATGAGCTTTACTTCTCACTAGATATGCACAAAATTGTGCTAGAATAGTGGGTGATGGGAAAAAGGGGCTTAACTCAAGAGCATTTTGGAAGGGATGAATTTTGATGAGGTATTTGAAAGAAAGGCACTGGTTGCACGTACATCTTAGGAGAGGTAGTGCTAGCATAAAGGAAAACTAAGCATAAGGACAGTTAAGGAGATCTTCAGAAAGCTGCAGGTAATGGAGCAGAATTAATAAAGGTAATGTGCAAAATTGTGTCAGGATGCACAGTTATATATCTTCCTGAAGTGTGCTAAAAAAGTGTAAAGCCAGATCTCTCCCCTTCCACCTCTTCAGTTAATGATGATATAATCTAGGTGGCTAAATGTAACAATAGACAGATTGTAGTTTGAGATCAAGAGACAAAGGAGAACTGAACTTGGCTCTGTAAGTTAACTCCATTTTTCAGAATAAGAAAAGACCACAACAAGCCATTGAGTCCAACCTCCTGCCATGCAGGAATACACACTCAAAAGCACCCGCAGCAAATGGCCATCCAGCCTCTGTTTAAACATCTCCAAAGGTGACTCCACCATACTCCAAGGCAGCATGTTCCACTGTTAAACAGCTCTTACCATCAGAAAGTTCTTCCAGATGTTTAGGTAAAATCTCTTTTCCTGTAGTTTCAATCCACTGGTCCATATCCCAGTCTCTGGAGCAGCAGCAAACAACCTTGCTGCATCTTCAACATGATATCCCTTCAATAGTTAAACATGTGTATCATGTTGCCTTTTGTTTAACTGTTCAGCAATGAAAGGAATGCTACAAATACTTAAAAAATAACTACAAAGCTGATGAATGACTTCATTTTACCCACTTGCTGTGTCAAAGGGTTGTAGAGTTGCATCTGGCCAGTGTCAAAGTATGGGGGTGTTATTTTGGAAGGCATTTCAATCTGAGATAACTAGGACAGAAATCAGAGTAAACACACTGAATTGGACCCTGAGCTCCACAGGTGACTGCTGGTGCAACAGTCAATTCACATCTAATTTCAGTTCTAATTTCACATCTAATTTCAGTTGAGTTTCAGTTCTTAAACCATATTTACTGTTTACTTACAAGCTTCAAGTCATTTCTGCAATGTGGGCTCACCAGAATTAACAAATGTAGTTCACAAGAAATGTGTCTCTGTGATTGTCTCATCAGTGCTCCTATGTCCAACGAGACATATTTTAGATATTCAGAACTTGCTGTCCAAGCTTGGCCCTTGGTAATTCCAGCGCTTCTCATGAACACTGCATAGGCATGAAGACAGCTGTGATGGGGATTCTTAACATAAAAGCAGGTATTTAGTGGATAACATTCCAAAAATCTAGCTTGGCACAAACTAATAGAATAACCTGGATCTCACAACATGAACTTGAAACACACACACACACACACACACACACAGCAGTATCAATTTGGTATTTTTGACAGGGGCAAACAAACTGATGGGGCTGGTGTGGGAAGATACAATTCATGAATTTGGCAACCCACATTGGGCTATCAAGAAGCAATGGAGAACATAGAAGAGAGAGCAAAAGAGAACCCCCCATCCCCAAGACCTCACTGATACACGGGGCTCATTACAAAGGTCTTTATGTAGAAATAGTCAGCCCTGGTTAGTACATGGATGGGAGACTGCCAATGAATACTAGGTGCTGTAGGCTATATTTCAGAGGAACTGGCAAAACCACCTCTGAATATTCCTTGTCTAAGAAAACCCTATGAAAATCATGGGGTCACTGTAGGTTGACAGGTAACTTGGTAACACACATGTGTAAGTCAGAGGAGCCCAATGCATTCAAACAGCCTAATTGCTCCCTCCCTCAAATGCTACAAAAAGGAAATCAGCACTGCAAGTTTGCACTTTGAAACTTAATTCCTGTCACAATATAATCAATTTGGAACAGAGTTAACTGTCCAAATTAATTCAACAGACCTAGTAGTGCTTTTAATTGGAGTGTGTGTGTGGGGGGAGAAAGACCTACAGAAAGGAATGCAGATTTTTTTTTTAAAAAAAAAAAAACCAGAAATTTAAATTTTTATTATTTACTTCTCCCACTTCAATAGGGGTAAACTGGACCTGGTATTTTATCAAGCTACACATATTTTAAAAAAAATGGGACCTGATGGCTTAAGTAAAACATGGTTTAAGCAGTTATGTTGATGAAATATGACAATTCATCCACAATTGTTGAAGATCACAAAGGCAAGACCCAGAGAAAGAAAAACTCTGTTCCTACAACAGGATTTTTCTGGTTTCTCCTGCCATAAGAACTCCTTGCATCTTGCCTCTTGTTCCAAGCAAATCCTGATTCAAGAGCTGGCTTGCATGAGAAGCACCTTTTCATTCATACAAGACGTTTTTGGCTGGGTAAAGTAGTTCAAGTCTGCTAAAATAAAGCTTTACAAATATTTTGAGTAGCTGCTGGGGTCCACAGCAACCCCATTGTGAAGATTAAGAGGAATGGATTGGTAAAGATATTTTTTTGTGAATATTCATCAACAACATCACTTTGTTGTTAAGAGATCTTCATCGGATTAAGAAAAATGCTTCATATAATAAATTTTTGTAGAAAAAAAAATCTTGGTACCCTTTACATACATTCTGATCTTTTTACATGTACAACAGATACTGAAGAAAAAAAATGCTCTGATGAATTTAGAACTGAATTAACATGTTGATATTCTTTAGTTAGTTATTTTTATAAGAACATTTTAATATAGCAGTAATCATCCAAGAACATGAATTGCATATATTAAAAAACTGTGTTGTGTGTGTGTAAAAAGGAAAGCTATTGTGTATACGTACACACACTGTTGTGGTAGCATGTTTTACGTTTTGCAAATTACATTTCTTTTAAAAGGACTGCAGAGAGAAGTCCTTATGGAACATATAGACATCAAATTTCACTGTAATGTCTTCAAAGATTTGCCCAGCTTAAGTAACCTGGGCTGAGAGCCACAAGAACAAAATATGTTGTGGTCACTCCAAAAACTAGGAAACTTCAGACATAATGAAAAGTCTGTGATCTTAGCTGATTAAACCCAGAAAGAAAATACAGATTTCACTGAAATAATACATTTCTGCCAAATGAAACTAATGTTTCCAAAGAAAATTGAGTAGCAACTATAGTCAATAAAAGAACAACACTTTCTGGTAAGAATCAAACATAAGACCAAACATATTGCAATAAAGTTATTCACACATTTTCATTTTGTTTTTGATTTTTTTTGTTTTTTTTTTTACAGCATATTACAAGTGAACATTACATTATTCAATATGAACTAAGAGCGGCCTAAAGGCAGAACAGACCTAAACAGACTAGGCAAAATGTCCCATACCCAAATCTACATCAGAGAAAAGACTGAAGGGGGGGGAACATAGTGGTTCTTGACCAAGCTTCAAATGTCTCCTACACATGAAGTGAGAAACGGTATTCCTGTTTTCCCTAGACTTCTACTGTGCAAATATATTTTATAAAATTGAATGGAAAAAGTGTTGGTCAGATAACAGAAAAGAGCATACTATATCAGAGGACAAGTATTCACTTAGTTGAGTTACCAGATTATAGAGCAGACTTCAGATCTAACAAAGAATAAGAAATTATTCTTTCAAGGTTGATTCAGAAAATGTAGGAAATTTTATCATAGGATACACTAGAGAGGATATATGCCCCTCCTCAAGCTTTCATGTGCAGTTGTGAACAACTACATTCTCTGGATGAGAAGGTGACACAAACTTTTAAAGAAAATGTCAGTGCAGATTATTAGGCTTCTATTGCTACTGGAAAACTGTTCTTACACAAATATTATTAATTTGGTATTTATTCAACTATTTATACAGCTACTGCTTACTTTATACAAGGAAAAAAGGTTATTATAAATGCCAGTTGTGATAGATAACATTAAATATTTTTATGTATGACTCTGCTATTCTGTTAAATGATCAACATTATAATGTAACTGCATTTTTGCTATAAGCAAACTTTAGTACGCTTTAATTAAAAGAAGAGTAACAGTATGGCATAAATGTGTTGCTCTTCTACCTTCTCCCAAAGTCTCCCCCAAAAGGCTTTCATGTGATCAACTGTCAAGTCCCTACCTCCAACAGCATTGTGACTTTAGCGCCTATGTTATTCCATCAAAATGAGTGTTTACACAAAATACTGACTTGAACAAAATACAAAGCACTTTATCTTTCAGAAACTGAATATACAAAGTAAGCTTCTTTCCAAAATATTTTCATAGGCAAAGGATTAAAAAGGATTTTAATTATACACATATGGTCACAATTCTGCCTTAAAAAGGAAACTGGGAAATGTACATAAGGCCGCTTGTAAATGTACACTTTTATGTTACTGTTACAGTGTCATGTTCAGAGAAAAATTGACAGTATCATACATATTTGCTTTAGGATGAAACAAGCTGTTCAAAAATACAGTACTCTTCTGTACAAAAACAAATCGTGCCACATTTAAGATGGAAGAAGCACTGGTTTATGTAATCAGTATTTCAGTCTATTAATTTGACTCTATTCTCATTAATGATTAAATTGGTTAAGTTTCCCAATGTCCATATTAACAGAATAGCTATGTTATAAACAAAAAGTTTTTCATAATCGATAAAAGAAAGCTGGTTCATATCTCTGAAACATATAAAGATAGAATTTTTAAAAAATCAGCCTTGATTTGCTGAAATAAATTTACATTATACAACACTATGTCAGGGCAAAAAGGGACAGGGATATGAATATACACTAAAATGCAAATTTTCTTCCCAAAAGGGGTAAAACAAATTACATTTACAGCATGAAGGTTTACAAATGTACATCTGTACAACCAAAGTAAGCATCACTACTCAATTAGCAAGGCTTGTAAAACATTGAAAACGAGAAATTTGTTTACAAATGGTAAACTTACATCTATTAACTATACTTATACAATGCTTATATTTATAAGTAAGCAAAAAGCTATTTGAATATTTAATCATGCTTTAGATGTTGAGCTATCAAGTTTAAGTAGGCCATGTCCTTTTCCATTAAATGCCTACAGTTTCATCTACCGTGATAACACAAAGCATATATGCTCAACACGTTCAAATCTTGTCTTATATTTGTATATGCAAAGCAAAAACACACACATCTTATCCCAGCTGTCTGTCTGTCATTTAAGGTAGGTTTACTCTTTTCCCAGACAGTATGTTGCTGGACTGAAGTACCACCTTGATTTTATTCTCCTACCTTCTTTTATCAATTAAATATTTAATGATATATACATAGCTTTTATACACTTCTAGAGAAAAGAGCACTATGTTTTAAAAAATTGTTTCTGAAGTGAAAGGTAGAAACTGTTCCTCACTGTTTATATTTCATCATTCTTTGACTTGTATTTGCAGTGCCCTGATTGCTATTTGGATTATAAAATTGTGAACCACCAAAATACAGAACTTAACTCTCTGTAACATGTTAAATAATAATTATGCAACTGCTCTATTTTCAAGTGTTATAAAAAAGATTCCGCACAAAGGGGGGGGAAATGAAAACTAATTCTATATACAATTATATAAACATGTTGCACTATGGTGATGGGCAGACCTACCAGATTGTAAGCCAGTATATTAAAAGAATACTGTACTTTTTCCCTTTAAAAACTATTTTATTCAGTGACTTTACAAGTAAAAATTTACAAAATGTGAGCACTATTCTGATAGTTACATCATTTACAGGCATTCTGTGCTTTGTGAGCCATGCAACCTGATAGGTCTCTGATAAGAAATGGCCATTATGTTGCAAATTCATTCCCCCCAAATATACACATGAATAAAATTTTTACAAATGGATGAAGTCAATAAATAGTTTTAAAAAAATCACAACATTTTTAGTTAAGTTGTGTGTTTTGATAATTCACAATAAAATTCATCTTGTAGATTGCTCTTGAATATGTCTTTAAAGTATTCCATTTGGTGGACCTCCAACTGGCCCCAGATCAGCACTGTTCTTCAGGTAATACTTTTCCAGTTTGGCAAGGATATGTTTGCCATAGGTGTACTTCCGCAAAGTTGTAATATGAGGCCGGATCTGTAGCAAGAAAATTTAGGTCATTAGAACATCTCCGTCACCAAACAAATTGTCTTCAGACAGGGCAAGGAGAACAGCAACAGGATGGGCCTGAAAGAAAGCCCTCCTAAGATCTTTAACCTCAGGCAAGCTCGTACAACAAGATATAGGCTGGACCCAAGCTGTATAAGGCTTTACAGGCCATAACCAGCACTTTGAATTCGACTTGGAAATGAACTGGTAGCCTGTGAAGCTGTTGTAAAGAGGGAATTGTATGTTTCCTATAACTAGCTCTGGACAGCAATGTGGCCAAAGCACTTTGACCTGTTGAAGTTTCTGAATAGTTTCCAAAGGCAACCCCACATACAGTGCATTACAGTAATCCAAATGGGACATAGTCTAAGCATGTATCATCATAGCCAAATATGACACTTCTACAAGCAGATGCACCTGGCATACTAATTTTACCTGTGCAAATGCACTTCTGATCACTCAGATTCAGGGCTGAGTTGCTCAAGCTGCAAATGTGGCATTCCATGGGAAGTCTAACTTCATAAAACACATCCTGAATCCCTAATTCCCCAATATACCTTTTGAATGACTAACAACATGCCTATCTTGTCTGGATTAAGCTTCAATTTGCTCACCCTCATCCAGCCCACTACTGACAGAAGACATTAGTCTAGTATCAAAACAGCTTCCTTGGACTCAGTGAAAAGGAGAAAGAGTTGGATATTATCAGAATATTGATGAAACCAAATCCCAAAACTCTGGATAACCCCTCCCAATAGTTTCACATATAACTTAAATACCATGAGGGAAAAGAACTGTGTCACGAAAAATTCCACAGGTCAAGAGCCAAGTTGTCAAACAAAGCAGGTCAGCCAACAGGACAACCAAAGCTATTTCCTTCTCATAATCAGTCCTGAAGTTAGACTGAAATGGATCTAGACAATCTGTCTCATCCAGACCCTGGGGCTTGGAGGCTACCACATGCTCCAGAACCTTGCTTCACAAAGGGATATTGGAGAATGGCTGTCAATGCTTCAGTATGGTGGAATTCAGGCAGTTGTTTTTAATTTTTTTAAATCACAGCCTCTTTTAGGCACTCCTAGCCATAGTGAGGCAGTCATTACTCCTCTTACCCATTCAGCCAGTCTCCAGGCATCTTTTATGAGCCAGGAAGGGCAGGAATCCAAGATCTGTGTGGTGGCTCTCATCTCTCCTAGGGTTCTGTCTAGACCTGCAGACCCCACAAACTGAAAAGTATCCAATAACACAGGACAAGCAATCTGCACCTAAGCCAGAACAAATCCAATTGCTTTTGTCTCCAAAGTGTGATGCAAATGTGTCACAACTGTCTGCATTCTCTCCTTCTATGGCAGAGCCTAGAAAGCCCTGAAGCCCTTCATATGGGTCTGCTGGATAACCGTGTGCAGATGGCACAGTGACAGAGAAGTATATCTTCTTTGCTGTCACCAACATCAGCAGCACCACAGCATAGCCCTTCCAACCAGCCTAAGCCTTTGGATCTGCTCAAGGAATTGTTTTAGTCTACCACTCATTTCATCACTGTCAATAAACCAAGGGGATTGTCTGGTTCCACCCCATGGACGGAATATTCAGGAGTGATGAAAGCAGCAGTATCCACCAACCTGGCTATTTTAATATTCTAGAGATCAACAAGGCTGTCAATGGAATCATCTGCCAAGGCTTTGGGAAACTCCTCAAGTGCCAACAAACACATCAGATTCCTGGGATAGACCATTTTAAGCAGTCCCCCCGCCCCTGCAGAGGTTTCAGGTTCCAGTAAATCTCTAAGTTGCGGTGAAATCAGAAAAGCCTTCAGAGACAAATTTAGAGGAACCAAGCCGTGTTTAAAACTTTTATCTTATCTGAAATACATAGTTGACAATTACAAAATGAGTAATTAAAAACAAGTTTTTATGTGGTAATGAGAAGGCAATCATACACTATAGCATCAAGAGTAACTGAACAATTAAAAAAGATGGAAAATAAGAATTTTTATTATCATTTAAAGGGAAAATTCTTTGAAATACTGAAGCAGATAAAGTGGACAATTACCTTGTGCATTATAATCTTGCGCTGAGCAGGTTCAGCCATGTCAATCATCTTCTGAACAACATAATTTGCATATTGGTCCTTCATCATGGTGTATAAGGCACTGTGAGGACCATCATTCTGGCAACACACCTCATCAATAAGCAAAGCTCTTTCAGCACGAGATGCATGAGTTACACATTTTTCAACCACATTGCTGAAAAAACATATTTGTTAGTAAAGGAAGAGATTAACACATTTTTATGAAGACACAATTTAATGAACACTTGAAATTAAATACATGGGCACTGCTGAAATGATGTGCCAACAAAAAAAAAATTCTATTATGCTAATCTGAATTTCTGCAAGTTTCCTTTTACAATAACTTTCGTGATGCAGGATCTGCTCTAATGGCTCCTTCATTTACAAGGATTACATTTGAAGCACTGGGACATGTTATGAAGAGCTTATCCTATAACATCAATGTGCTTAAACACAGATTTTTCCAGTCACTGGGTTTTGATTTTAACAGATTCCAGAAAAAGAAAAAGAGACCATAACAGCAGTAACAGCCCCAATCTGAGCACCCCACATCAGAGTTCAACTGATAAAAATACTTTGCAGAACTGAAAACAGGAGATAACATTCCTTTCTGCACATGCACCTTACCATGTGACTGAGACTGACTCCCCCTTCTCCCCAATCTGTCAGTATCATATTTTTCTTTCTTTTCACTGTTCACCCCAAAGTGCAGCTTGCTGAGAAGATACAGACAGGCTTGTCATCTGAAATTTTCTCCAAGTTTACTTTTGCAAGAGCCAGTTTTAATAAAGGGAAATGGAATATTTGCTTAATTTTTAAATCTCAGGGCTATATTATGATCAAACATTTCTCCCACAATTATAAACTAATCGTTTTCTTTGCAGATCTGGATATTTTCATGACATCAAAATAGCTTAGTTTTAAGTATGCAAAATCCTATCACTACAGAAGGCTTCTGTCAGTAGAATAAGATAGGAGGTGATTCCTCCTGCTTTATATCCCTAATCTGCTCCAGAAAAAAAGGAAGAATGAGAAGAAGACTAAATTCAACTGCACAAGCAGACGTTCACAACCATATAAATATTGCACGTTAACGGTATATTCTGGTTCACAGCACACAAGGCTTGAAAAGTTTAGGGCAGAAAAAAATCATTCAATATCTAACATTAAACTGACATTTCAATTAAGGATCTGTTATTAGTCATACCTGGCAAACTTATGCTGACTTAGAGTTAGAACTTTTCCTCTGATTTCAGTAACAATTTTACTCTTGTCCTCAGGCCGACCATGTTCCAACACGTGCTGGATGACATAGTTTCCATATTGATCCTGAAAGTAATATACTTGGATTTATCTAAAGCAAACCCATAATGTTTAAAACTTTGTGAAAATGCCCAAGCAACCAAACCAACAAGGCATTTACGGCTTACTTATGCTACAAAGCTGTAAAATGTAAGTTAGATGGGAAAAATGGCCATGGCCAATATAAATACTCTAACTAATAAAAAAAGCAAGCATGCTCTTTCTTTAAAACATGTTCCTAACACTGAAACACTCTGGCTAATGTTTGCCAATAAAGAAACATAAAATTAATTTTGCAAAATGTGGATATCCACCACAATATTCCACTGACCTGTACAAGTTGTTCCGTGTGTTGATGAAGCTCTTCTAAAATGGGCAAAGTCTGTTCGGCAGTGCAATGCTCCAGAATACGCTGAATAACTCTGCATCCATATGGATGAGTGGAAAGCACAAACACCTTAAAATAAGAGGATGACAAGTATTACTCAGGCTTCCTTATATTCTTTTCTATTCCAGGTAAAGTTCCTTGATGCCTCAAGGTCTCCAAATTGAGAGATTCCTATCCTTGTTTACACACCAGATAGATTTTATATCCTTGAGGCACCTGGGCTGGAGGCATTGCTTTCTGTTTGTTTTTTTCAATCTGCATTTTGTAACATTTGACAGAGTTGTTGCATTTCCTCTCTGTTAAGAAATCAAATTGCATCTGAGCAACCTCCCCACCAAATAACAACAACAATAATACCACCACCACTGTGGAAGGAGAATGATCCCATCTTATATAGGACAGGGAATCTTTCTTGTTATTTCCCTGCACAATTTTAACAGCCAAAACTGTCTTAAAAAATACAGTATGAAAGAAAAATAAAGAAACTCCATTTTATAAAGTAAATCAATTTTAAATTTGAAAAAAAAAGTGTTTATTTTAAATGTCTGATTTATTTTGGCCCATGACTATTTTGTGGCTTTCAGGGCTATACAAAGACAGTAAAAGATAATACATGAAACATAAAATTACATTAGCATTTATACACTGCATCTAGTCTGCACATATCTGATATCATTTGCCAGCAAATGAAACATATGCTACACAAACAGAGGGATGGAAGTCTGATGTTGTAAGTGTTGGATCAAACTGATCATGTTCAAGAGCATCATGGTTGGGGGATTCTGATTTCCAGTCACTCTAATTGAGGACATGATTCAGCTAGCTCTGCTAAATCACGTACCCCTGAAGTGTTGTGCTTGACAGGGGAGGCCTCCTCCCGTCCCAAGCAAGTGGGCTTCCTGATACACGGGGAACCTGAAGACTCCGCACAAGCCAGGACTGGGTCCTGTAAAGTGTCTGCTAAGAAACAGACCAATCGCAGGGGGTCCCAAGGCCCTCACACTTGGTGGAGCCAGGTGTATGTGTGAGGGTTTCTCACCCTGCCATATGGATACTACCTATAAGCGTCTGGACCTCTTGCATGTATGTACTTAATTTTCTTAACTATATTTTCATTCATGGAAACAAGAAGCCCTTGTTGGCAGTAGAGGAGTTAAATACTTAAGTTCTTCTTTTCTTTTTTACCCTTTTTTTTTTGTGTGTTCTCAGACTTTTGAATGTTTCAGTTTTGCCTATGGATTATGGTTTTTTCTTTTTCTTTGATTTTTTAAGGATCGGTCACCCTTTTTCAGAGGGTGTGCAGTTACTGTTTTGACTACTTCATGTTTTTGGACATGGATTATAGCACTGGATTTATTGACTATGTAATGGGATTTCGTTTTTGCTACTAAGACAATAGTACTGTATATTGCAAAGATGGAATGATTAAAATTACTTCCCCAGTCTGTTTAAGTGTTATGCTAACTTTAACATTTCTGGGAATGCCTACAATTCTGCTCTTATCAAATGTTTTGAGTACACAGTCTCATTGTTTTGGAATAAAGAGCAAACTGAATGGAATTTATTACAGCTTTTGTTTTGGATTGCGACGTTAAAATTATAAATGACTTAGGACACTCTGAAGATATACCTAAATAGTTTATGGATTTGTTTGCTGAATCTAAACAAATTAAAGCATGTATCGAGAAAAAGTTTGATGAGATTATAGAACAACTGTTTGAAGTTTCACAAAAGCTGATGACTGTTTATATAAAGACAAGGAGTTTAAAATGCAACAGACGGTTGATGTGATATGCTCACAGCTTGAGGGCAAAGAAGATGCAACACAAGCTTTGCAAGACCTGACCTGCAACCTAGAAATCACGTTTATAAAAATTGAGACAAACGTGCAGCGAGGCAGGGAGAGAGTCAACACAGCTGATTTTGGAAAAATAAAGAATGCAAGTGATGTCAAAACCTAGTTTACAATGACGACACTGGTAACTTCAACTGTGAATTGATTTTATTTTGGAGAATGTATGACAACCTGTCTGTGAATTTACTAGAAGCTTGTTTGGACAAGAGGAGAACAACAATATATTGATGGATTTATTAATGGATTCCCCAGGAAAAATGTTCCTTTCACCTGGGTTCAATCTGAAGAATTGGTATCTAAATATAAAGAGAAAAGAAATAAACTACGCATAATTGCCTTGATAAGGATCTTATCAATATTCAAACATAAGTCAGTTCATGGAAAAACAGAAAGAACTAAAGGAAGAAGGTGTTTGATGAAGAAAATGATTTATGATTAATCAAGCAGGTTTATGATTATAAGTTAAAGGAAACTTATGAAGGGATTGAAGATATTTGATGATTTATTTCTTCTCTTTTCCGTCTCTCTATTAATTTTAAATTTGATATTTCTATTATCGCAAGAAAGGTGACTGGAAAGTGGAAAATGGTTTTACTTTGTTGCTTTTAGTACTTATTATACAGTGATTGTTTATTTTAAGAATTATTAATTTCAACATAGACTAAGGATTAGGTATTAATGATTAAAATTCCTAAGAAATATTTTTTTTAAAAAAAAAGGTAGCTGATTAGCAAGCTAGAATTGTAATTAACAACCTATTTAGAATTATTAATTACTAGCATATACACTCATCATTGCCTAGGATTTTATTTTCTCATAGGCAATACTTGTTCAAAAGATTTGAGATCCTGTGCCTCTAATTCCCCAAACTGTCTTGTCTAGTACCTGTAACTTTTCCCCATATTCCCCCATCCAACTTGTATTCAGAGTTATTAACACACAGAGGTTGGGTTCCTGAGGGAATACACTGCCTTCCTCCTTGACGCTAGGCCTCATTTCCACAGCAACTAGCTTATTCAAGACACAGTTGACTGAGGCACAAGAGCTCTCTGGCTGAGAATTTTAAAGGCCCCTCCCTAAACTGCAAATCCCAGGATCCCCCCGAGTCTTCTTAGGCAGCCAATCATTTGAGGTCTTCGCCTGACACAGATAAGCAAACTTTGACTTTTATATATTAGATTAATCAATTTTGTAAGTTTAGATTTACTATGAAAATAAATAATAGGCAACAAATACTAACTCTGATTTTACATTAATGGTTAATTGTTACTGCTGCATTACTATTCACTGTTGGTAGCAGGGACAGGAACTCATTTTTATTTCTGTGTAGTTATGTTTTAGTGTATTTTAATATTCATTAGTTTTATTGGCTTTCAAATTTTTTTCTTTTTTAATATTGTATTGTTCTGTAGTTTAGCTTTATAGGTTTTGTTTTTTGTAGTATTATTGTCTGGGTTTTTTTGTTCTTTGTTTCTTTTTATTCGAAATTAATATTTATGAATAAATAGAAGAGCAGGACTGAGCTGTAAGACAAGGGAATGTCAGAACACTCCAGAACTTCTAAAAGAAGAGGAAGAAATTCAACTTCTTTGCTAAGGTCAGAAGAGACCAAGGTTTTCAACTGCTTCCTTATAACGTATTTAGAAAGCTCATATTCTCTATCTGAGATGAGAAGTAGTAATTCCCCTAAAAAGTCACTTCACAGAACAAAATCATGGAGTTTTCTTGGCAAGATTAGTTTAGAAGGGGTTAGCTCTTGCCTTCCTGGGATGGTAAAAGAGTGTGACTTGCCTAACATCATCCACTGGGGTTTTACGGTCAAGCAACAGACAGCTTATGGGTGCCCCAAGATAATTGTTTTCTCAGCATTCCTGTATTAAAATGCTGTAATTTTTTTTAAAATAACAATACCTCTTCTTCTAAAGTACAGGTGAGCAACCACAGTGGATGTGGAAGATAGTCTTTGGCCACTGGTGCCTTCCTGGAGTCCACATGCACCGTCAAAAAGGGAGAGGACAAACCAGAAGGGGCTGTAAGGTCCCTTCCATGTCTGAAAAATTGGATGCATGTTTGGTGTTCAACACTGCCAGGGACCAGTTCATCTAATAAAAAGATGGCTAGCAGTTGCTGGATGAAAGCCAGTCTGGTGCTGTGGTCTGAGCACTGGACTATGACTTTGGAGACCAGGGTTCAAATCCCCACTTGACTGTGAAACCCCAGTGGATGACCTTGGGCATGTCACACTTTTTCACCATCACAGGAAAGCAAGAGCAAACCCCTTCTAAACTAATCTTGCCAAGAAAACTCCATGCTGTAGGGTTGCATAAACTGGAAATGACTTGAAGGCTCACAACAATACCACAGTTCCTGGAAGCAGTTCTAGAAGCAGGAGTTCACAATTTTTCCCGGGGGAAGGGATGATGGTGTGGGGGCTCTCAGAGAATATGCAGTCCCATGGCCACACTTTGCCCACTCATTCTAAGGAGAACTAGGAAGGCAGACTGCAGCCCCGCCCCCGGAAAAAAAAAGGTACTGCCATTTGAAAAACAACTCAGGAAGGGAAAAACGCTCTTATTTGTGATTTCAAATTATTTCAGGCTGCTACTACCAAGAAGGAGGAGGATCATCTTTACAGGTCAATACTGCTGTTGGCAGCTCTTACGCTATGTAGCTGGTATGTGTTTATGTGCGCTTAATGACTATCAGAGCAATCAATACAAAGAAAGTCTCCTGGACATCAAGGAGAGTCTGAGAATTCCCATTTTCTCCCATTTCTGTTCCTGTCCACTCTTTTTCTCAAATGAAACCCAACCAGTTCAATTAGATCCTCATCCTTCACGAAAAAGGCAACACACTTCTGCATGAAAGTAAGCTGTGAAACCACTGCATCTCTATCGCTCAATTGTCGAAGCATGCTAGGTGCTGCACAAAAACAAAATTAAAATAAAAAATCAATAATAAATTAAAACAGCCAAATTAATTTAAATCAAATCATTGTCTGTTATCAAAAAAGGCCTCTTCTGAAATTAAAAATGAATGGTGGGAGGGAATATGATAACAATGCCCTCCACATCCCCAGAGGGACTTTGGGAAAGAAAAAAAGAAACACCTTAATCCCCCCCAACTCCAAAACAACCTAGAGACCCAAAGCTAGTGTCACAGAAAGCTGGAAGATTTCTAACTCAATCTGGAAAAATATTTCAACAACCTGATGAACTTCTTTTTGGGAGAAGTTTGAGAAGCTTATTTAGAAGGGCATGATAATGTATGACGGCAAGAAAAGGGAATAGGAAGGTGACATCAATCTAATCTCTACTGGCATGACTCCTGGTTCTGGGTTCCAATGACTACAGTTTTCACCCATCTTTACTTAATCAAGATGGTCTATTGTGTCTCTGGGAAGGTTTTCAATGTGGGATGTAATATATTCAATCAGCTCGGAAAATTTAAGACAAGCATGCTGCCTCAACGCAATGGCTTCTGCCATAATTTTGGAAGAGTAAACTGTAGTATGGCTGGTTCTCTTGCCAGCCAACATACTTCAGACTTGAACATGAGTGTCATATTTTTATGGCTTTAAAACCACTATGACTTTTTTCCAAAGAAACATTTAAGAGCCAGCCATACAAGCCTGGAAATTTTAGGAAGAGCTAATAATGCCAACTGGTGAACAGAAACATCTGCCTTATCATGTTCAGTTTACAGCTTTCTTTATCAACTGATATGGAACAAGCCTTTCCCTCTCAATGGTTTGAATATCCTTCAGAAAGATGGAGTTTGGAGAAGGATGTTGAAAAAGAAAAGATGCTCCTTTCTATTGTACACTGTATAGTTTTTTCATACACAAAGAGGTATGAGGCACTGATGATGCTTTTCACCAGAACTGTTGCATAAAATGAATTGGGGCTCAAAGATGAGGGATCCAGGTTGACTAGATTATATGTACACAACAGATGAAAATAGGATTCAGAGAGGAAGTAGGCTGGGCCTTTATCCTGGTACTGAAGTATTTTGCTGTTCTCAATATCCTTCATTCTTCATCAAAAAGCTCATCTGCTGCTTCTATGGTGACTGGATGCTGAACAGATAGATGAACTATTAACAGGAATTTTCTATTATTCTGTAGCTACTATCAGAACGGACAAGCCTCCCATGGCAGCAGATGTTGCTGTCTCCATGGTAACAGTAGCAGAAGTACCAAGTATTGCAAGAGACTGAAATCCTGACACACTTAGCTGGCCTGAGGAAGTGGGTACTGTAAGCAGCTTTGAGGCTTTGTTGGGATATAAATAAAGATGATGCTGATGATGATACCAGGCAAAACCAACTATTTCAGGGGATCAAGAGGACTAAGGATTCACTGTTAGGGAAACACTCCAACTTGAGAAAGAACTATGGTCTCAACAAGGTCTTCATCATCAACTCTTGGTTTTATCTTTCCTCTTTTTCTTTACAGGCTCCTTAACACCTTCTGAGTGCAGGTAATGGATTCAAGCTGATCTTTTATCCCTTTATGATAAATCAATCCCTAGTTGGATGGTGGTCAGGGCAGACCACTTGGCTGTTGGGACTGAAGCCAATGGTACCAACTGAATATGTTACTGAGGAGTTTGAAGTCAATACAGTTGGTGTCATAAATAAAAAAGGTTTGTCAGCAAGAATGGGAGGTTCCCAGATGGTCACCTTAAAATACTGACATTCCAAAATTTCGGACAGAGATACAGTTTTAAATATAGGAAATGAACAGGTGTAAAAAGGTTGCTTGCCACTTTGTCAGAAAATTGAAGACAGGTCTCCTATGAATGAATCTGAAGTCTCAAACATGTGAAGACTTTGTCTTGTAAAAACCCTTATAGATCAGGTTATACAGAAAAAGGAAGAAACAGCAATGGTAGAACAAAACGTACAAAGTTGTGTGAGGGAGAAAAACTCAGCTCTCAGTCCTAACAATCACATGTTGAGAGAAAATTCCTAGGCTGCAGCTTACGTGGGAGAAAAAAAGAGGAGAATAGCTTTAGTGCACTGATCATAAACACTGGGAGAATAAGAGCAGGGTTCTTGACAGAAGCTACTCAGGTCTAGAAAGTTCCAACCAGGCTCTGTGCAGGTTGAATATCCATGTGTGTGATTCATGGAGAATATGAAGAAGAAAAAAATAATCAGTGAATGTTGAAAGGATCACATAGGCCTAGATGGGCCTCTCTGAGAACAGAAAAAAACAAAAACAGTACTATACGTTCATACTTGTGATAGGACACTGCCTTGCCAATTAATTATGGCAACAATCATTTAGTTAAATAAAGTAAATGAAAAACTAAGTACCTGTCCTTTGAAAGCATCAATAATAAACTGGAGTGACTGCGGCTGGACACATTCAATACACTTTTGTACCACATGGTTTCCATTTTGATCCTTCACACACTTCAGGACATGACCATCTAGCTCCTTCACCATTTCATTCTACAAAGGAATAATTTGAGATTACCAAATTACATATGTTCCTAATTGTACTTCCTAAAAAATGTGATTTCTTGAAGACTTAACATCAAGACCATCCTCAATAAAGAACTAGCTTAATATTTTATTACACACATATTTTACAACAAAACAAGAGCAAAAATATTTTAAGTTATGTTCTAATGTAAAATACAAAAATTTTGTTCTAACTTACAATTACCTGCTGGTCAGGTGAGATGGATTCTAATGCTTTCTGAATGACACGACAACCATACATCTGCAGAGCTAACGGGAGAACATGTCCACGAATACGTGTTGCAAGTGCTAACTTCTGGTCGATGCTTCCAAACTATGAGAAAAGGAAGGCACTATTAACAAATCCAAGCACACTTCCACATGTTCTTTTAAAGAAAAATAGAGAAGTGAGTCTCTTAACACCTTATCCTCTTACCCAGAAAATAATAACTCTGGTTTTAATTAGCTCTTTTTATCATTTACTAGTACCAACGAATAACAACAAAAATAAAATAAAATAAAAAATAAAAAAAGGTTATGAATCCTAGGTTCTCTTTTATCATTCTTATTCTGAAGGTATATTTTATAACCTCAAAATATAGTTTTGGAATGAGCCATCCTAACAAAGATATTCTAAATGGAAAGTTTTATGGAATGTAGATAAATTTAAGGAATTTTACTTATTTAACTTTTATTAACTTTACAGCACTAGACTGAACTTCTTTGGCACAAAAAAAATAAAACACTGTTTTTTCCCAAAACATTATAATGGCCCTGTTACCCAGTTTTTGTTATAATCTAAACATTATTGCCTTTTTAAATTGGCAGTAATCCCAGTACAGCAAATAAAAACCTTTGCTCTTAACATGCTGTATGTACAATGTTTTCAGAGCAGAATGGCTAGTTTGGTTTTGTTATCACTTTCTGAGGCACATGTTTCTTCTTCTTCTTCTCCAACTCTGCTCTGGTCTCCAGACAAAGTAATCTTGTAGATTTTTGAAGCATTACCCCTGAGAAAATGCTGGCTGAGATCCTGCATCAGGAGACTACATCTGGGACATAGCTACATTTCCTAGTGCTAGCCTCCAAGCCCATATTTAAGGTATGCAAGCCTCTGAACACGGCCTCTTCCATGTTGTTGGAGAGCAGAAGGATTAGCAGAGATGCATGCAGCTATATTTCAGCTAGACATGCTGCATGGATGGTACATGCAGGTTCAAGAATCCCCAAGGGTCCCCGGGGATGCCTGTTGCATCACATCCAACTACAGGAAAATAGCTTTATGTGTCTGCTGATTTCCTCACTCTCCAAGAAATGGCTATGTAGTGAGTTTCTGTGTTGATTAAAGGGTGCTTTTTTAGGGGAAGGGAGATTTTGGCTGTTGTACAGTGAGTAAAAAATTCAAACCTCCACAAATACAAAAGAGGTGGGTGATGAAAATATAAATTGGATTTATTTAACTAAACACGATGCTAACCTCTTACTTTAACTCCAAATGACTTGAAGACAGAGGAACAAATGTAGGGGAATTGTCCTCACCTTGGTCCACCAGCAGGAACCACCAGCTAGATTTCACCCAGTATAGTCTTATATTGTTAGTTATTTACACCCACTGATAATTTGTTAAAATAGTTAAAATCAGTCTGGAAAAATACTTTTCTCAAGCCATCCCAAACATAAATGGGCTTTATTTTTATTAAGCCATTACACATTCACTTATCCTGATTACAAGCCTGAATACATCTATGAAAATCCAACAATTATTAGGGCATACGTAGAACCCAAAGCTTCACTGACACAATCTATGTGCAAGCTGTCCCATTTTAATCTAAGGAAAAATCGGGCGTCACATGCAAAGTGAATTCTCCATTTGCTAGAACAAATCTATGCCAGAGAATGCTGTAGTGACTACAGGCCTAGGAGCTATGTTGAAGTTCCTAGAAATAAGTGTTACTTACTTATATTCTACATTAACATTATAGATACATGAAGTTTATGCTTTTGCTCAAATAAATTTATGTTGAATTATTTGCAGAAAATGCTTTCCAGTTCTCTTCTGAATTAAATTAATATGTAAATTGATAGGTAAATTCCAATCTTCTAAGTAAAACATGAGCTAGATGAGGAAAAAGAACTGTACAGAGTAGATAAAGTTGTTTTAACTGATATACAGGAAATTGCCTTAAACTAAGTCACATCATCATTCATAGCTCAGTACAATCTACATTGACAGCAGCAATGTTCCTGCGTTAACAGAAGTCCTTCCCAAACTCTGTTGGAGAAACCAAGAATCAAACATGGGATGTTCTGCATGCCAAGCATTCACATTACTGCTGATCAGTTAAGCATAAACAGGGTTTATGATTTTAATATTCTTACCTATCCAGAGACAGTGCTGTACAATTTTTTTTTAAAAAAAGCCACAGTTCAAAACATTTAAATCCCCACCAGTTTCAGTGGCAGAGAATTATGCATGAACTCAGTTTCCACTGAAATGAGAAGTTAAGTGCTTTGTTTTGGATCTCATCTGTTCTGTGCAACTATTCTGTTCTGTTCCATCACCCCCTGCAAATGGCAGAAATCAAATGATTGTGTCCTCTATTATTAAATGCCGGGAACGTGTGTTTGCCTGCATCAGTGAATCCAAGTCCACATCGCTGCCTTTTTATGTATATTTATGACGCTCCATGATCACTTGAATTTGCAGACCTGGAGATCACATATACAGAGGGTCCACTATATTAGAAATTCTGTTTCAATAACTTAGGTGTGTGCCAAAGTCACTGAATTCCATAACAGAAACAGATAAGACAGGGAAAACTGAGAGGGGGAGCAATGTTTTCAGCCTTAAGGATTACACATCTGGGGTTGTCCAAATCCTCCACCATTTGGACAAAATCAAACAATCAAAACTTTCAATGAGATTCATCTTGACACACTTACCTCAAAAAACTTCTGTATTACATAGTTTCCAAACACATCTGTCATCAGCTGATAGGCAGCTTGCAGAATCTCATTAAATACCATCTGACGCTCAGCTGGAGTAGCTCGTTCTAGTTTCTGCTGTATAAACCTGTAAATGTCAGAAATGTATACCACATTATAAATAAAAAACCCTGTACAATGTAAAATTCTTAAAAGGATTGATGATCTCAGCAAAGTAGTGAAGTATGAGTTAAAGATCATAGTGAAATTTATTCAGAACTCAAATACTGTATAATTTTTAAAGATGACCTCAGCAGAGCATTAAAGTAAGAACGGAAGACCATACTGAAATCCATTCTTTCTTATTTTAAAACAACTTATGAATATTAATTAAGTGTAAAGGGAAAGCTTTGAGGTTCCTCTAGAGATGTGCAGTATAAAGTGTGCATTATTGGTTAGCATTGCACTAGTATGATCTTTTCAACTTCAGTGGCATAAAATTAATGTAAGAGACCTGCCATTCACTGCTGACTGTGAGATTTTATCTTACACTATCATTCTATATGATTAGGAGTGTACAAGGAGAAAGTCCATACCCAATCTCTCTCTTCAAATTGTGAGAATGAAGTGCTGAGTGAAAAGCGTTAGAAGGTTCACCCTGGGATTTCTATGTCAAATATTAAAATGACTAAAATTTACTGGTTTTTTCCCCTCAAAAAAAAAAAAAAAAACGGTTAAAAGGAGCACTTATTATTATAAATATTCTCCCAGTTATTCAGCACTGATGCCAATGCTTACCTAGAGCCATGCTGGTCTCGGGAAAACTCAACTATGTGTCCAACCAGGTCTCTCAGCTGAAGATTAGGGAAGCGATTGTTTCTGAAATCCTCCAGCAACCTGCTACGTCCAGAAGGCATAATGTCAGATCTACTATAACGGAGACGTGAGGGAGGAAACAACTGGCTGCTGGAACTAAAGAGACTGGAGGTACTTGCTGCACTGCGATACTTTGCTTCTGCTCCAGGTGCTGCAGAGATATAGCGACCACTACCATTGGTCAGTCCTCCTAGAATGAAGCAGCTCTGTTAGTTAGTAGTCTTAAAATACACATTTGTTAAATTGTATTCAGCTCTGGATTATATCAGAAATAGGAAAGACTAGAATAATGAGTATCTTTTCACATTTCCTTTTTTTTAAATTAATTACTGGTCAAGTAGTTAATTATGGCTGAAAAGAACAAGCCTTCCCCCCACCCCCTCAAACAGATGGTCAGAAAGCAGAAAACTTAAGACAAGTTCAACATCAGACAAGAACCTTGCAACCAACTTCTGGATACTATTAACCTTTGAACAAAAGGAAACTTAACTTTTTAGAGTGGGCAATTATGCACAAAATACTCATCACAGGATTTAAACAACGGTCAACTGATCCTTCTAGCTTCTTTTATGTTATGGGATGCTACTATGATATAAAAACAGATTCACAATTGCCGCTACTTCAATCATACATAAGTCTAAGGGACAATGTAATAGTTTAGCAGACCAGCCTCGTTATCTGCTATACTTTGGCAGAAAAAAATAAACTCTTCTAATGTTTTTGTTACAAAATTGCAATAGAAGTTTATTTTATATCTTTGAAGACTTACTCCAGTCATACCCTGCTCTGATTTGCTTTCTACCACCACTCTGACAATAACCATGAATTGCTATTTTCTCTCTACCTACGAACACATTGCAACATTTGACACCTGTAAATAAAATTGAAGGATTTCCAAACATGACACCCTCAGCCACTTTCATTCAGTCAGCACTCCACACACACTAATTTGATGGATACGATGCAGATACCTGAACAAGTTTACAGATAATGAAAGAATGACCTGCAACAAACATCTATCAATTTCATTAGCTGCCAATCCAGAGTTCACTGTGTTGAATGTGAAAGCATGCAAAGTCTCGTTTTAATTTCAGCTATAATGCTGTGTCATTTTTAACAACTATAAAAAAGGCATTTTTCTCTATGGGGAAAATTTAATTAGTAGTCTTAATTAACTAATCATATTAATTATACAGAATTCTAACACAGATTAATTTAGACTATTGTTTATAAATAGTAATAAAGTATTTCAAAACAATGCATGGTTAGTTCCAAAGATTCCTTTGAAACTATTTCCAGAGGACAGGGGAAGACAACCCCCCCCACACAAACATAGAAAAGCACATTTAGAGAAGACAAGGAATATCACCCACTATCAAATAAATGAGTATGAATGTAGTTCTCTTTGTACCAGGATTCTGTTTTATTCTGGTTAAGTCTCCTCTTATACTCCTGTGGCTCACTCCATACTGTTCTGAAAAATCCCATACCCAAAACTTCTGAAACAGCTTCTAAGGGGTGCAGGACAGATGCGGGAGGAAAGGAATGGTTGATCAGTTGCAGAAGTAGCAGACAGGCTCCAAGAAGCATCTGGTTATGTCCCTGTAGCCAGACCCAGAATAATTACATCCGTGCTGGGGTTCTTTGGTGGTCTCAGCACGGCTGTTATCATTTCATGTATGGCTAGAGGGACAGTCAGATACTTCTCCAATCTTGTCCACTTCCCCCAAACCACAGTATAGTAAACGCATACAGTAAATCTGAGGTGGGGGCCTTAGGTACTGCAAAGGGAAGAAGGATGGAAATAGCAACCTTCACAGTGCCCAGAAAGAAAAGGGAAAGGGAAACTTGTGCATGTGGGTGTCATTAACAGAAAGCAGCCACAACACTGCTGGTGAAATCTGACATCTGCACTCCTACTTCCCCCTCCCTGAAAAGCCTCCCCTGGTGTCAAAGGGCCCTAATAAATGGTATTGGCTGACAAGCAATGGGGCAGTGGTGGAAGTCCCTACAGGAATTTCCACAAGAGCCTTCCTTAGGAAGTTTGCCTCCACCTGATTTTAGCCTACATTAGTAGAAATATAGTTTCCAAACTGAGGGAAGTAATAGTCCCACCATATTCTGTGCTGGTCAGACCTCATCTGGAGTACTGCATTCAGTTTTGGGTGCCTCACTTTAAGAAGGATATAGACAAGCTGAAGTGGGTTCAGAGAAGGGCAACAAGGATGATAAAAGGTACAGAGAACAAAATATATGAAAAAGATTGAAGGAGCTGAGCATGTTCAGCCTGGTGAAGAGAAAACTGTGGTGTGATGTGACTGCACTCCTGATATACTTCAACAGCTGTCAGAGAAGAGGCTGCAGTAGCCTCACAGGGCAGGACCAGATCTAATGGTCTGAGGTTAACAGGAGGGTGGATTGTAGTTGGACATTACAAGAAATGTCTTCACAATAAGGGTGGTTTGGCAATAAAACCAATTGCCTGGAGAGCTGGTGGGAGGTCACGTCCTGTGGATGTCATCAAAAAGAGGCTGGAGAGCTACCTGCTGGTGATGCTTTAGGTGGAGATCTTTCACTGAGCAGTGGGTTGGACTTGATGGCCCATGAGGTCCCTTCCAACTCTATGATTTCTAACACACATACCCACTTCCCCAGCCCTCAGTTCCATGGCACACCATTCAACTGACCCTAAGTCTTTTTGGTAGAGTTGTGGTGGCTTCTGAGGAAAGAAGGAATAAGGAAATTAGCTTCCTCCAGTCCTTAATGCATCTACTTCATATACCAATACTTCCAGACTTTACACACTTGAAATCTCAAGTGACTGTGGTGACCCAGTTGAACTTCCCAAGCTGTTCCCAGGATTTCGGATATTAGTACATGTGAATCAGCAAGGAATGTTTGTTGTCTCATGCAATATAGCCTACTGAAGGGAAAAGATAAATATTCTTCCTAGATTTAAAACAATTTTAGGGCATCAAAGTAAGTGAATTAGTCGAACAGTGACACACAGCATAAATATGCACAAAATCATTCCTGTTTACAGCCAAAAACTGCCATAAAGTTTAAGAAACTGAAGCTGCTACTTCAGTTTTGAGATAGGGTAGCTGTTACTGAGTGGCTAGAAAGTACTCCTGCCTTGAACAGGGGGCTTCAAAATCTCTGTTGAATCTGTCCCCTCTGTGCCACATCCCCCACTTTTGCATCTGCTCACCCAACTCACTGGAGCAGCCATTTGAAAAGTTCTGCCATAACAGATGGAAAAAGGTCATGGTAAACCTACATTCTTTGAGCAAAACCCCAGTTGTGAATTCCTAGACCCTCCCTGATGGATTTTCAAACCACCCAACTCTCCAGGTATTATTTTTATAGATTGTCTAGATTATCTAGATTACAGGAGAAAATATACGTATGACATAGTAAAAAAAAACCTCATTAACTCTGGATCTCCTCAGTATTTATTGAAAGGAAAGACACAGAAGACAGATATAGCCTGATGTATCAGACAATAGTGAAGATTTTTTTCTACCCTCTTTTCTGAAGGAACAGCCCCAACTTTGGTTCTGGCGATAAGCCTGAAATCTGGAGAACAATCTGCAGTGATATTAATACAGACGTTGGAAAATTATCCAGGAATACAGATACTAGACTGAACGGAGTAACATTCTGAAGGCCACAAGGTGGCAGCAAAATTTGCTTAATAATTAGGATAAACCACTATTTACCACTTTATTTCTACCACATGAAATCTAAAATCTATTAGTGATCTGCACACAAGAATTATTATTTTCAACTTGAATGATGACTGTCAGAATTTAGATCCCCATAACTTCATAGTGTAATTAGCACACACAATCAAGGCATAATATTTAGGAACACCTTGCACACATTTTTGTTAAAAAAAACCAACAGCCTGTGAGGCTAAGCAGTTACATTTCCAATCAGTTTCAATTCATTTACTACATATAAATGGTGCATAACCAGATTGGCATCAAATATGTGATTCTTGAGGGAATGAACACATCTTATTAATTTTATTTGGAAAATTGTCCCTGGAAACAATTTTTCTTTAAATATTTGGCAGCTAGACACTAAATGGACATAAATTTGCTTTCACTGCTACAGAAAACCCTGTTCCAATCTTTTTATAAAGCATAACTTAAAATAATCAGCAGAAATATTTACCTCCACCTTCCTAAGAAATTAATCTATGACACGTGTCTGTATCAGGGACATCATTTCTACGAAAGACACTTGTTCAGCTTTGTGGAAGGAAAGGTCAGTCATGGCAACACAATGGCAGGTGTAATTCTAACAGAGGTGGTAACAGGCTATCTATCAAAATGAATATGGGAGCAAGTAAGGTATATCAGCAGCAAGCAAGAGCAAAAATTGGAAAAAGCAACAAACAACAGCTTCTGTCTTCATGTTCTCTCTTCAATAGGGAAGAAACAAGAAGGAAAAGACTGAGAAATCACATTTTTTGTGATATTAGCACAGATGACAGGGTTTTCTTTCCAGTGTTATTTTTTCATCTGGCAACGGTTTAAAAAATAGTGGAACAAATGAAAGCTCTGATACATAATTTTTGAAAGGTGCTTGGGAAAGTGAAACTTAATACTGATGGTGGTTAGAAATATTTCCCAAAATCAGTAAAATTTAGTATACAGAATGACAACAGCCAATATTTTTTTTAAGATTAAAGAATCAGCCATAAAACTTTAATATCTATCTCCGATCTGTTTTGGGAGGTAGGAGAGGGAAATGTTAGAAACTGTGCAGAAAAAGCAAGTGAAAATAACTTCTTCCACTTCTTCCTACCCACCAGAGTATCCTAGGTAGAATGCTAAACAGGGAGTCCTCCTGCTAGAGTATGAATCTAGCCTAGACTACAGAAGCTACTTAATAAAAGGAAATTCATTCATGGGGATACCAGGAGTAAAAGCCTTTTTTCCCCCAGAGAACACCTGTTGCTAATTTATTCAATTAACTACTTTCAAACACAGTGTGCTCCACAAACTGTGGAAGCCTTTTTAAAAAAATCCTATATCCTCAAAAGTGTTGATGTCAGACACAGAATAAAATTTCCTTCTAAAAGGTCTCTACATTCATAATAAGTGTCTTTCTGCATTTGTAGTCTCCCTAGTCTGTTGTCTAGGGGACAAACTATTAATCACTTTAAACAATTACACTGGGAGATAATTGCATCATTTCTAATTAGCCACACTTTGAAATTAATAATATAATTATAAAAATGTGATCTAATCTAAATCTAAAATCTAAATCTAAAAATTCTAAATTCTGATCTAAAAATCTAATCCAGTGGCTCTCAACCTTCCTAATGCCACGACCCTTTAATACAGTTCCTCATGTTGTGGTGACCCCCAACCATAAAATTATTTATTATTTACAATGCCTCCCCCCCCCGGCAAAGGCCGCCTCGCCGGCCAGAAACAAGGGGGGGGGGTGAGCAGGGAGGGAAAGAGGAGCCGCACGTCTTCCCCAGGAAAAAACTCCGAGAACCCCCCCCCCGGCTCTGCTTCTGCTTCGCTCTCATTTCCGCTGGGGGGGGCAGTGTGGGAAAAGTTTCCAGAGTGTCGACCCTGGCTTGCGGGGGGGGGGGGGAAATCCCAGCACCTTTGTCTTTTGCGCCAGGTGCAGCTTGCCCTCCCAGAAAAGCGCCGCCTTGCGGCCCCCCGGCCCTTCCGCAGCGCCCCCTCCGTGGCGAGTGGGGCAGGGGCTGTGGCGAGGAGGGGGCCTGCCCCCCTTGCTGCCGCCCCCCCAAGGTGGACCGTCAGACAGGAGGTTCTCCCGGTAGCGGAGAAGGGGAGCAATTTCAATCCCTTCTGAACAGGAGGCAGGAGGACGCGAGCGCATGGCTCGCGCTTGCGCACCACCACTCCTGCTGTGGCGACACTGTGGCCGCATGCACTCCTGCCAAAGGGGGCAGGAGGACGCGAGCGCGTGGCTCGTGCTTGTGCACCACCACCGAGGAGAGAATGGAGCCTAAGACCATCGGAAATATATATTTTCTGATGGTCTTAGGCGACCCCTGTGAAAGGGTCATTCGACCTCCAAAGGGGTTGTGACTCACAGGTTGAGAACCGCTGATCTAATCAAGCATAACAGAGTGTATACTGGTTGCTGCTACTAACGCCCAGGTAAAGCATGTTTCATTTTTAGACCTTTTACAATTTAGTTTTAAAGTTTAAGCACATATAACTGTGAAGGCATGCTGAACTTCGTTTCAATCAATGCATGATTACTTAACAAATGCTAGAGAAGCTGCTGAGATCAGGTTGTCCAGCATTCAGGATATTGGTGTTCTATATACAGTTGGCCCTCCATATTTGCTAGACTTGGGAACACAGGACCTCCTCATAAGTAGAAAAATTGCAAATATTTGTATGCGTGTGTGTCTGTCTGTCTGTCTATGGGAAGGGAGACAAGGCATCCAGGGTCCAAACCAGGTCAGGGAAAGGAGAAGGAAAGGAGTTGGGTTGGCATGGTGGCCCTATACTTCCTCTCTCTTGCCATCTCCTTCCTTGGGTGGAGGGCATCAGGAGAAGGTTTGTGGGGCTGAAATATTGGGTTGTGAGTCATCCTTAGTTGGCCAGGTAGCGGCTGTGGTGGAAGAAGAAGACCAGAAGCAAGTTTTTGAAGGGCTGCACAGCCCGACTGGAGCTGCTGAGAGGAAAGATTCCCAAGAAACGCTTGGGGTATGGGGGGCAGGGATTGGAGAAACTAGCAAACAAACAAATCTATGAAAGTGAAATGTGGAGGACCAACTGCACTCATTTTGCTTCCTATATGACTTGTAAGAAACAGAATGAACCATGTTGCACAAAATGTGCAAACTAATAAATACTTAATTCACATATTTTATGCAGATTCTAAATCAGCTCTGAGTCCTAATGAAAATAATAATAAAAAATCTGTTCCAAATCTTGGGACTAACATCTTATTTGTTACAAGTGATACTTTATTTGGAATTGTTACATTGTTACCCCATGGTCTACAGAATGAAAAACAAGACATTCCTTTTTCCTCACAAGAAGGAGGAGAAGGAGGAGGAGGAGGAGGAGGAACAACCCTCATATAATTTACTGCTGGCTGCGGCTGCCCCTCTGATCTAACCAGTGAGTTCTAGTCTTTATAAGAGTATCAAAGCTGCACAGAACAGAAATGGGACCCCAAAAAGCCAACAGTGCCCAACAAAGCTTCCTGGAAGCACTGAGGTTAAAACTTGGGAGAAGAATACTCTTATAGAGTTACAGCATTAGGCTGCCCTATCATTATAGATCAACCCAGTGATCTTAGGTCACTTTCTGAAGCTTTATTAGGCTTTCATAGAAGCTATGGCCGACATGTTTTGGATTTTGGTGTAAATAAATACTAGAACATTTCCATGACAAGAGAGTGGAAGATGCAGCCATCTGTCAGAATGTGAAAGGGAAATATGGTGGGAGGAGGTGGTGGTGGTTTCTGACTTCCTGAAAAGCAGATCATGGGAATTCTGAATAATATTGAAAATACATAAGATACTAAGTTGTGCCACCAGATCCACTAAAGATAATGATCTGGCTGTCCATCACTGCAAATGTGAGAAATGCAGTGAGCCCTTGCCCCCATTTTTGGAGTAAGATTCTATGTTCTAATCTAATCTAGTTTGGAAACCAGAAATCTCTGTGCACATGTGGAAAGTGCTGTTCTGATTTTCTGTTCAATCTGAATCTTGTTGAACTATAATGAATCCCACACAGGTAGGAGAAAAATCCCCCTATTTAGCAACAGCATTTCTGTGGGTACACCAAGGACTGTACCAGGAAATGAGGGCTGGAAAAGCACAGCTGCACATGCCTAATTCTGCAATGTCAGTCACTGACTGTCATGAAAGGGGGCATTCTTATTTACACTGCAACAGAAAACGTCCATTGTTTCTGAGGACAGATACAGACGTACGATATATACTACACTCAAATGCAGCACAATCTGATTCTCCTCATCAGGAGTGCAAAAGAATCCAGAACATCCTAAGAAATAAATTCCCCACGATAAACATCCAAACAGGGCCTCAGAACATACAACCTTTACATTCTCACACTTCAAACCTCAAAACCTTATTTAATATAGATTTTTTTTAATCACTGCAATTAATTAAAACAAATCTCAATACACAGTATTGATTAAATGTTAGCATCATCTACAAATTATGAAACTCTAGATTTAGAAAAAATGGAGCAAAGTAAAAAAAAGAAATACAATTTAGATAATGAAATCTATCATTTGACTTTGGGGGGATGTCAAGTCATTATTAGTAATGTTTAGTTACTAATGATAGGAGCCTCCTGACACCATTTTTTATAAGTAATATAAGGTATTGTTTACATTGTTCTTAAATGAAGTCAGGCACACAATATAAAGAGGGCCAATACATGCATGTCAAAATTCTACCAATTTTATTACACTGATGGGAAGGAACAAAAGGAATTATTTGGGTGATAAGAGACCCAACAAATTTAAGGACAGCTATGACATGTGACTTTCTGAAGTATTTCTGGTAACTAATTTTAAATCTCTTCTCTAGCAAAATGTCCAATAACTATACAATTCGACAGTGTGACGCATACAAAATTACTATACATTTCACTTACACTAAGTATAGAAGTAGCAAAGGGAAATGTGTAGTTACAAATTGCAAAATATATTCCATAAAATATTCAATTTTAAAATGAAATTAAGTTACATCTTTTAAAAAAATAAACCCAATGCCAGCATATATTATCACTGACTTACGTATGAAAGTACTACTAATGCAGCAGGTGTAATGGAAAAGATGCATTATAGACTAAGTATTACTGCTATTTACCTCATAGGTATTATATTATTACTTTACACATTTTGAAGGTGAGTTCCTAAAAGATTTAATGTGAATTCATGAACCTACTGGTTCACACAGCAGTCTAAGTTCTGTAAATTTTGCTTTAAGATTTTATTTAACAAAAATATGAAACTTGTATCATTACCATGCACCAAACATTAGCCTAAAGCTGACTCCATAAAAGCAGACACATGTTCAACACAAATACAGGAAAAATATATCTTTGCCTGTCATACAACAACAACAATAACAACAACAGCAACACAGTAACAACAATCCAATCATAGTTTTTCCTAAATATCAGGTTTTATTTTTATGTGGCAAATCTGCAGGATGGTACGGGGAAAGTTGTTGCTCCCACAACTGATTACCTGCAATGGTCACATCAGCAAGCTTGACTGCACTGATCAACATACAAGGGAGTAGGCCCACTATACAACAATGTTTTACTGAAGATGCAAATTGACATCTTTAACCCAACATAAAATATTTATATACATATAAAAATACATATACACACATACATATACAAACAAAAAGGGCTTTGGTTTTTTTACCTAAATGCAAACTGGATGAGGATCCATGTGATGAAAGTGATGGCGGTGGCGTAAGTGAATGTCCTGGAGTTTGGCTTGGCAGAGGCATGCCTATTGGGCTTGGAGAGGAGGAAAATCCCAGACTATTGTAAAATGGCTGCCCTATGGGTGCTAGGCTGCTACTAGATCTTTTGTACAAGTCAGAACTAGTAGATAGAGACTCTCTCCTTGTGGCACTACTACTTGCAGAACTGCCAACTGAAGAAGAAATAAAAAGACCCTATTACATACAGTGTCAACCAAAGAAAACCTAGCCCCAACCTACAGCTGGGCAATAACAGATGTGATCACAATAATCATAACAATCAGATTATTCTAAAGACAATTACTGTGATAATCACACATGGTTTAATAAATCACAAAATGAATACAATCATTCCTCAAATAAGGAAGAATTTTAGGCAGTCTCCCAAGTCTTGATACATTCAAGACTTAGCAACATTTTTATAATATTCGATACTTTGGAGTCAGGCTTTGGGACCAATAGTCAGGCATGTCATACTGTGTTAATAAGAACCAATGAGACTAAATGTCAAGTTCAAATAATTTCTGCAAACAATTTACCTTATTTCTCCCCAGCTGTACAATTTTGAGAGGGAACCCCACCCCCACCCCAGCTCCCACTCAGTGGTGCTTTAAGCATGCTATAAGATTGTTTGTGAGAGGCTCTAAATACAATTGGTTTCATCCTACTCCACAATTACCATTAAACATTACCGCAAATTCTGCACTTTTCAGAACCATACAAAATGATCATATTAAATCATTCTTGTTTGTGTTTTCTTAAACAAATAAAGAGAATGAAATAAAAAGAATAAAGTCCAATTGCTTTTTGAAGGCCAGTCTGAAAATGATTTGGGCTGCAAATGTGGAATTCAGATCTGAGTAGACTAGGTTAAACAAGGAACTAGGATGGATTAGAAACTTCAGTTAGAACTAGTTTAATGTCATATTTGTACATTGCCTAGTGTCACATAATAATTTAACACAAATAAGGTTTATAAATTTTCATCAAATAATATGAAAACTAAAGAAAGCCTGGTTCCCAGATGCATTTAACACTACTATATAAGATTTTGCTTCTCTTTAACAGACATGACCAAGAATCTTGGACTTCATCTAGAAAAACATCTTTATCTATTTGTTAAATTAGTCCACCCTTTTCTGTTTAATAATTAAAGTGATATTGATTACAGCAAACATAGAGTAGATCTGATGTCAGGGAGGACTCCCCCTCCTCCAGATGTATAAATATATTATTAGCATTATTTCCATTTTAATTTAGAAGGCAATTTTAAAATACTTTAGTTAAGCCAGTCTATTTCAACAAAAGGAAAGGGAATGTTGTGGCTTTCTGAAGCGATCAAGATGTCACAGTAAGCCATCTTTCTAGAGTCTAACTATGTATCTGTGTGTGTATGTGTGTGTGTTACTATTTTAAGAAACATGGTGTAGTAATTAAGCAACATGTGTGTTTAAGCGTGGGTAACCCAGTTTCAAATCCCAGGTCACTTAGCAAGCTCACTGGATGCTCTTGAACAAGACATTCTTTTCAATTTTACCTAACTCAGTGGGTTGTGAGCCTAATATACCCTTTCCCAATTAGGCACCACTAGATATACTGGATTACAACTCCCAGCATCTGCAGACAATATGGTCTCAGATCATGCTGGCTGAGGATGATGGAAATGGCAGTCCAGCACACCTGGAATGCCTAATTTAGATAGGACAGGCTTAAATAATACTTCGATCTTCCCAGATGATAGGAAACAAATGTAAAATAATAAGTATGGTCATCCTAGTAATAAAATTCAACTACCTTCCATTCTGATTTGAAAAGAATTCACTGTAGTTAAACCAGCATTTTTCATCATAACCCACTGTAACATTCTCCAAATGGAATAATAGCTGGTGGAAGAATACTATGGAATCCTCTATTTAAAAAAATAACTAGGGGTTTGAATAGACTTAACATTTATAATCAACCCAGGGTTTGCTTTAACAGAATTAACTCTGAAATGGCACAAGGATGCAATTAAATAGGACCCAGGAAATGCAAGATTACACATCATGTTCTTTTATAAATAGATTATTGGCCTCAAACTAATCTACTGGAGGAAAAAAATCTTTGGAAGCCTACTATAAAAAGTGTGTTTTAAGGATACTTTTCCCCCTTTGCAAAAAAACAACAACAGGAATGTGATTTTCAATGTTTGACATTAATAGCTTTCAACTGAGAACATTCTAAGACCTGAATATCAGGTGCATTTCTTACATTACACTCTGCCTATTTACTCATATTAAAGAGAAGTGTGCCAGCTGAAATAAAAGATTCTATGAAACTAATATGAGGTAATTATTCTAAGAGTCAAAGTAAAGAGTTCTAACACACTGTCTAAAACATTTATAAAAAATTGTTTCACATGGGACATTTTCCAAGGTCAAGGTGTGCAAGCTCATTTCTATTCTTTTGAAAAGTGCACTGAATTGTGTGGGCTTCAGTCATGTCTTCACCTGTGCAATGTTAGCAACTAACAACTGCTCCTATGTGCCTTGCCACATATTCACATTTTTTCAACAAAAGCATCTGCACAATCTAATAAACTAATGAACTCTAGAAGAGTTGTATATGTACTTTTCACATGGTGAATGAAGCAATAAAGATCATTACATAATGAAAATAAAACATGACAATGTCTAAGCTGTTCCAAACTGAAGCAGTTAAAAAAAATATGAAGTCAAGATATTGCAAGATGTATGGAAGACCACACGCTGCATTCTGAGGCAACGGCAAAAGAAACCTCCCCTCCCTTGCCTCTGCACAGACCAATGTGACCAAAGAGCAATATCGAATGGAGGATCTTTGTTTCCGAAGTCACCCTCTCTGGTGGCAGAAGAGAGAACGCTAATGCCACTTCCCCAAATGTTCCTGAACATGCATTTGTAATTCTGAGAAAGAAAACCTATTTTTTCACCTTCAGCAACAGTGCTCCTGATAACTGATGCTGCTAGAATTAGCAGAGGGAAAGGTATCTACTAATCAAACACAGGCAGCCCTAATTACATTTATGGGAGATAACAAGACCAACTAATCATATGGCCAGGCTATTTTAAAAAGCCCTAAAATGTAACTCATCTGGCTACAATCACTAATACACTCAACACTGTTCCTGATCTGCAAGGTCTAGTATATTAAACTGCCTTCCTTTCAACTCCAGATGAGTCTTTCTTTTTTTTGAGTGCAAAGAGAGGAAAACATTTTCCCTAAATCACAGAAGCACATACAACCTCTTCACTGTTGTCTTCACCAAAGAAATAACTTACCAGATGATCCAAATCCACCAAGAGCTGACCCAATAGCAGCTCCTAAGGAGCCGCTGTTTCCAAAGCCAAGAGATGTGTTTCCTGGTTGGCCAGGACCATGTGAAAAGAGTGAACTGCTCTGGGAGTTATTGGTCAAAGTATTGTTGCCATAAAATGAATTAGACTGTAGACTGTTGTTTGCTTGCTGTTGCTGCTGTTGTGGCTGGGCACCAAGGGGCCGAAAAAGCCCATTTGCGGCTCCTGTGAGATTGTTTGCTGTTCCTCCAGCTGAAGCTGCTGCAGCTGTAAAACATTTTGCCCCCAATTATCATTAGTGATCACATTCACACTTCTGGATTGCCATTTTCATAATCTCTTAATATTTGTTATGTTGCTTAGGGCTTAGAACAGTTGGTCCAATAATATCTGAATGCAGAGTATGTTCCTCTGGTGTAGAGGAAAAATGCAGAGAGAAAAAAAAAAGATCACTACTACATAAAGTTTTAAGCAGAGAAAGGATTTTAGTGTTTAATTTGATGTAAGTTTTGCTTGGAAAATGATCGAAAAGGCACAAATTCATCCTGCAAAGCAATGCTGCCCTGTATATCTGTACAGAAGGTACACCTTGCACAGAAGAGACACTTTTCAAGTTGTCCAGAAACAGTGAAGTGCTCAGAGGAGATGAGTTCTCACTGTCCGGTAATCAGCAGCAGCAAAAGTCATACAGCATCTACAAAAAGCTAGCACTGAGAAAGCAGCAAGGCACTGATCTTCCACAAGTCTTCTAGCACAGCAACCTTCAACATCTCATCTTCCAGATGTGTTGGACTTCCAAATCCCAGAAAGCCCTTTGAGTGGCTTCTGGGTGCTGAAATCCAAATCATCAAGAGAGCCAAAATTTCAGAACTACTGCTTTAGTACATACACTAGGTGAAGGTCTTATCACTTTCCACCTGTTCTTGGTATTTTTACTTGGTTTCTCTTTCAGTTCTTGGGCACACTGTGAGGACTGTCACTCCTCTTCTCTACCCATTCTTTGCAGGGAAAATAGTACCCCATGCCTCAACACTATTATGTCCTATTTTCCTGATTTGTGTTCAATACTTACTGATTTATAAGATTTTAGAACAACTCTCATATGTTGTTGTCCCCTTCCTCCTAACAATTCGTTCCTGGCTTGCCCCATGTAATGACATGTCTATGTGCAGCAGGCTGGCCATATCTATAACTAGCAATGCCTAAAATTATTCATGAGATTGAAACACAGGGCATTCACAAAGAGGACTGCCAGATATCACTGTTCAGAGATTGTTTACAGCTGGTTCACACAGGTATTTCCAGGGAGAGGTACATATGAGGTGCAAGAGCTATGGAAGTAAAAACCAGAAAGTGGTGCTTGGCCTTTTATGGCTAAGGGGAACAAGAAATGGGAGGAATGCAAATTCTAAGGAACAGTCCATACATGTTCTTGCATGTACGTGGGGAGTTCTTAGCAAATATTAACACAGAAAGTTCTACCACTGAGTCATAGCTCTCTGAATAGTTACACTATCTGGAAGAAGGCAAAAAAAAAAAGTTCTATTACTATTAGAACTCATTTTCTTCATCAAATTGCAAAAACACTGTGGAAGATCTACTTACCAGCTTGTGCAGCTGCAGAACTGATGATAACAGGTGCTGAAGCCACCAACCTGACAGGTGCTCCAAGTCCAGTTCTGGCACCAGGACCTACCACCAAGGCACCTGTCTGATCATAATAGGCAGTGGGCGCAAGCACTTGATAGCCTAACCAATACAGAAAACACACTCCAGTAAACTTCTTTATTGTGGAACCAATACTTTTACTTTCCATCTAGCTAAAGAACCCTTTAATAACTGAACAGATAGTACTGTCATTTGTTTTCTAGACATTAAGAACCAGTTCTACTCCAATTCTATCCTTGTCATTCATAAATTTTGGTTCAAAGGTACAGATTTTCAGAAAGACATTTGGTCAAAGCTAAACAGAAACTGCACCCTGGTCAGCAAACAAGTGTGTGCATTCTCCCTGTACTAGGCCCTTCGTCTACCATCTCATTCATTTGTCAACACACTACAAGGCTCTTCTCACTCTCTGCCCTGCCCTTTCCTAGCAAGGAGATAACTGAAAGATATTGCTTTTCTTAGCCAGGGAATGGGATGCCACACAAAAAATGCTTCTATTGACCCACATATCACTACTTGTAGTTAAAGCAATTCTGACAGGAAAATGTGGAAGCAGGCATGTACTGCTGATCTGTACTTGCAGATCTGTTTTAGTTTATGAGCATCACTTTGAATCCCATACTTTGATACTGACCACCAGACCTCAAGAGCATGCCACTAACAGCAGACCTACAGATCTTGGCAAGCATTCTCCGAACTTCACATTTATTCTTTTTTTTTAAGAAACCAATTACGGTGATAAAAAAGCATTTATCAGTCTAACATTTATTCAGTTATCCTACTGTTGAAAACAGTGCCATTCTATTTTGAAGTAAAGCAAAATCCTGCACTTTCTTCGTAAGTAGCTTGAAAGATGAAGTAATGGAATCTCTTTGTGATTTTCTCCCAAAAGAACAAGTTGCTTACCTGTAACTGTGGTTCTTCGAGTGGTCATCTGTGCCCTCACACATTAGGAGCTTTCGCGCCTGCGCGATAGCGTTCGGAAACTTCTAGAGCTTGTTAGCTTGGCGGGAACCCCTCCCCCACGCCGGTACTGCACATGCTCCTCCCGTCGAGCAACGGTCTCTCCTCAGTTCTGTCGTCTGCCGTAGAACCTACAGGGACCTGAGAAAGAGGGGATGGAAGGGCGGGTATGTGTGAGGGCACAGATGACCACTCGAAGAACCACAGTTACAGGTAAGCAACCTGTTCTTCTTCGTGGTCTCTGTGCCTCACACATTAGGAGACTGTGTAGCTTACCGGTTGGATGGCGGGTCAGGTCCTAGAGCACGGAAGCCAAAACCTCACGTCCAAACCGAGCATCTCTGCGAGACCGGCAATCGAGCCTGTAGTGGCAGACGAAGGTCGATGGCTGGGACCACGTCGCCACACGGCAGAGTTCGTGCAGGTCTACTCCACGCAGGAGGGTCGCAGAAGTTGCCACAGCTCTGGAGGAGTGAGCTCGAAGAAGGGCTGGCGGAGGCTTCCTCGCGAGCTCGTACACCAGCTGTATAGTCTGTACCACTCACTTGGAGAAGCGCTGGGTGGACATCTTGTGGCCCCTCCGACGTCGTCCGTAACACACGAAGAGATGCGGTGTCTGTCGGAAGGGAGCAGTCCTATCCTTGTAAAAGGCAAGAGCCCGACGCACGTCCAGGGAGTGAAGGGACCGCTCCAGCGGTGTCGTCGGGTCCGGGAAGAAGGCAGGCAAGATGATGTCCTGGTTGAGATGGAAGCTGGACATCACCTTCGGCAGGAACGAGATGTCAGGTCTGAGGACCACCTTGTCCCTGTGAAAGACAAGGCAGGGCTTGTCCATTCGAAGAGCTGTTATCTTACCTGCTTGTCTTGCTGAGGTGACAGCCACCAGGAAGGCAGTCTTTAAGGTGAGCAGCCTGTCATCAGAGGTCGCCATCAGCTCAAAGGGCGGCTTCGTTAACTGCGATAGCACCAGCGAGAGGGACCATGGCAGTAGTGGCGGTATCATCTCTGAAGAAGGCTGATGCCGAGGATCGTGGCGGTTGGTATGCCACGATCGCGGAGAGATACACCTTCAAGGATGGAAAGGCTAGTCCTTGCTGTCGGAGGTGAAGCAAGAAGTGGAGGACAGTGGAGAGCCCAGCTGGCGATACCGGTTCACTTCTCTTGTGAGCGAAGGCCAAAAAACGTTGCCACTTGTATTGGTAGTTGCGACGGGTAGATTCTTTCCTGGCTGCGATCAGGACGTTACCGAGCACGGGATCATCCAGTGCAATATCCTCCATGCATGGAGGGCCAGGCGCGGCAGGTCTGGATGGAGGACGCGGCCGGTGGAGTGGGAGAGCAAGCCCGGCGCCAGTGGTAGCCGGAGTAGGTCACCTCACGCGGCTCGGAGCAGGGGTGTGAACCAATGCTGCCTCGGCCAATACGGGGCCACCAGGATCGCGTTGGCTCGGTCGGCGAGGATCTTCGATATCGTCCGGCTGAGCAGCGGGAACGGCGGGAACGCATATAGGAGTTCTCCGGTCCACGGAAACTGGAAGGCGTCCCCGATGGAGGCTCGATTGTGGCCTGCTCTCGAACAGAATCGGCTGCACTTCGCATTCTCCCTGGCTGCGAAGAGGTCAATTGTTGGTTTGCCCCAGCGGCCTCAGATCAGACCGAAGGCTTCTTTGGAGAGGGACCATTCGTGATGCGATGAAGTGTCCCTGCTGAGGGCGTCCGCTGTGGTGTTCTCCTGCCCGGCCAGGTGAACCGCTACAGGATGTATTTTTAGTTGGACGCACCAGTTCCATAGATCGAGGGCGATGTTCAGCAGGGTTGTGGAATGAGTCCCGCCTTGTCTGTTGACGTAACAGACAGCTGTCGTGTTGTCTGTCAGGACTAGGACTGTGCGACCGGTGATGACGTGGCGGAACGCTCGCAGCGCTTTCGAGATGGCAAGCAGCTTGAGGGCGTTGATGTGGAGAGCCGTCTCGTCGCCGCACCATCTGTCGCGGACTTTGAGATCGCCGCAATGAGCCCCCCATCCATAGAGAGAGGTGTCGGTCGTTACCGTCACCTTTGGTGTTGGCTCTCGGAAAGGCATCCCGGACAGCAGGTTGTCGTGTGAGTGCCACCATCGTAGGGATGAGCGGACCTCTTCCAGCATCTGCAGTCGAATGCTTTGGTCGTCTCGCAGGGGATCGAACGTGCGGACGAACCGATGTTGAAGAGGCCTTGCTCTCAGTCTGGCGAGATAAGCGACAGCAGTTGTCGAAGCCATGTAGCCCAACAGTTGTTGGATTCTTCTCGCGGACAAGGTGGAGGCAGCATATGTGTGAGCGGCGGCATGAATTAAGGTCTGTGCTCGGGTCTCCGGCAGGTATGTCTTGGCGGACATGGAGTCCAGGGTGGCACCGATGAAGTCCAACGTCCTCGCCGGCTCAAGGTGAGACTTCTTTGGGTTGACCTGGAGCCCGAGACGAGTAAGGAGCGTCAAAGTCATGTGAACGTCGTCGTAAAGTCTTTGTTTGCAGGACGCCACCAACAACCAATCGTCCAGGTAAGGGTAAACGGAGGCGCCCTTCGTCCGCAGAAATGATACCACCGGGGCCATGCATTTGGTGAAGACCCTGGGGGCGGTTGAGAGCCCGAAGGGCAGCACCTTGTACTGGTAGCAGGTGTCGTCGACTGCTAAGCTGAGGTATCGTCTGTGCTGCGGGCGAATGGCGATGTGGAAGTAGGCGTCTCGGAGATCGATGGAGGCGAACCAGTCCCCTCGACGGAGAAAGGCAAGATCGACGGTAGTGTGACCATCTTGAACTTCTTGGGGCGGATGTACTTGTTCACCCCTCTGAGGTCAAGAACTGGTCGAAGAGAACCGTCGGGTTTCGGTACCGTGAAGTACCGGGAGAAGAAGCCGGTAGTGCTGGCTGTCGACAGGAGCTGTTCGATTGCTCCTTTCTGGAGCAGGGACTGGATCTCTTCCAAGAGGACCGAGCTGGCCGGAGTGGAGTAGTAAACGCCTTGAGGTGGAATATCTTGAAACTCGAAGGCGTAGCCAAGACGGACGATGGAAAGTACCCAAGAGTCTGTAGTGACGTGTTGCCACTCCGACAGATGTCGAGCTAAGGTCGGTCGGTCTCTGAGGGCTGTGGGGAGACTGAAGAGAGATTGTTGAGACAGCCTGCGAAACAGGTCAAAATCTCGATTTTGTGTCTGAAGAGGACTTCTTTGAGGAGGCTGGGCGCCGTCTAAAGGGACGTTTCGCTGACGACCCCAAGGAAGGTCTTGAATGGCCAGACTGAGCAGACCTTTGGAAAGAGGAGGTTGATGACCTTCTCCAGGACTGGCGATAGCTAGGAGGCCTGCGGCTCTGTGAGGTCTGGTGTAGACCGATTTTCTTTGCCGTCAGTCTCGCCTTCACCAGATTATCCAAGGTCTCGTCAGTGGAAGCGTTGAATAGGCCTTCCCCATCGAAGGGAAGGTCTTCGATCCTCCTTCGACTGTCCTCTTGTATGTCGCATGGCCGTAGCCACGCGTGACAGCACAAGCCGACAGATCCAGCCATGACCCTGGACGCTATCTCCACAGCATGCCAGGAAGACACAATCTGTTGTCTGGAAATAGCCACTGCCTCGTTGAAGATGAGAGCAGTGGCCTGGGGATATCCTCCGGTACCGATTCTATGGTCAGGGCTAAACGGTCGAGGACCTCACGCAGGTATGCCGCGAGGCATGCCTGTGTGTTGGACAGCCTGATGTGTAAAGAGGCGGCGGAGTAGAACCTCCTGGCGTAGGCGTCCAGTTTTCGGCCTTCCTTGTCCGGTGGGGTGGTATGTGGTCTGCCGTTCCCTTTTGTTTGGGTAGACTCCACAACAACAGAGTTCGGTACCTGGTGGTTGAAAAGATACCCGGCATTATCTTTCTGTACCCGGTAGAGATGTTCCAATCTCTGTGGTATCGGTTGTGCCGATTCCGGTCTGTCCCATGCCGACCTCACGACCTTTGAGATTCGAGGAAGAAGGGGCAACGGGGCGGTAGCGGGTTGTCTTCCCTCTACCATGGAGAAGACAGGGTCATCATCCTCCGGCTCTGCATCAGCGATCTTAAGACCCAGGGTTGTGGCCATTCGGAGCAGCATTGTGGAGAATTGTTGTACATCCTCCGGTGCTGAGTCAGGAACCGACTCTCCGAATCCAAGTGGAGGTGACTCCTGAGAAGCCGCAACTGAAGCCTCCGATTCGGCGCTTGAGTCATAGGATTCGGAGGACGGCGACTCTTCTCGCTGCTCCCGCTCCTGCTGCTTCCATGAGGTCGCAGGCTGGGGTGTTTTCGCCGTGTCCATGGTGGTAGAGGCTGTAGCGGGGGTTTCATGCTTCGGCGGCGCGACCACCAATTTCACCTTTTTTGTGGTGACGGGCGTGGTCTGGCAGGCTGTTGTAATCATCGCCTGCTTGGTTGTCACCGATTCCACGGGGCGCGTTGCGGTAGACGTGACCTGGGCGGAGGCGATACCGCACGGTACCGTGAAGGTTCCCTCGCTCTGCGGTAACGTGGAGAGGCGGAGCGGCTGAAGGACCGATCAGTTCGGCGATGATCGGCTGGTGAGCGGCTCTGGTACCTGCGGTATCGACGTTCCTCTCTCTCCGGTGAGTGAGACCGACGGTGTTCTCGATCAGGTGACCGGGACCTCCAGAAGGTCTCCCAGCGCCTCGGATCTCGGTGATACCGATCCCGGTACAATCGAGAGTGCGATCTGTAAGACACTGGGCGCTCTCTCCACTCCGATTCTCTGGCGTACCTTGCGACGTACGACGCAGAGGTATACCAAGAGGCAGAAGAGCGGGGTTGTTCTTCCCGTGTCTCCTGCGGAGGTGGCGATCTCTGTAGCAGCTCCGAGGAGCGTGACCGAGATCTAGCCGAGAGGGAGCGCTGTCCAGGGGACGCTGAGGCACGCTCGGATGCCTTCTGCAGCAAGTCAGCCGACCTGCGACGGCTTGAAGGGCGGTGGTGTTGTTCCTCCACCAGGGTTGGAGGTTCTTCAACCAGCGAGTCCGGGCGTTCTTGGGGAACGTCCTCAATCTCGTCATCCGAGAGATCGATGGGCTCGCCTCGCCCTTTCGATGGCTCCTCAAGAGTCGGAGGTGGAGTAGGAAGGCGAGCTTCCCCAGCCGGGGAGCACCTCTTTTCCTTCCTTTTCTTCTTCTTCTCCTTGTCCTTCTCCTTTCCCTTGTCTCCGTCTGGAGCAGGGCACTTCTTCTGAGAAGTCACCTTGGAGTGAGTCTCAGCCTTCGTAGTCGTCAAGGATCCTTTCCCTGACTTGGCAGCCGCTGACAGTTTCGGGATCCTCGGTAGCGCAGAGATGGGTGTCCTTGACGTTGGCACCGAAACTGATGCCGATGAAGTAGACGGTATGGCAGCCGCTGGTACCGTCGATGACGTGGTCGCTCCCTTGTCGGCCATCTTGGAGTGCGTGGTCTCCTCTATTGTCCTCAGAGACTGCTCCCAACAGAAGGATTTGAGCCTGGAAGACCGATTCCGGAGAGTTTGGGCGGTAAACTCTCGGCAACTTGGGCAAGTCCGGGTGTTGCGGGTCTCGCCCAAGCAGAAGAGGCACTCTTTATGGCCGTCCGAAAGAGCGACCTTATGCCCACATGAAACGCACTTTTTAAACAACGCGGACATAAGATGACCGACGAAGCAGAAAAAAAGCGAAGAAGGTCCGAATTTACCAAGTCCGAAGGAGAATCCGAGAAGGAGGGTCAAAAAACAGTCCGAAAAAACCAACCAAGCAGAAGAGATGCGAGGAACAAGCCAAAGAACCTTCCGTACGCGATGGCGGACGAAAAAGAACTGAGGAGAGACTGTTGCTCGGCGGGAGGAGCATGCGCAGTACTGGTGTGGGGGAGGGGTTCCCGCCAAGCGAACAAGCTCTAGAAGTTTCCGAACGCTATTGCGCAGGCGCGAAAGCTCCTAATGTGTGAGGCACAGAGACCACAAAGAAGAACAATCTTGTTCTTCTACATAGGCTTCCCAAGAACTCTAGAATATTTGAAGATAAATTTAAATTTACCTAAATTTAAGCAAGATACTCATACACATTTCAAACAAAAAGATCTAGAATTCCCATCCACATGCTACACCCAGCAACCACAGCCTACTCATGCTCTGACCAACAGCAATCCACACATGTAGTCCCAGAAAGTACCAGTTATTGGCTCTCTCTACAAAGATATACATACCCACCACTATATTACCCAATTGTTCTAAATGCTTTGTTGTATTCTTGGCATGTTGTATGTTAAGACCAAGGAGAGAACTGTGCCATGTACAGGTTTCCTCTCACCCATACAGATCTGTATGCACAGACACAGTGGATTATTTGCCCATCAGTTATATACAAGCAAATATATTAAGCAAGGAAGAAAAGAATACAGAAGATTATCTCTATATTTGTAGGCATCCAAATCCCTGCAACTTAAAAATAGGAGAGAACTATATAAAGGCTTGGAATATATAAAGAATATTAAAAAGGCTTCTAAGAAATAAAATTCCATATATTGCTTTAAAAATGCATATGCAAAACTAAACTGGGCTATTCTGTTCTACTACCTTCACTACCATTTTCACATGCTAGCAAATGGCCAGGCTTGCACTGCACTCTGTCTACTGCTTCTCTGCAAGGAATGTAAAATAGGCTGTTAGACAATAAACAGTACAAGTAACATAACAAGAAAGTGGCTTACAGATGAACTTACACTACACTAAGCAATTGACTCAAAAGCAATTAGTTGTTATGTGGTTATCACCAGGAAGTGTTCCATACTCATAAACTATACATAAATTATTTGTGTGCCAACTGTTTCTCATCTGTCACCCTATGTAAGAAAACAGAGTGGCTGTATCCACACAAAACAGCAAGTCAGAATGCTAATATGACTTCGCTTATCACTCCCACTGCCCAACCAGTTCCACATGGCTCCTCCCACCAACAGAAATGGCTGTAAGTAACTAGGAACTCATAAGCACCCCTCCCCAATCCTCAGTATTACATCTGAACCTGCACTGCAACTTGACGCTCCCACAGTTGGCAGCTCACCTCATATCCTGATTCATACTGAGACTTATTAGAGAAGAAAGCAGAAGTCCAGTATGTATGTAATGCTAAGTTACACCCTCAGTTGTTAGGGCTGGGGAGTAGGGGGAAGACTTTGGGGGGATGCTGGGCCTGGGAGATGGGAAGCAATAGGTTACAAGTAAATTTGGTATCTCAACAGGCCAGAGGGTGGCTATAATATCTGTTGCTAAAATCTCAGCATATCCAAATCTTTTTCAAAGCAGCAACATTTATTCAGACATGCTAAATTTCATTTATTTTTCAGCTTCTCTCACTCTACATTAAATCTAAGTCACTTAAAAACTTGTTGAAAGGAACTAGTTAACATTTGGTTTGTAGAAAGGTTTAGAAAGGAAGGCCTAATCATGTATCTTGCCCTGGCTTCAGTGCCAGCTCTAGCAGTCCTGTTGATTAGTACAGCCAACTTCACTTGTGGGAGGAACCAAGCAGGAGCAAACAGACAGTGAGTATTAGTATATCACTTACAAACAATAAGAACTCTAGAGAATATTGGCTTTTTGTGTTAGTGCGAATAGTTTCAGTATACAACCAATAAGAGAAGGTAATGCGGGAAGCAGTCTGTGGAGAAGACTGCAGAGCAGAATGGTTGCTTTAAATGAGGGTGGTTCATGAGTAATAACCTTTACACACACTCTCTATCAAACATACCATATGAAATTTCACAAAAGAATTTTGACATTCTGGAATATTTGTCATTGTTTGAATTGTACTGACTGGCTTCTCAACTCTAACATAAATTAAACCAGCAATTAATTCTGTAAAGCAGAAAAAAATTCATGCCACCAGCACTCCTACATCCAGTGACAGCAAATTCAAGGGAATACTTGTCCACTTCATTAAAAGTGTCATTTTGTTTTAAACTTTAATCCAGAGTGACAAAAATGAACACAGTTCAGTAATCTTATGCAAAGTAGAAATGCTGTTCTCTCTTTATGAACTGCCAGCAACTCATTTGTCATCTCTAATCTTCTATGTCAAAGGAACCTGATCTTTTCTTCTTTAAATGAAAAAGAAAATATGGCTATTTCTATATCATTTTTAAAAATGAAATATTCATATTTTGTACTTCAAAGAAAAGCTTTCCAAAATGACATTCAGATTTATCATCTCCAAGTATAAGTTTACAAATAATAGATTATATGAACTTTTATATTCAATTTATCTTGAGTATTCTAGGTTAGATGCAATACATCTAAAAAATCAAAATTGAAGTACAGTCTCTGATTTTTTCCTATGGCACTGTCAGATGTTTTCTCTTTAATATCAAATTAACCCTCCTGATTTCCCAGATACTTTTAACAATCATCACATCAAGGGTTTTTGTTTTTTTCCATTCACAATTGCATTATTTTACCATGGCCTGGCTTATTAGAGAGCAAAGAGTTCATATCAGCAGTTAGAAGTTCAGGTCATTCTGCTGTTCAAAAATATCTAACTGCAACTAGTTAAATGGGTTTTCTGGTACCTTTACCTCCTTATTTTACTGGAATAAACCAAATAAAATTCATTCTGTTCTCTGATCCTGACCTGAACATTCTTTAAGTTATTGGACTTAAAGGTTTTAGACCAAAAAAAAAAAAAAAGAGTATGGTCTTCACACAACCAAAGGAAGTAATGATTCATATTAGAATTGTCATCCTCTATACACAATATTTTATATAAATACAGAAATCAAACAAAAAGCAACCCACTTGTATTGCTCCAAAACTACAGATGGCAAAGGACTAAAACTACAATTTTGAATGAGAAATTGGAGGGGTGGGGGAAGTCTCACTGAGCAAATTTCTAAGTAAACCTGCAAACTTCCAACTAAACTTGCTCTACCAGTGTAATCCTATTCATGTTTATTTGGAAGCAAGTCCCAATTTGTCTACTAGGACTTCTGTCTATATCAAGAAATCTGTTAAGAGCAAAATAATAATGCAAAAGTTGCATTATTATTAACAATTGGCTCAAGTTTAAAGGACTGAAAGCAAAAACATGCCAGGACAGGACAGATATACCAACGATATTACTTTCAGTGGCCATTCTTCCTCCTTTGTCTCTAGAGTAAAGATCAGCTATCAAAGTCACCACAAATAAAAGGTGGAATTTTTGTATGGCACTAGACCCATGAGATAGGTTACACTGATAAATTAAGTTGCAGCATCTACGCAGGAGAAAACTTGATGTGTTCTGAAGAAAAGCTATTCAGCCAATGATGTGAAAAAAAATATCCACTGGCAGAAGGCAAAAGCCCTTCTAAATGCATGCTTTCAGGTCGATGCGTCCTGTACCCCAAAATAAGCAACGTGACTTAGAATAAATTATAGCAGAATCCATTTTTTTTCAGAACCAGTATTGAAAGAGTTCTGATAACTCACAAAGCTGTATGATATATATCACAAACAATGAATTCCACACAGTATAATGAAATACTCTGTTTTTCCCAGTGGCTTAGATTTATGGAGCTCATTGTATAAAAAGAAGGCTTTGCTACTTGCACAAGGGAACTGTCTTATATTTCTTGCTCTTTTCCAGGCCCAATGTATCACGCACACCCCATCCCAGAGGGTCCTCTGCCTCTTAGGAGCTGAGTTTTGAGCAATGTGAAATCTACTGCAGGAAGGAAGCCGTAAAGTACCATTATGCAACTGGAATGTTGGGATACATGTAACTATATTCCCTGTTTTTCTGAAGGTGTGTTAAGTAAGCTGTTAGCACTAAGCAGTTGATTTAATTCTCTCAGGAGCAGTACAGACACAAATACTCTCTGCTAAAAGGCCTCAAAGTGTTCTTCTATGGACTTTTCCATTTTACAAAAATATTTCTCCTGCCTTTATCTGTCAACCACAAGAAATCAAAATCACATTTCAACTTTTACCAAGCTAAAGAAAACAGTTGTAAAGAGATTGCAACTAAAGCAACTACTGTGATCACATCAGGAATTCAGGATATTTAGCTTTATTTTTTTTTCTTAGTTTCCTTAACTCATCATTATATACCTGGCATGCCTGTGGCAAGACCCTGACCAAAAGCCAAAGCTGGATTTGCTGCCGCAGCTGCTGCAAGTGACTCTGCCTGCTGCCCTTGCTGACCCTGATTGGGAGTAAGAGGGCGCTGACTTCCTCCAGTACGAAGAACCTACAAGAGACCAAGGGCAACACTATTTGCTTAAAATGTGAATATGAAAATATTATATCATAAAAAATATGGAACATCTTTGTGTATTGGGTTGTATTTTTTAAAATGTATAAGCAAATAAAAATGTAGCAAGCATGGGCTACTTTGATAGCAGAATTGTGGCACAAGAAACAGAAGTTCAATGGATTAGGCTTTCAGCACCATTCAAATGAATGGCAGAAACAGCAAGAAACCATGTCCAGACATTTTAGTAGGCAAATACAACAAACTACTTATAGCTTCATTTTCCCCCCAGAATTTTAAAAGACTGCAATTACTAATCAGGGTTCTTCAGTTTAGTGAGATATTTACAACCTTGAACCAATGCAGATGTAATGCTTATTGGGCTTAAACCATTATTTAAGAGATTATTAATAATCCTCAGATACTTCCTCCATTCTTCACATAACGCACAAATTTTCACCACCCTCAAATATAGCTCACTGTTACTGTTTTAGTCCTGTGAGTTATACTCAATAGAAACTAGACTGTGCTCTAAATCTAGGATCTCAAATTACTGAACAGTTTCAAATTCCAAATCCTGAGCACACTCAGTATGCATTGTCCACAGTTAAAGGGGTATTTGCAGGAGGCAATATAATTACAAACCACTGCTAAGCATTTAGCAATAGGGGAGAAGGTGAGGTGCACACAATCCCAAACCCATTCTTTATCTGTGGTAAAAAGCAACATGCTATTACTTCCTTACCTTCTTGCTTAATTTACACATTTTCAAAAACCTAAGCATATCTTTTTAATTGTTATACCTTCCTCTGCTAAGATTACTCTCTTTATTGTTTTCAAGTCCCCTTCATTAAGACTGAGCTTCCCCAGTGGAGTCACAAGTGTGCAAAGTTGTTGTCAGAGTGCAAATCCCAGGAGCTCCATCTAGCACTGTAAGACAAGTTCTGGGAGCTGCCATTCAAGAACATCTGGAGGGTTGTGTTTTGCACACTCAGTTTAAAGGATATAAAACGCTGACATACTCTTTGGTATTTTCTAGCCATGCACCCAAGCTACATGATTAACTGTTATTTATGTGGACAAAAGAGAGTTTGACAACTATCCCAGTGATCTGATAGCAACATATAACAAATGGTTTTAAACACGGAAGAGCCAATCATGAAATTGTGCTGTGAGTCACTTGTGCTTACAGCCATGCTGTAGTTAAAGCAAATAGTGATTTCTTTACATTATTTAAATAGTTGTTTCAAATATCAATTGTCCCTTGTGCATGTTACCACTAGCCAGTGTTAGCTGAATGAACACAACCCACTTTGAGAGTGATCTAAGGAAACCATAGTTCTTATCATCCAGAAATAACACAACAAGATGAACTCTGAAAAGATGACTGAGATGGAAAGGGTTCCTAACTATGATCAGAAACCTGGGAGTTACATCTGCACTGGGCCTAAGATGTACCAATTCATTTTCAATAATGTGTAGAAATCCAAATAAAAAGTTGCAGAAGAACATTAATGTGGATTAGTCAAATTCAACTCCTCTCCCAAAAAGTGTAATTCAGGTACTAGGTAATATCACACAATGCCACTCACACATTTTTGTAATGTAGCCCATTTTAAGATGTTTTCAGCTATATAAGTTCAATTATACAGCATATCTGGAATGGATAACCATTCTCATACAAATTCAGCAACAGAGGACTAAATTCATTGGTGTCTTTGTGCTAGTAGAAAGCACATCTGCTTGTGTAAGATGAGCACTAGATTTTCACCAATCTCTTGTCCACTGCTGTTCCCCACAACCCTTGAGAAAGCTGCTCTTGAGATGGGCGTTTCCTGAACTGTAGGGATTGCAGAGAAAAGGACCGCAATAAAGAGGGAGAAGTGGTGAAAACTGGATGCTCACCACCCAGCCCCAGTAAAGTGCTTCCACTGGTGCAAAGTCATCATTACACACAACCTAGAAAGATGAAGTTCATCTTGGTGCAAACTCTATCCATATGACACACATGAATGATTCAGACACAGTGTTGCATGAAAATCAACAAATAAGACTGAACAAGATTGAAAAGCAAGTCTCAATGAGCCCAGTTGTTTTTTTTAAAAAAAGGAAATTCTGGACATATGTATTTCTAGCCTTTTCTATTGTAAAGCAACAGCTAGAATTGGGAAAAGCTCTAACTGGGCTGAGGAAACTTTACAGAAATTGCAAGTGCTCCTGTATCAATACTATATCGCACTAACTAAAATTACAGACATTTCTCCACCATTGCCCCCAAAACCTGATCAATTTTGAAAGTCAGGAGAATGGCACACTCATTTGTCCCATTACGAAGTTAAGGGAAAATCACTGCAAGTGTGGAGAAAATGGCAGCAAAATACAGGAGCATTTTAGGCCATCATTCCTTTCTCAATACATGAGAAGTAAAGAATATGAGATGCATCAGATCGCAAGCATCCCTGTCAACTATTAAGATAGGTCAAGATGGCATTTCCATGAAATTAGTATGATAAAGAAGCTATGGGCACCCTACTGCAGAATAGCAACAGAGATCTGTGTTGTCAATAAGTCTGGCATCTGACCGCTTTCTACATCAGATTCTCTTTCATGGCCTGCTTGCTGACAAGCAAAATAGAAGTTGTTGTTGAGCTCAGTAAATATCCATGGATCTTTTGGGGGGTGAGAGTGGGACATAAGGACAGATCAAGGCTGAAGACCACTTTATACTTGTGAATAATAAAAGGTGCTCCTTTCCCATTAACAAGACTCCTAATTTGAGCACCCAAAACACCAGTATCAGCTGTTACCAGGAATATAATTTTCAGCATGACAATCTTATAGGGGTTCTCTTACAATGTTTTTTAAAAAATGAACCACAGTCAGGACCCTCCAAATAACATTGCTCAATATAGGTTCAATATATGGATAGCTGACAAGAGTTTGCTTCCAGGATCAGATGGCTATGCAGCTGAGGAAAGTAGAAAGGAAGAAGTACAATGATCTTAAACTTGTCTGGAGAGGGTACTGCGGCCCGAGCCCCTAGAATGGCTATACTGGAGAAAACCCCAAACTACTGCAATCCTAGCATTGTGCAGGTTCTTCTAGCACTTTTCCTTGGCATGCTCTAAACAGATTCTTGCTCTGTTTCCTTTTCACTTTAATCAACAAATCTGATCAACATCTATGATAGCATCCTCCCTGGCACACATATGATTTAGCATGACCAGCTGGGGAAAGCAAAAATACTTCTACATAGCCACAGCTGCATACTGTGACCTTAAAGTAAAGGATGGGAATCATGCGTCCTTCTGGATGTTAATGGGCACCAATTCCCATCAGGTGGGAGATAGCATAAATAGGTAAATGAACCCACGGAAGGTAGTAAACCGGCATTACGATAACCAATTATACAGTACTTGCTCTTCTTTTGGGTTTTAGGGGGACAGGAAAACACAATGTCTGTTTATTTATTGACAGAGAACAGGCCATCATTATGTTGGCCTCTAAATGCGTTTTCCACCCAAAAACATGAATTCTGTTTTCAGGATCCCATCTAAGCACTACTTGAAATTCCTGCCTTAAAGAGATTGATTTCACATCCTTGCACTGCTGGTTCCAAAAGTTGCTACATGTTCCTTCCTGTCTTTTGTTGGATGGAAAGGAATCATAATGGCTGGTCACATCCGATCTGTGGCACACTAAAGGCATGGGAAAGGGGTAATGGTGCTTAGCCATCTTCTCAGTAAAGGAGATGTTTACACATCAGTAGTTCAATCCCATTCACTTCAGATACACATGTAAGCAAAGATCAGGTGAGTGTGGTTCACCAGGATTCTCTTTCACTTTTGAGTCACCCTGAGCCCTTCACTTCCGACCAGGAGGATGATCAAACAGGAGTTATTTTAATAGGTTCTCTATGTCCCCTATCTGGTCTTTGCTGCTTTGAGGGAACCTGGCAGAAGCACTGACATAGATCTAAAACCTGCTGTTCTATGATAAAGACAGCAAGTCACCTGAAGAACAAAGAGGCATACCCATTTTATCCAGGTCAAAAATGGAGACTGCTTTCATGGTTCTGAAGGTAGCCTCTGTTTTCTGAAGCTAAGAAGTGGCTTTCCCCAAAACTAGCTGCCCCTCCTTGGAAGGGGAGAACTGAAAATTGATGATCAATTTGGAAATGAAATATGAGGCAGAAATTAAGTGTTTATGAACTGACTGCAGACCACTGTCCACCACGACATATGCACAAATTGTATGCAATTATACAGGTCAATACAATGGTATACACTGCCATATGGCAAACTGTACAAGGAGACAAATATTTTTAACAATCTTCAGATGTGTCCCTCTCAAGTTTACCTGCTGCTGTCCTTGTTGTGCCTGTGATGCAGCCTGCTGATTGGCTGTGTTGTTTGCTGCAGCTGCTGCTTGCTGTTGAAACAAGTTGGCAGGATATACTCCCCAAGGAACTCCGTAATATTGAGGAGGAACCACGGCTGGTCCTAACAACAAACAAAAAGTTTAATTTAAAAGTATTATTTGCAGTAATTGCACCTTCCAAATTCTTTAGAACAATATTATAAGTACTGTGATAAAACAAACTACATGTGCACATCCTGTAATGTATACATCCTACATGTATATATCTTGCAATGAAAACTAATTTTCTATATGCCCCTTTTCTCAAAACCAATTCCAATTTTTTTATTCCATTCCCCTAAATGTAATGAGATAAAGAGCTTCCATGGCCTGGAGGTAAAAGTGAAGGGAGTAATTACTCTTCCATAAGATACGAATTAAGAGCCAGCACTGTAGTCTGAGTACTGGACTAAGACCTTGGCAAACCAATCCTTACTCAGCCACATAACTCCACTCAGTGAACTTGGATAAGTCACACACCATTAGAAGAAACCAAGGGCAAACCCCTTGTGAACAAATATTGCCAAGAAAACTCTGTGATAGGTTCACCTTACGGTTGCCATAAGTCAGAAATGATTTGAAGACATACAATAAAGGATATGATTCAAGCACAGCCAAAGGCAAAATACAGTATAAAGTACAGTAAAAAAGGAGGTATACTGATTGTAGAAAAGTTGCAGCTGTTTGTCAGAAAATGACCATTTGCCTAATACTCTTCTTCCCAAGTCTACAAAATAATTTAGATTGTTTAACATAATGCAAATTATTACTTCCTGTAAAGAAACAGCATCTATGAAGAGGGATTCTCACAGGGTCCAACTAAGCCATATTTCTCACATCTTTAGCATACCAGGGCAGTTCAGCAAATGAGAATGTGACCAAGCCTCCCATAATCTCTCTAGTCTTCCCTGTTTCACTCCATAAAATTACAGAAAGTCCCAAAAGCATGTTACATGATTGCACTAAGAAGAAGACCTGAGTGAGGCTGTGAGAAAAATGCAAAATAACTACTGTTATACACAGTGGTCTGTCAGCTGCTGTTGCTGCTGCTGCGTGCCTTTAAGTCACTTCTGACTTATGGAGACCCTAAGGTAACCCTATCACAGGGTTTTTTCTGGGGGCTGAGTAGGTGTGATGCACCCATGGCTGAGAAAGGAATCAAACTCTAGTCAGTTCTGCTGCACAAAACAGTGCTGTGGTTGCCTAGAGAAGTATTTTATGATAATCAGTACACAGTAAGGAACAACATTAAAGGACAAAGACTTTTTAAAAGTATCTTGAAAACAAAGCAGAGAAAATTAAACATTATGGATGATACTGATTTCAATGGAAGAATTAACTAAGTTCGTCTCCTTCTTTCAGTGAAATTAATACATGCTCACTTTGCTGGATTTTGTTCCTTGTGTAATTTAGAGTATCACCACAAAGATGCTTCTGTAAAATTCACCAAATTTCTCTTTCAGTTCCCACAAACATTTGAGGCACATTAGATATCAACATTTTACGAAGGATTAATTTTAATATGTACGCTTTAGTGAGGAGTACAGCCAATGAGACAGAAAGTGAGAAACGAATTCCAGATATTCCTATTGTTTAATTTTAATTAATATTTTATTATGAAGAATAAGATAAGAATTGCCCAGAGACCTGGGAGTTATCCAAGGGCCTTTCCTTTCATTGGTCTGAAAACTAGAAACTTGGGAGATTTTTTTCTTATTGGTAAAATACTGCTTGCATTTCCCCCTCTTTTATTGCATCAAGGTGTATTTCCCTCCCCATCTAGGGAAGAAGCACTATGAGTACAGTGGAAACTAGCATTTTCCACCTGCTTCTACACTAAAGCAGTTCAATGCATATTCAGAATCCTAGAGAATAAACCATGTTTGCAATTTGTATACGAAGGTGATTTCCTAAGCAGCAAATGTGTTTAGCTGGTCTTAATAAGAAGGCATCTGCCACCCCAGTTTACGTGTGTAGCTGAAAGTTGACTTATGCCCAACATTAGCTGAATGGAAAAGATTCCAAATTAGACATTTCTAATAGGATAATTTATTTGGGTAACTACATTTTCTTACCTGCCAGTGTAGCTGCTGCAGCTAACCCTGCTGCTGTGTATGGATCAGCACCTGGTGGAGCAGCACTGATAATGTAGGGATTTGGCACAAAAGCAGCTGGAGTCAAGCCTGCCGAAAATACACCTGTTACAGTAACAAAAGATTCAATTTCACAGTAAAGACAACAAGCATAGTATTGTACCATACAAAATTCCATAGATATTTATGCCATCAACTTCTGTTGAGGTTTCAACAGGTAGTAAGACTAAACGTAAAGCGTTTTTAACCTCTCTTAGGTTCTAATGGCAGCTATGTTCAGTTGAGGTTACTGCTGACATCTTTAAAGACTAAATATATCCCAACAGAACATTTTGTAATTCCATTTTGTTATCCAATATAACCTACTGTTACAATATAATATTATTTACTATGTATTTGATCACAAATTTGTAATCATAATTTTTAAGCAATCAGAACTGAAGCACGATATCCAAAGGTTTCATAAAAGAAATCACGATCTTTCACTCCTCTCCTCCACCCTAACTTTTCTTTCCCAAAAATGAAGAACAAGAATCTCGCACTGCACAGGGAAAATTCCCAATTCCATGCAAGCATAGTCTATGTACAAACTATGTGGTTATAGCATCATAAACCATAGACTGCACCATTCAACAGGTTCTTGCAACCCTCTAGAGAGGCTTCTCTTGAGTACTGACAGCTACAGTAAAGAAAAGAAAGGGAATGATCTGTTGCATGAGCTTGCCTTGTTCTCACACCAGCGCTGGGTATTATCCTAAAAAAAGTCCATATACATAGCTTCGTATATCAAAGTTTCAAAGTATACACACATTCTTCTTTACCAATCACCAACTTTAGCTCAAATTTACAAGCTTTCATTTAACAAAACATGTATGATGCACACCACCAATACTTCTACTTGACATCTGAAGCACACGTACTTTGAAAAAAAGTCTCACCTATGTGTGGTTGCTGAGCTGCTGCTAAAGCATACTGTTGTTGTTGAGCTGCTGTTAACTGCTGGACAGCAAGAGGATTAGTCCTCTGAAAGAGCTAAGAAAAAAGAAAAAATTAAATACTTTTATTTTAGAATAAACCCCATTTTATAAATTTAACAATGAATTGTATATAGACCGCCCAAGGACTCTTTCCCTAGAGTTCTTTTCATAGGAACACCCAAGATTACAAGTTTATATTCAGGCAGTTTAATTCTCATGAAATTTTAGGGCAGAATTGCACATTATTATCAACACAAGTCTCCTACCTAAAACAGCAATCCTATGTTGATTGCTCCCACCCCTTTAATGTGTCAAGTAGTAAAATCTCCTTATGAACTGTAGTTATCAGATTGTTTGCTTTCAATGATACGGCACTGATGTAGGAAAATAAGCATAATGATGACTCTAGGACACAGGTAAAAACAAAAGGTAAGAACTATACAGAGCTGCCTTTTTCAATAGCAGCCTATGATTGTCATAATATTGTATGGCTGGATATCACTGTACATCAGCACTACCATAAAGCTGTATGGCTGTATAAAAACACTAACCTGCTGCTGTGAATTGTAATCAAAGAGTCCCACAGTAGCTCCTGACGAATCCATTTGTACCTGATTTCCAGGATAATCAAACTGCAGAGAATCAAGACCCACTTGTTCCATAGCATCCAAATTCTGAGACTCAGAGTTTGAAAATTCTTCCACCAGTGGCTTGTGGGTTGAAGGATTAGGAAGGGAAGCCAGTCCTTCCGCAGTGCTTGGGTTAGGTCCCAAGCGCTCAGTTACTTCAGTTGGGGAGGCTTGCCGGCTTCCAGGAGTACGACTGCTTAGAAAATAAATGAAAAATAGATGTCAGTGTTTTCAAAGGAATTGTTTTGAAAATGGACTCTAAGAATATCTGCATATTTTAATACTGGAGTCAGCTTTAGGTGCTGATAGTGTCTTGGAATGGGGCTGAAAGCTTTGACAGAAGGAAGAGCAGTAGCCTTATTCAGGTGATGATTCAGCATGGGAGGAGACTTAAAGGACTGAGGGGGCTAGGCTAGCACACTTGACCTTCTTGAGATGGCTACTCAATTCTAATATGTCTGAACAGGGCTTAAGATGGATATATTTCAGCTTCATTCTCTTTTCATATGTTATTCTCCACCTAAGACAAACCTGTGCCTACTTTAGAACCTGAGTTCAATAGCAGATATTCTTCACTAAGCTAACTCAAAAAAACAAAATACTTGCAGTGGCAAAGCACACCTGCAGTTCTTTTTTCTGTCTTTGACCCGAATACTGGTAAGAAGGTAAAGAAACTAAGTACAGGCATATCCCAGTTAACAAACCCTCAAAGAAAGAAGCCTGTATTTACAAAGTCTTTTTATGCCTCCCCATCTACTTCTCGCCTTCTGTCTAGCCAGAAATTTTTTAGTAGCATTGGTATTAGGAGGATGGTGAAGGAGGGCTCGAGAAATTCTAACTTTTGGTGTTGGGTTGCAGTAGCAAACAGCACAATAAAACTTGAGCAGAGAAACGGCAAGATTCTACTCTAGCTCCAACTGTAGCCATGATGCCTCCTTACAACAGGCAAGTAAACAGCAGCTGCCTCTGGAATCCCTTAAGGAGTATATGTGAAGCACAAGAGAAAAAAAGGCAGAGCAGGTAAGTCTCACCAGCTACCACGAGCATATTAAAAAACAAAACAAAAAAAACCCCATAGATCTGTAAGACTGGCCACCAAAATGGAAATTATTAGAAAAGAGGATGCTGATTAAAGAAGAAAGAAAAGAAATCCCTGGATGCATCTTGGGAAAAGCTTTGAAGAAATCTCTAAAGGATTCCAAATGTTTTTGTTTACTTATGCATTGCCCATCTCACCTGGCTGTTCCATTTAGTTCCGGAAAAAAAATCCACCGAAACATGTTCAAGCTATTCTTGTTTTCTTTGGCGCAGGAACCTATCCCTATTCCTTCCACATTATTTCTGCCTCTCGTACCAAAGTTTCTGTTAAAGAAGTAATGCCCACAAACACATCCACTTCATTAACTGAGATAAACCTGTAATGCTTGGACAGCAAATACTAAATGCTCACTAGCCAATTCTCAGAAATTCCACTACACATGTTTGAGGCTCATTCAACTGAAGTTCCAGAGCAGATCCAAAGATAACATGCACATATCATGGGAACATCAGCATGCTGGCATGTGTAGGGATGCTTCTGTGTCAACTCACTGATTCACTGTAAAGTTAACAGGATGACATTGGTCAAATCATTCTGACTGACATACATATAGATCCATTGTGAGCCTAATATTTTTTAAAGTTCTCTTCACTCTAAGGGCAGCTGTACAAAATAGGCTAGCACCAAGCCATCTGAAGTGAGATGGTATCTTGAAAAAACCCAGCAATCTGGGCCTTTTATTATTAACTCCTTGAACTGTTACCTTAAAGTTGCATCAAACTGGAAAATTGCAATTAATGATAAACTAACATGTAGAATTAGGTTTATGAAAGGTTTGGTTAAAGGGAATGATTTTGAAGAAATTTGGAAAATATTTTTGGATAAAGTTCTGAAAAGAGATAGTAATACTACCCTGTCAAAAGAAGAATGGCAATTTTGGAAAGTGGATTAAATAAAAAGTTGGCTCTGGGGGGTGGGTATTTTTTAGTTTTAGTTTTGTTTTTCTTTTATGTTGTATATTTTGTAATTCTTAGTAGGTGTGTGTGTCAAACTTGTGATTTATAGATTTAAATGGATAAGTGATGTTAATGTTTTTTTAAAAAAAAAAGTTAAAAGAATTAACAATAGAAATAGATTAAAGGGGATGTGAAAAATATTGAATTAAATGTGAAATTATAACAGTTGAACAGATTTATAAATTTAAGGGTAAAGGTGCAAAATAACAATGAAAGTTAGTATTGCTTAAGAGAAGAGAAAAAAAGAAAAAGAAAAAAAATTTTTTTTAATTCACTATTATGTATATCACATGGTGTTTAATTTTTTTTTCTTGTTTTGTATTTGTGATTCAGTTATATAAATAAAAAAAAATTAAAAAAAAAAGTTGCATCAAACTTTATCAAATATGTTGACAGAAGAATGGGTTGCCTAACTATAACTGTGGTTAAGTGGTCATCTCCAAACTCAAACATATGGTTCATTCTGGGCCTGTACACAATCTCTTCTTCTTTGTGGTCTCTGTGACTCTCACATGTTGGAGAATAGCATGTTAAACTAAGGATGGGGGGACTGATGACAGCACTGCCCTACCAAATGCTGCATCAGGTTGGCACTGAGCATTCCGTCTGTAATATGACCATTAGCAGTTCAGCAGAGTTCCAGCAGAGGAATCCCCCAAGATACACGGACAAGCCCAAGCTGAGTAAGCCCTGGAGTTTCCCAGCAAGAGAGCAAACAAAGTGGATAGTGATCACCACCCAGTGGGAGAGAAGCTGGGATATGATCACCTTCCCCTTCCTACATGTACCATAGGTGACAAACAACTGAGGAGACCTATTAAACTGCTTGGTCTGAGAAGCACAGAACCAGAGCACTCACCTAATGTCTAAAGTGTGAAGGGTGTGCTCAAGATCAGAATATGGGGATTGTGTGAAGGTGGGAAGCACCAAGGGTTGGTTAAGATGGAAAGTGGAAATCACCTAAGGGAGGAAAGGGATGTCCACAGAGAGGACCACCTCAAAAAGACAAGCAAGGTGGATCCATCCTGAGCACTGCTAAATTCACTGGCTCTACAGGCAGAGAATGACGACAAAAAGAAATGCTACCTTTCAGGAGAGCAGGTGGAAATCACAGCATGCCGTTAGTTCAAAAAGGCACACTTTGTCTGTAGGAAGAACAGAAAGGGGGCCCTCTTGACTTCAAAGAAGCACTTTGTCTATTACAAGCCATAGACATCACAAGTTGGATGTCATCCAATAGGTCTAATGAACACAAAGTCTCCATATGGTTAGCCTGAGTGCAACCATGTCCAGATGGAAATTTTTGCCATGCCACATAGAGAGAAGATCTGAGCACTCTGGAATGTGGCAGATGTTGCCACTGGACAGCCTGAGAAGTCTGGAGGCTGATGGCTGGTAGGGCCTTCTTGAAGTGATGAGAATATCATCTTTGATCTTTGAGACCATCCTCCATTTTCCTTGCCTTCTGAGATATGTTTAATGTTCTCAAGAAAGGGGCTTTTTCATTTGTGGCATGAGATGAAGTAAGGAACAACTCATTAGTACTTTTGATAGTATATTCCTCTTTGCAGCAGTCTGTTTTCAGACTTGAGTTAAGGGAACAATCAGAGAGAAGGAATCTGTTTGGTTCTTTAGTCTTGAGGACTAAACCACTGGAGTGGCCTGAAATTTAGGAAAAAATCAACTATCACACCTTTTCATATGTTTTATAGCAGGCATCTGCTGGGCAGTCTGTAGTCCTCTGTATGTTATTCAACTCCCTTCAGCTCAAGCCTGTTGGCCAACAGTCTGGGATGATGAGATGCAGAATATGAAATCTAAAGGACTACAGTTCACAGTTCTTTGTTTTATAGCTTGCTCTACTAATATCTACAAAGATGAATCATAAGATGTGACAAATATTAAGATATGAAGTATTACGCAAAATAAAGTAGAATCTGAAAGTAAATAAATAAATACACAAACAAACCTGTTTCATATAAATCTATAATTTATTGCTAAAAAAAACAACTTACTTTTAGAAAAAAATTAAGGCTTACTTAAAATCTTTGCAGTCAGCATCCATTCCATTTGGCAAACCTCTGCCATTTATTTTAGTAACATCATCATCATCTCCTTGTTTGAGATCTCTGTTTTTTTCCTCTTCAAATGGAGAAGCCTTGCCTTTCTGGTCTCCTTTCTCAGGTCCATCTGTTTCTGCTTCTCTAGTACCCTAAGGAAAAACAGTATTTCATTCTGAACCAAGATGGACCATTACAAAGTAATCCAATTCTATGCTACAGTGTTTGTCAGTATCTGTACTCCTCAAATACAGTGTGCCCTCCACTTTCACAGGTTCAGCACCTCCAGATTTGATTATTTGCAGATTATTTTATTTTATTTACTTAACTTACTTATAAAAAAAAATTCTTACCCTATTTTCCCCGTCATAGGAAAAATATGTTCTCCCTAGAAATCTCTCAGTGCAATCCCATGATCCACTTCCACTGGAAGCAGACCGCATAGTCACGCTGGAAGACCTTGTTTCCTAGACAGAACACTTCTCTAAGCACTGCTAGGTCCTCTAGCATGACTCTATGGCCCACTTCTTCTGGAAGCTGACAAAAGAAGACTTAGAGATTTCCAAAGAAGCATTCTCAGGTTAAATACTGTTCATAATTTTATTTGCATTTTCTTCACTCTTGCAGGGGTCTTGCATTCCAACCACTACAAAAGCGGAGGGCTTACTGTACTTGTTAGTCATGTCTATTCTAATGTGTGAAAGTGAACTATCATGATAAACAGGAAAACTAACTGAACACTGAAATTGTTTGTCCACCTTGTTCCACAACTACATTAAAGAATTAGTGAATCATACTGGATAAAACAGCTCAAGGTAGTTTATGTCAACTTCTGTAGATATAATTGAATTACTTACAAAAGCTCCTTTCCTAAACCGTGAATCCAATTTATCTGCTGGAGAAGAACTTAGTACATATTCTACCATGCTCACGCCGAGGCCACCACTCTCTGATCGAGGAGATAAGACAGCATTTACTTCACTGTTTCCATGAAAAACATGTCCAGGTTTTCTCTGAACCATAATAGGCTGAGACATAGAGTGGTCTGTTTTTTTTTTAAAAAGAAGACATTAAAGTTACTAAGATGCAATTTACGTCAGTAGAAATAAGTGCAGAATTTTCTATCACCAAATATAATTAATATGACTCTTTCCCCCACCAATGTCATTTTAGAAACAAATTCAGTTCACATCACACACTCTTTCAATGCACACGACTTACGAGGTGTTCCCCAGGCAGTTTCTCTCCATTCATCACCAAGAAATATGCCTTTTTGTCCATCCTTTGCTGGATCATCTGGTTCCCAAAACTTTTTGGCAGGTAGCAGCTAATGAAAAAAGAAATATGATGTTAAATACCAATGAGTTCACTTGTTACTAAATTGAGGCTTACACATTTGTCCAGTTACATGAATTTAAGACCATGTGAATTTAAAGGGACAACTACTTAAACTTCAACATTGTTAATTAGCTCTTTACATATGTGCGTGTGCATGTGCCTTCAAGTCATTTGCTGACTTACGGAGACCCCATGAATTTCACAGGGTTTTCTTGGAAATAAAAACTTTGCTTCTATAAACTATACAAAAAAAAAAATCACAAAATGGTTGTGAGTTACAGAGGGTTTTTCCCCCTCATGTATGTGTTTCATCCAGAAATCCAGCCATGCAAGGAGATGGATGAAAGCTGATGTTCTCACTTGTTCTCTCCTCATCAGACTTTAGAGTCCTGAATCCTTTCGTTTGAATAGGCTGTAATGTGGAACAGAGAGATTTGAGCTGCTAGTTCTAGCAGGGTTGATCCCCTCTGCACCCAGCCTGAAACACAGGTTTCACTGCTTAATGTTTAGGATTCAAGATGCAGTGTTTTTCAGGTATGTTTCTACACTTTGGAGACATACTTCCAGAGTCTAAAATTGTAAGTGAATTATGGTTCTTTACAGGCATGAGATTTCCAAGTTACTAATTCTAAATCTAGGAAAATATGTCAACAATTTTAATATATTTACATGTTCTGGCTTTTTAAAAAGTCTGCAACCCTGTACCACTGTTTTCTGAATCGAACTGATATAGATGTTGTCCTCTGGAATGTAAACCATGTTTTCCTCTCTGCTTAAGCAATGGAAGAGATGCAGTGTAAGTAGGGTTAAAAAATGCAGTAAATTTCAGTTATATTCTGAAACTTGAATTTCTTTCCTTATTCTTCCAAGCTAAAGGGTGATTAGATTAACACACTCTGAGAGCTATTTGAAATTTTTCACCTTCAGTTTCAAAAGCTGGGGAAATGACCTTCTTAATTCATCTCCTATAAACAGGAGCTGCAAACAGGGTGAAAGCATTTCAAAGCAATCCTAGTACTTTTCTATTCTTCACAAAACCAGAAATGGATCAAACATACATCAGTGAATCGTTCCTCCCAAACACTGTGGCACTGGGATCCACAGGTCTCAATATCATAGAATGAGGCACAAAAGTATAGGCGAATAAAGTATGTTAACTACTCTGGCTCTGTATGTTGGACAGGCTCCTCATATATTTCCTTTCCCCCCCAGAAAAGAAGCACCTTAGGTGGGGCAGGGGTTGGAAAAGCTGGAGTTCAAATGACTTCTAAAATTAAACTGAGATTGATGAAGTCGGGAATACTTTGGAGGTCTGTAAGCCACCAAAAATACACAACAACTTCACTATCATCTATACTTTCCAATGCAACATCTGGCAGGAGCAAATTTTGCACATAGTTACAAATGCAGTTATAGTCAGGCCTCTACATTTGCTAGGGTCTGAGGCACAGGAACACTTCAAAAATGGAAACATTGTGAATATCAAAAATGTGTGTGTTTGCAGAAAGGGGGCCTAGGCATGACAGCAGGCACCCAGGGTCCAAACTAGGTCAGGGAAAGGAGAGGTAAATCATCAGCATGGTGGCCCTTTATTTCCTCTCTTTTGCTCATCTCCTTTCCTGGGTGTGGGGCAGGAGAGCAAGAAAGGATTTGTGGTGTTAAGAAATCAGACTGTGAGCTGTCCTTAGCTGGCCAGGCAGCAGCTGGTGGTGGTAGAGGAGGACCAGAAGTAGATTTTCAAGGGGCTGAGCAGCATGATTGGAGCCACCAAGAGGGAAGGTTCCCCCAGAAATAAAGAACCTGAGGTGGGGGGGCAGGGGTTGGAGAAATTGGCAAATAATGAAATCCATGAAACTGAAACCCACAAATGTGGAGGCCCAACTTCAATTTATTCATTAATGCTTGATTTTATCCAGCTTAATAGATCGCCTCAGACAATGTTATAGTCTCAAGATGATAGAAAATTTGGTTTCACAAAAATAAAGCCATGACAAATACTTTTAAAATAAATTAAAGTCTTCCCTCTACATTCATGGGTTTGACCTTCGTAAATGTGGTTATTTGCGAAGCACTTGCTTCCCCCCTTCCAATTCCCTTGCATTCCTCACCCCAGGCTTGTGTTTAAAATGGACATTTTCTTTTTCTTTTTAGGTGAGCAAAAAACCCTCCTCACTCCTGGAGGCATGTCCTCTCCCATGCGGTTGCACTTTCTGCTGTGTAATGACTGCTGTTTGGTCAGGTGATCTCTTTGCTCCTACCCTTCCTTTTTCAAGATGGCCGCTGGAAGTAACCAGAAGGGGAGAAATGTGCTTTTCTTCCTTTGAAGAGAAAGTACTGATAAGCCTTTGTCTTTTTTTCTCCCCTGCTCCCAACGTCAGGGCCAGAAGCAAAGGAATGGGAGGCGGGAACTCTGGAAGGGAATCACAGGTGTGGGAGTTATTTGTGATTTTTCCACTTTCATGAGGGTTCTGTGTCTCCGACTCTCACGAACGTGGAGGGCCTACTGTACTGAGATATATAGCTATATGATTATAACAACAATGAAATAAGAATCAGCTCTCAAAAAGACTAACGTGCTTTATGTATACTATTTACTGGTAATCATTGCAAAATGCTGCAGCTTGCCTCCTGACAGGAACAAGTGACAGACAGAACATGTTGAACTTTAAAGCCGTAAACAGTCCACAGTATGAATACTTCATAAAGCACTTAGTCGCACAATATGCACATCATACTCTGTGACAAAAAGCAATCCTTACTCTGCAGGTGTTCTTTTTAGGACTAAAGATCCAATGAAGACTCTCCCTCTGTGGAATGCCTCAGACTATGATATTTGTGGCCCCTACAAACAACTTTTGTGGACTAGTAGGAACTTAATTTTTTCCCCCAGAAGCACTTTTTTCCCACTAGCACTTCCACAAACAGACTAGGTGGTCATTTATTTCTGTTTTGTGGATTGTTTCACCCAGTTTTCCTCCACAGTTTCACCAACTGCTTTTCATTATTTTGCATTATTGAGTGTTGGAGAAGGAGAAGAAGTTATCTGCGTTAATTCTGACAAATGTAGTTATAAATTTAAAATAATCTATTTGAAAAAAATCCCTTCTAATAATATTTACCTCTCCCATTCCCCGAGATTCTAGTGCAAGAGCTTGAAACTCATGATTCATTTCATCCACAGAACGAACCTACAAAAGAGCAAAAATAAAAATAAGAATATATACCACACACAATGTGATCTATCTAGTAGTTTCAGAAGTGGAGGCAAGTTATGAAATCAGTATCTCACATTCCCCTCACGTAAGTATCCTCCTATATAGCCTCCCCAGAGGGTTGGAGATGGGGATATGTTGTGCAGAACTGAAAGCAGGGGGAGGAAGCACCTTAAATGAGGAAGGGGATCTTGAATGAGCCTATTTCAAACTGCAGTTGTTTCACACATAATGCAGAAGGCAGAGCAGCAGAATTGAAAGACTGGTTGTTGCAGATGCTTTCTCTCCTTTAACTAACGGACATCAACCTATTTTTTAGAATTTACACAGTATCTTCTGGATTTTATACTCACCTAGATATGGAAAGTCCTGGAAAATAACCAAAAAAATTAGGGGGAAAACCCCATTTCCCCCAAAGATTTTTTTCAAAGAAAAAAAATGAAAAATGGATTACTGAATATTTTACTGAATATTTTTATTTCAGTAAGGCCTATGACAAAGTTTCCCATGACATTCTCACAAAGAAGCTAGTAAAATGTGGGCTGGACAGGGCTACTGATAAGTGGATTGGTAATTGGTTGACTGACCAAACCCAAAGGCTGCTCACCAATGGCTGCTTTTCATCCTGGAGAGAAGCGACTAGTGGGGTGCCACAGGGTTCTGTCCTGGGCCCAGTGCTATTCAACATCTCCATCAACGACTTGGATGAAGGAGTGGAGGGCATGCTGATCAAATTTGAAAATGACACCAAATTGGGGTTGCTAATACCCCAGAGGATAGGATAAAAATTCAAAATGACCTTGACAGATTGGAGAGCTGGTCCAAAGCTAACAAAATGAATTTCAACAGAGAGAAATGTAAAGTCCTACACTTAGGCAGAAAAAATGGAATGCACAAATACAGGATGAGGACCATGTTGCTGGATAGCAATAGATGTGAAAGGAATCTAGGAGTCTTGGTAGATCACAAGCTAGACATGAGTCAGCAGTGTGATGTGGCAGCCCAGAAAGCCAACACAATTCTTGGTTGCATCAACAGGAGTATGGTGTATAGATCAAGGGAGTTAATGGTACCACTCTATTCTGCTTTGGTTAGATCTCATTTGGAATACTCTGTCCAGTTCTGGGCACCTCAATTCAAGAAGGATATCGACAAGTCGGAACGTGTCCAGAAGAGGGTGACCAAAATGGTAAAGGGTCTGGAAGCCATGTCCTATGAGAAGTGGCTTAGGGAGCTAGGTATGTTTAGTCTGCAGAAGAGAAGGTTAAGAGGGGACATCATAACCATGTTTAAATATTTGAAGGGATGTCATGTCGAGGAGGGAGCGGGCTTGTTTTCTGCTGCTCCAGAGACTAGGACAAAGAACAATGGATTCAAGCTGCAGGAAAGGAGATTCCACTTGAACCTCAGGAAGAACTTCCTGATGGTCAGAGCTGTCTGGCTGTGGAATATGTTGCCTTGGAGTGTGGTGGCATCTCCTTCTTTGGAGGTTTTTAAGCAGAGGCTGGATGGCCATCTGTTGGGAATGCTTTGATGGGTGTTCCTGCATAGCAGGGGGTTGGACTCGATGGCCCCTGGGGTCTCTTCCAACTCTGTGATTCTATGATTCTATTCTAATGACAAATAAAATATTCCATATATGTATTGCTCCCTACATTACTTTTTGAAAAATACGGCAGCATGTAGACTTTTATTTAAGTCTACATCCACTAGCTCACATAGTGACAATTCCTAGTCTTGGTTTCTTTTTCTCAGTTCTTTTTATGGAATGACTGCTTATGTTTGCTGGCACTGGGAAGACTACAGGACACAAAACCATTTTCTTTGTTCCACTAATCCTGATGGGTTGTTCTGTTGGTATAAATTCTCTTTTTGCCTGTTCTTCATAAATGCACAAAAGCGAAGAGGTTCTTCACTGTTCAAGTGTTCCTTGTAGTTCAAGAAATGGTAGTTCCATGTGTAACAAAAAGGCAAATTCAACTTGTAATTATTTTCTGAATATATTGAGTTTTAATATGCCAAACATGATATTTTTAGGACAAAGCAAGTTATTTATAACACATTTTACATTTTTAATGTAATAAAGTGATCTTCAATCGCTAAAAGGTGCTAAGATTACATTCTTTGAAATTTATCTGAAAACCCTATGGGGAGGGGGGGTTCAGAAAAAATAAAAACAGAAATGCCCCTTTCCCTCAAATGGCTTCAAAGCTTCTGGAAATTTTACGTCTATACGCACAATGTTTGTTATATTTTATTTAACAAGGCTCCCACGATGAATGAAACCACTCAATTCTTTTACGGTGACTGAAAAGAATTATGAAAATTGCTAAGAAAAACAATAGTCAATAAAACACACTTGTATTTGACTAAGTACAATTTCACACAACATTATTAAAACATACTTGGACAGAAAAAAACTCTTTACAATACTAAGCAAGAAAGATGGACAGTAATCTTACTAAAAATAATAGATTTACTATGAAATAAAAAATACTGAGAACTTGATAATAGTATGTGATCTAATGTTTGAAAACACAACCCTGCCATAAGCCAAACATGCCTTGAACAATAAATCCCCAAAGAAGATTTTAAACTCCTGACAATATTCATTGTATTCAAACATTAAGAATCATCCATGTTGAGGTATTTACAATATACATCAGTACAAATCCAAAACATATAATATAAAGCAAACTTACAAGTGAGAATTTTCCATATAAAACAAAGAACAGAAAAACTAGAAAACTCTGACTACAACAAATTACTCAGTTTAAGTGGTCTGAACACAGTGCACAAACTCAACCAACAAGCCAAACAAAAAAAGCCCTCAAATGGGAATGTGAAAGAGTACCAGTAAGTCAGAGGCAGCAACAATTTCTGATTGATTTTTCACAAGTTAAGAGGGCTCCTCAAAAGTTAAGGTTCTGCTCCAGAACAAGAAGCCATGATGCTTGGCTTGAATGGTTGCTAAGAAGCTAGGCAAGCCTGAGTAGAGCTAAGCCAAGCTCATGGAATGTTTTTGTGCAGGAAGGGGGCTATAGTGGGACAAATAACAAGACTTGTCTGTAAATGGTTTAGGGTCAGTTAGGAAGAGTGGAATACAGAAAATCTAAATAGAGTTTTGACAGCAAAGTATACAGAAAACTTGTGGGAGAAGTGTTACTTTGTTTGAAATTGAGGTGTTACAGTGTTCCCATCAAAGAAATCAATGTAAGGCTAGGTGTTTATTTTATTTGTTGTATAAGACATTTTTACTGCTTTTATTTCTTACATAGCTGTTTTAATTTAATAATTAACCAGAAAGGACTGTCACACTTTACCACATCAAATCTAGTGATCAAACACATCTGAGCTAAGTGTTAAGAGAAACATGTACAGGAAATGGAAGAAGGGGGAAACCACCAAAGAAGAATTTAAGCAAGTAGCCAGGAGATGTCGGAAGGAGGTCAGAAAGGCTAAAGCACAGAACAAACTTAGGCTGGTCAGAGACATTAAAAACAATAAAAAGGGCTTTTTAAAATATGTCTGCAGCAAAAGGAAAAAGAAGACGACGATAGGGTCGCTCCGCAGAGAAGATGGCAAATTACTCACAGGGGGAAGAGAAAAGGCAGAACTACTTAACACCTTCTTTGCCTCAGTTTTTCCCCAGAAGGATACAAGCACTCAACCTGGTGGTTGGGGAGCAGGGGAGGACGCAGAGGAAATGAGGCACGTAATAGGTAGAGAGGTGGTACAGGAATACCTGGCCGCATTGGATGAATTCAAATCTCCAGGGCCAGATGAATTGTATCCTAGGATATTAAAAGAGCTGGCAGAGGTCATTTCGGAACCGCTTGCTATAATCTTTGAGAAATCTTGGAGGACAGGAGAAGTTCCAGCAGACTGGAAGAGAGCAAATGTTATCCCCATCTTCAAGAAGGGAAAAAAAGAGGACCCAAATAATTATTGCCCAGTCAGCCTAACATCAGTACCCAGAAAGATCCTGGAGCAGATCATTAAGCAGTCAGTTTGTAATTACTGAGAAAGCAATGCGGTAATCACTAAAAGTCAACATGGATTTCTCAGAAATAAATCATGTCACATTAATTTTATCTCCTTTAGTGATAGGGTTACAAGCTTGATAGACGAAGGGAATGCTGTAGACATGGCATATCTTGACTTCGGTAAGGCCTTTGACAAAGTTCCCCATGACATTCTTGCAAAGAAGCTAGTAAAATGCAGGCTGGACAGGGCTACTGTTAGTTGGATTTGTAATTGGTTGACTGACTGAACCCAAAGGGTGATCACGAATGGCTGCTTTTCATCCTGGAGAGAAGTGACTAGCGGGGTGCCACAGGGTTCTGTCCTGGGCCCAGCGCTGTTCAGTATTTTTATCAATGACTTGGATGAAGGAATAGAGGGCATGCTCATCAAATTTGCAGATGACACCAAATTGGGAGGGGTTGCTAATACGGCAGAGGACAGGATCAAAATTCAAAATGACCTGGACAGATTGGAGAGCTGGGCCAAGGCTAACAAAATGAAATTCAACAGAGAGAAGTGTAAGGTCCTACACTTAGGCAGAAAAAATGGAATGCACAAATATAGGATGAGGACCATGTGGCTGGATAGCAATGGATGTGAAAGGAATCTAGGGGTTTGTCAATGTCAGGCGGAGGCCAAGCAACACAGAGGCAGCAACTGGAGTTTCTATGGCCTTTTAGTATGCAGACCGTAAATTAATCAAGGGTTTACAGCACCCAAAGCAAACAGAGACAATAAATAAGGCCATAAAGTAATGAGGAGGTTACGTCACCCAAAATGAACGAAGGCAGTGGAATTCAGAAATAGTAAGCCCATGGACAGGTAGCAGAGACGCGGATGAATGACAGTTGTTGCTCCATGGCCCCACTCCCCAGCATCTATCGTAAATATTCTTTAGCCCAGCTGGGGCTGATCAATGTCCGTTGGCCTGGCCCACAGCTGAAGGCCCTCTTATCTCAGCCGCTTCTCCAACAGGCACTTTGATCTACGAACCACCACCTTTCCCAGCTGCCTCTGGAGGAATGTGGTGGGGAGAGTCTGCTGCAAGCTCCAGGCTGGAGTCAGGAACAGCAGCTTCTGTCGAGCCAGAAGCATTGGACTCCTCTGCTGTAAGTACCAGCCCTGGGTCAGCCGGGGAGTCACTGGCAGGCCCCTCTCTTGCCTCTGCAGAAGCCCCCTCTCCTTCCAAGGAATCCTCCCCCAGCTGGAAGTTCAAGCCCAACTCAGAGTCCCCGTCTGAATCGGTAGCCTGCTCAACCTGGCTCATGACAGTGTCTTGGTAAATCACAAGCTAGACATGAGTCAGCAGTATGATGTGGCAGCCCAGAAAGCCAATGCAATTCCCAGCTGCATCAACAGGAGTATGGTGTCTAGATCGAGGGAGGTACTGGTACCACTCTACTCTGCTTTGTTTAGATCTCATCTGGAATACTCTGTCCAGTTCTGGGCACCCCAATTCAAGAAGGACATGGTCAAGCTGGAGCAAGTCCAGAGGAGGGCGACCAAAATGGTGAGGGGCCCGGAAGACATGCCCTATGAGGATAGACTTAGAGAGCTGGGTATATTTAGTCTGCAGAAGAGAAAGTTAAGAGGGACATGATAGTCATGTTTAAATATTTGAATGGATGCCATGTAGAGGAGGGAGAGGGCTTGTTTTCTGCTGCTCCAGAGACCAGGACAAGGAGCAATGGATTCAAGCTGCAGGAAAGGAGATTCCACCTGAACCTCAGGAAGAACTTCCTGACGGTCAGGGCTGTCCGGCAGTGGGATATGCTGCCTCAGAGTGTAGTGGAGTCTCCTTCTTTGGAGGTTTTTAAGCAGAGGCTAGATGGCCATCTGTTGGGAGTGCTTTGAGGGTGTTCCTGCATGGCAGGGGTTGGACTGGATGGCCCGTGTGGTCTCTTCCAACTCTACATTTCTATGATTCTATGATTCTATCTACCTGTCCAGTAAATAGTCACCCTGAGGCCCAAATACCAAATCCAGGAGTGGTTCTTAGGGGTAAGTTTATTTGCGACCCTTATTTTACATACCACATTGAGTGCTTGTTTATAAAAAGAGTAAAACAGGGTGGAATGGGAATGCGGTGGAGATAAAAGCCCCTTCTAAAATGACTTTGTCTTTCAGGCAGCAATGAATCTTGCATCTGCCTATCATAAGCAAGCCCTACTGAACTCAACAGTACTTATGTCTGAGTAGACTTGGAACGGTCGTTCTGTTCTAACTCCACTTCACAAATGAGGTATGGTTTTGCAAGAAGTGTCTGAAGACCACCTAGCTGGGAGTCTCGCAAGACCCAGATCCTCATCTTTTCTCTAGGCACATTTCCACTTCGCCTAGGAAGGCAGGGCCCTCACATTCCAAAGACTACTGCAGGTAAAGTCTTCTTTATGGTTCTGGCTCAGCCAGCACTGAGCTTTCAAGAAAACATATCTTTGCTGCTATTTGGATTTTCTTCTGGTGTCACTTTTTAATGATGTCGGTATATTTTTCTACCATGAAATGTTTAACCTATTACATAATTTAAATTCTGAACCGTAATAGTTCAGTAACAATCTTTAAATGATCTTACATTATATAACCTTTTCCATTAAGACAATTCTAAGCACAATGTTATCACAGAAAGCAGCATACAAGTAAACCTGACACTAACAATATGGAACACAGGTACAGAGGGGGTAATTTTAGATGCCTCAGTACAGATTCCAATTTTTATGGAATCCTCATTCATGGAAAAGTTGTACCAGTAACTATCTGCATCACCTGCAGCTATTAAATGCAAAGGAATTATAATGGTAAAAAGGAGCCAGTGAGTCCACAAAATACCTGAAGAGTACAATTCACATGCTTTTTGCAGAATCTATTACATTTAGAAATAAGGAAACACATATTCTGATTTTCTAAATCATTTTCTCTAGAGATGTGCACAGGTGTAACATATTTTAAAGGTGACACAATACTTTGTTGTTGTTTAAACTGCAGACAAGCATAACCACTCCAATGAAAACTGGTCAGCATGTCTAAATATATTACAATGTACACAATGCATGACCTACTATGTTATGTTAATTGTTCTGATCTCTAAAAAGATTTCTTCCCATGTTTTCTTGTTTTATTAAATGCGCTAGTGAGACATTCTTCTGCATCTACAAACTAACATCAGTGAAATCTTACACATATCCAACTGTCACAGAATACATCTCCTTGTACAGGAATGGTGAAAGCTGAACGTGAAAGGTAGCTATATCAAAACTTGTTTGACTTTTTAATTTTGCATTTGAATTCCAGATCTCTATATTTAAACAGTAAACTGTGAAGTTACTGTATAGAAATGGAATAGGCAAAGGCAATGTGACTAAGACAGAACTTACCAGGAATATCCCTTTTCTTTTGTATACTGTATCAAAATGGTAACCAACAGCTTCCCCCATACCCCTCACCTTTGCCAGCAGCTGCTTAAAGCCACTTCTAACATCTTTGCACAACACATTTAGACGCCCTTCCTTCCTGGCTTTTCAAAAAGGCCAAAGAAGTGAAAAACTGGTTGTGTATCACTATCAGAAAGTGGACAGAGCACTTCTAGTGAAAATACCCATCTCCTCCTAACTACCACTTCAATTTAGTACTAATATAGTTTCAAAACAACTGGATGCTGATAAAAAAAATCAGGTAGGTTTCAACAATGTTTCATTAATCTAACTACTGCATCTTCTCTTTAATAGACAAACTGTGATCATAGACCACTATTTAAACCATAAGCCAGCCCAGCATCACCCCCCCCCATTTTGATTATGAACTAAGGTGTTGCTGATCAAGAGGTAACTGTTCCCTCTGCAGCTACATGAGGGGGATGGGGGAATCATAGCTTGACATTAAAAGTAACAACTGATACCTGAGATGCATTGCAGTGACTAGTTGTTATCTTTCAATGGATTTAAAATATAATGTTAGAATTTGGGTTGCATTATGTTTGTATATGGAACTACTAACTGTAATCATTATGTATTCTCAGTCAGCTGTTGTTTTCCTATAAGAAACCAATTAAAAAGGATGATGCCTTCATTCATCTTCATTTTGTGTTCCAGTTGCCTTTATGGAACACAAATGTTTTCACAGCCAGCATTGATTCTTTTCTATGGTTCTATACAAATAAGGGAAGAGCAAATCTACTAACAGAACAAGATTCCGCCCCCCGAACTCAAAAGGTGTTTAGGTTCAAAAAGTTGTACAGTGCAAAGGGATCACATAATAACCTTGCACAAGTCTGATTATTTGTTCACATAAAATATTCTGCAGGAGGCATACAAGTGAAACAGATCCTCCTTTCTTTGCTGTAATAATGCAAAGAGTTCTTATTCAGTGCCTCGAAAATATCCAGCCCCAACACACCTCTGTCATCATCAAGCAACAGGAACTGGCGAAGATATCCTACAACTTCACCTTTGAATAAAACAAGAACAAGAAGAAAGCTTAGGTAGTTATCCCTAGTCCTGGGAAATAATAGTGGTTAATAGACTGTGAGGCAAAAATCTGTGTCAGGGTGTGTGCACCTGCCATAAAGCAGGATGTGGATTAAAATTGCTGGATGTGTATTAGAATAGATTAGGCAGCTAGCTTAGATACGGCTATACTTAGATAAAGCACTATAAGGTATCAATTGCCAATTGTTAGTTGCAAGGATGTATTCAGTTGAAGCTTGTTTGTGTATTCTAGTGCATCAAATGGTTAACTGCTTTACTGCTAACTGCTATACTGTATCCAGGAGAAGGGAAAAAGATCAGAGGGGAAAACAAAAGTATGGAAAAATGAGAAATGGAAAGACTTAAATATAAGATAGCAGGAACGTATTCCAGCCTCCAGGATAAAAGGCGTGCAAACAACAAAGAGTCCAGGAAAATGTCTAGGATGGTGAGATGTGAGATTTATGATCCTCTCCCAATCACAGATCTGCATGCCTAAATTTGTATGGAAAAGTATAAATCTGTAGCCATTATGTATGCCTTTAGTCTCAGCAGCTTCTGAGGAAATGTGTTGTATTGCTTGCCTTACTACAAATAAACACTTTTGTTCAACTCTGAGTGAAGTTTGTGGAGTGCCAGTTATCCAGTGCATGACAATCCCCAGGAAGTCCTCCTGTACTTTTATACACTTCTGAATAAGATCTCCTGTTACCTTAAGTTTATCTTTAGAAGGTTTTAAAATCTCAAAATACACGGATTTCATCAATGAATTCCTAGTGGAACTATTGATAATTTTAAGAAGTACATCCATCATCAAAAGCAATGTATTACCTAAAAATTATTTCAGCAATGTTCAATACATAAAAACATGTTACAACTCTGAAGAACCACTAAAGAGCATTAGAGACGATCAGCTTATCTACATATAAACATGAACATCTAGTGATATAGGATACCTGGGGATGGGGTGTGGCAGGGAAAGAAATATAAGAAAATGTGGGGGAGTTCAGAATTATTCAGGATACTACTGTGATCAATTTTACTGACAGTAAATTCCATTTATGAAATGATTTTAGTATTTCAGGTTTTTTGAAGTTCTTTCTTTTCAGAAAAGGGCCTCAACTGCTTCATCACAGAAGCTGCTGGAAGTATTGAATACCGCATAACTAGCTCTATATGTTTTTCCACATTTTGCCCAGGCAATGAAAACTCAATCATCTCACACACAATATACACAAATACTTAACATCTGACATTTACATTATAATCCAGCAACTTTTCCTATTCAGTCCTTCAAAGAATTTTCTAAGGGTAATAACATAATTAACATTTAAAATAAATCAAAAGAAACTGTTCACATAATATAACAAATCATAAGAGCAATAAAAGGGAAAAATGTAGGACATATGAGTGGAAAAAGAATAAAACAGGAAAAGACACCGTCTGGGGATCTTTTGCCATGGGGGTGGTGATTCAACTCTTGATTTTACTTCTGATCCTCCCACAGCCACCCTGAGCTCTGCTGGTGCTGGGGCATACAGCTCTGGCACAGCCCAGAATATCTGAGGAAAAACCAAGAGTAAAATTAAGAATCCATTTACAGTCCCTACAACAGTAAACCCATCTGCTCCCACTGATCAGATGTTCATTAATTTTCTTACAGACAAAATCTACTAATTTCTATCTCTACTTTATGCTCATATCTCTCAACAGAGATCAGGTAAACAATCAGGAATGTCCCAGTTAAATGAGGAAGTGGCATCCAGTAAAGACATCATGAATGATCCATTTATTCTTTTACAACAGGGGTGTAAATCATGTAGCCTGAAAGGCCCCCTTTTCACACACACCCATCTCTCTATCTTCCCCAGTATCCTCTTCTTAAAAAGAATGTTAATTTTCTAGTTTTCTGGCTTCAGAGTTGCTATTAAATTTTGGAAGCAAACCAGTGTCCACAAGATGCTCTACTCCCTCTTGATGTTTTTCCTGCTTATCCACTCTCCATCCCCAGGCAGCCATGGCAGGAAGGGAAGAAGCTGATGACAAAGCCAACAATGGAAAAAGCATGGGTTCACTAGCAGCTGAAAGAAGATGACCAGGCACACAATTGCTGTCCGATTTTAAAAGGCTTTGCTTGGTCTTGGGGTTTCTGGAAACAAAGGTACTTGGGAGAGATGACTGTGAAAACTACATGTTTGAGGTACACCTGGATAAAATCAGCTGCAGCTACACCAAATGGTCCCATCCCATTACTATACAACTCCACATGAAGAACTCAATCCGCATAGGTGCTAGTCACATGACTGGTACAGTGAGAAATCAAAGTTAATGTACAGATTTTATGGTTTGGAGTGGGCTACATGATATTCCGAGCATATACAATCCTATACAGATTGGACAATCTGCTGACAAGATATCCAAACAGGCTAATGCAATCCCAAGCTCATACATGGCCTCAAAAGTCTCCAGAGGGTTAGAAATTGAAAAAAATAATAATAATGAAGAGGAGACATGATTGCATACAAGATACATTATCATGTGGGAGTTATTAATGAGCTTGAATCGTTGAGTTTTCTAGTCACAACTTAATGTAAATTAGTTATGACTAGTCATCAGAGAAACAGAAGAATGGAAATTAGTCATGACTACCATTTGTTGAGTTGCATCCAGCATGCAGTTGTAACAAATATCTGCACAAAATCTGTATCTTTTTTTTCCCATTTAGGCCTGTTAGTTTACCTTGATTTGTCAACATAAATGAGTTGACCACAACCTATCAACATTTCAGAGTTCCAGACGTTAGTTACTATGTGGACAGCACTTTTAGCAAATGCTACTTGTCTTCTATTTTGGTGATAATTTGGTTTTTTTGTTTTATCCTTTAATGTCTTTTAGTGAAATATTCTTCTCTATTTAAAATATCCCAAACAACAAAATAACTGATACTATCCAGATTAGTTTGTTATTCCTTACATCAAATACCCTAAAATAATCATGATTAAACCACTTGAATGTTATACTTAGGATAGATTAAGCCACACATATCTCTATGAAAGATATGAACTGAAGAAAAAAATCACAAGCAAAAAGCAAATGAACTACCTACCGAATGATCTACATGAATGCTATCTCCCGTTGGCCAACGGTGTTTATTGGAGTAGCCACTCAACTGCTCACCAGCCTGCCTCTGGAAGAAATATCCAACTGTGGCATCATCCTGAGACCGTCCACTGAGGGGCACCTGGGCACTGGTAGCACCTGACACTGCAGATGTAAGGATGGTGTGAGGGTTGGTTCCACCTGAATTGGGCCCTGATGTTGCTCCACCTACTGTTCCAGCTGGGGCAAACCCTACTCCAACCCCACTGGCTTCCTGACCAATGTTGGCATGCATCATTCCTTTGGTCTCCTGCCAGGACACTTCATTCATGCCTAGGAGAACACATGGAATGCTCATTCCACGTAGAACCTAAAAAGAGAAAGGCTTGATAACATAAAAAGCTTTCCACAGTAGCAATTTAACATGCAGTTCTTATAATCAGGATTTCAAAATTATAAATCCAAACTATAAAGAACAGGTTCGATACTAAACATTTGCATTCTTATCAAAGTCAACAAGCTGACTGCCCCTAAATTTTTATTGTTCTTAAGCAAAATATGATTTCCAAATTCAAAATCTGACAAAAAAGTAGGCACTTCCACAGTATGCTTAATATGAACATTATGCTTTGCACCACCTTGAATGTTTTATACTATTTTGATCAACAATCCATGAAAACATAACACTGCTGAAACTAGAAGAATTGGCGTGCTGCCAAAGTACAAATGCATTTTAAAAACAACTATTGTCTAGTAGTTGCAATTACTTCATGCCACTTCAGCTTTATTGTCTTTTTTATCATACTTCAAAAGGCAACTATTACTTGCAAATATCTGATCTTATAACAAGCCAAATATTTTTCATTGGCCAAATAACTAACTCCTGGACCACTGCAACAAATTAAGTGGCAAAAAGGTATGCTACAAGGATGAAAAATAGCCTTTCATACCTTTGGACAACATGATGATGTTCAGGCGCTAATCCCAGAAAAGTCTTGGTTACTGTAAATGAACCATATACTGGTGTATACAGCCCATTCACTCCCACCAGGATTCTCTCTCATTAGAGGAAATAATTAAACCAACCAGGAAGTGAATGCTGACCAATGAAATTAGAAAAATAAAGCCTAGCCTGCTGTACTTTTCACAAGATTTGTTCTTGGCTTACAAATAGCCTCAAGGCACCCAATCTTGCCTGATCTTGGACACTAAGCAGGGTCAGCCCTGGTTAGTACCTGGATGGGAAACTGCCAACAAATACCAGGAGCTGTAGGCAGTATTTCAGAGGAGGAAACTGGCAAAATCACCTCTGTGTACTGCTTGCATAAGAAAACCCTATGAAATTCATAGGGTCTCCATAAATTGACAGATGAATGGAAGATACATACAAACAGGTATGTAAACCAGCGCACTTATTCTGGGCAATATAATATACCTTCTAATCTGGCTATTAGAGTTAGTAAGAACAGACAAATGAGAATGAAATGGCTTCATATGCTAGTATACAGCATATTTCTAATAAGCTAGGATTTTCTGGAATGGTGGCTTATTGTTGTATCCAAATACAGTCTATTTGTAACAGACAGGTAATTTTAATTTGGTCAAACCAGAAGCCCCTAAAAGCAGTATCCAAACCTGCCTTTTACATTTTAAACACACAGAAGCTTCACACCTTCCCTCTCCTACACCAAATTATTAAAAAGGGGATAGTTACAAACCAAAATTAGCAAAAAACGGCAATAGAAAAACCTAGAAAACTCTGCTCTGCGGTTTAGTACTCTCAAACATCCTAAGTTTACATGAGGGGGGGCATGTTCCAGCAGTAGATCATTCATACACTTTTAAAATTAAAAAGCCACGGGAAGTGATAAGTAAAAACTAACCTTTTTACACACAAATTATTTTTGGCATGAAAACTTTAAGTTCTAGAATAAAAAGTACTGCTCTAAAATTAGCTATTAAATACCAATTGTTTTGTCTGAAGTACACTGCAATGACTTTGATACAGTCATAATGAAATTTACAATATTCAATATTAACATTTGGCAAATCTGGATGTCTGTTTAACACAATTTCACTATCACACACCATAGGGAGAAGCAATCAGCATGCAGATTCCTATTTTATGTTTGTAATAAGATAGGGGTAATAACTTTTGAGTTAAACCTTTATACAGAACACTGCCATTTACTCAATTAATACAAACTAAGCTGCACATTTTAAATATCCATATGTCTCTTCAGCCCCTCTTATATTAAGACAGGGCAAATATTATTTACAACATTTCCATCCCTATGATGACTTTATTTTTCGCCAACTTGAATCTAATGTGGGAAAAGAAAACAAGGAGCTATATAATACACATTTTAGTAGAACAAATATATACCACACCAGCATCAAGAATTTATGAACTATTTATGCAAATTTTCCAACAAAAACTAATATTATATAGAAATTACAAATTCATGTATCTATTTTATTTAATATCAAAATCAATACAGCTATTTATAGTACAGTATTTTGAACCAATCACTGAATCAAAAAATTACTGAACTAAAAACTGAACCAATTTTGAACCAATTGTTTGGAATTATCCCACCAGTTTTAATGATGTACCTATTTCCCAATAAGTAAAAGAAATGCCTTTAAACAATTAAAGCTTCCTGCCTACAAAGATAAGAATAAATAAAAGGTGAAAAATCCACACTTGCAGGTTTGATCTTCATGAATTTGATTATTTGTGAGGTGCACACATGTCTCCCCCATTCTCCTCTTCCCATTACTTTGCATTTTGCTGGGTGTGGAGAAGGAAGGGCAAGTGCCCAGACAAAAGGAAAGGAACTTGAGGGGGGCATGCACATGCCTTCCTTCTCCCCTTTGCGACTCCCCCCTCCCATTCTCTTGCCTCAGCACTGAGAACTCACAACAGGGCACTAGGCAAGGGAATGGGGGAGAGGGGAAGGCTTCTGCAAGTCTTCCTTCCCCCCTCTGAAGCCTCTCCTCCTATTCCCTTGCCTCTGGCCCCAGTGCTGAGAACTCGCACTGATGCAACAGGCAAGGGAATGGGAAAAGGAAAGACTCTGGAAGGGAATGGGAGGAGGATCATGGGGGGAGAATTATTCGCTTTTCCACTTTCAAAAGGGTTCTGTGTCCCAGATCCTTCCTAAAGTGGAGGGGCTACTGTATTTATCATTTTCCCAAACACATTATGCTACATTCATACATGATCAGGGTTGCTTTTTACTTGCACAAGCCTCTGGAAACCTGAGTGAAGTCTTGTGCTTATTTGGTCCCAATTTCCCCTCCTGTTGCATATAATTTTCTTTTCTCTAGTTCCTGATTTGCCATTACATACAGATCAGAACAATAGTGCAAAACTAAATTCAGCCTGTTTAACTCACCAAAAGTATAATCCAGGGTCTGCTGCTGCTTTGTTTAGCAAATGAGCTTATGTTAAATCACAAATTCCACAATCCCTGACTCATGCTCAATGAGAATCCTGGAATCAGAGGTTGATGCATACCATTAATCTTTGCTTAGTGATATGTGATAACCAGGCCATAGGTTTGGATTCCAACTTCCCCTCCACAAGAGGCATCATGTTCACTGAACATTCCCACTATCTGTGAAAATGCACTCTGTACTCCTCCTCCCTCAAATCTGCTGCTGCTGCTGTTTGGGGGATCCTTGGGAATGTTGTAGCAGTTGATGGAAAACACATACATCTCTTTATGAAGAGAAGAGAAACTAAATATCCAAGCCACAGAAATCTAAAATCAGTTTATATATAAATAAGTAAAAAATCAATTTCCATTTTACTCCTAATACATGCAAAGAAAAAGTTTAGTATAACATGTTTCACTAACACAAGAAAGACTCAATAAAGCTAAGGAAAAGTGGATCAATCCTCCTACTTCATCAAACACAAGCAGCTTATCAGGATATTTATGAAAAATCCTAACTTTCATCTTCGTCAAAGAGTAGGTGTTGCAAAAAACAAGATTATTAACAGTGACAAGAGAAGAACCAGCTCAAACTTTGGTGTTTGGCCAACATACATACATACATACATACACCTTGCAGGCAAGTCAAAGTCTCTCAGTCTCACCAGCAATTCTGTAATGGTGGGTACAGTCCTCTAAGCAAATGATGAAGAACTGCAGCTCCCATCATTTTGTGCCATCCCAGATGGAGCTCATAGGAACTAGAATCTAACATCCACCAACAGCTGTAAATTGTGGATTAATACCAACCTATATTGCTGATTAACTGTAAAGACTGTGATAACACATAACACTGAACACATTATTATTACAAGTTCAAAAGAACAATCCAATATAGTGCACTGTCTATATCTGCAAGGTATCCATTCCAGGAACCCCACATGAAAAGAGAAAAAAAACATGAATGTTCACATCCCATAATACTAATGGCACATGCATATCACTAACATTTTAAGTACAGAACATGACACTATTGTGCTTTCTCAAATTTGCACATCTGGAGACTGCAGGTAAGGAGGGTCCACTGTAATCTCATTTCTTAGTGATTACAAATCCTTCTTCAATGAAGCAGAATCTCACATTTCTAGCTGCTTAACCATCAACAGCCAATACAGTAAAAAAAAAGTTTTTACACAGAGGCTAGCTATTTTTAGATAGCACACAGCTTGGAGATTAAACTATAGATTTGTCTCAGATCTAAGTTTTAAAAATGTGAACTACACTCAGGTTCATCACCATGAAATCAGTGTGTCTATACGAAACGAATATATAGCCATCAGGAGCATATTTTTTCTTAAATGTAAGTTACAATTCAACTCACATGAAGTTAATTAAACAACTTCTTTAAATGAAAGTGGACAACTTGCTCCCTTCAAATGGACTGTAACCCCCATCATTCTTCACCATAAACAAAATGCAAATTGTAGTTCTTCATTTGAAAGGCAAAAAGATATCCATTTCCATATTAAATGGCCAAGTCAGGAAACTTGCCTCCATGGCTAAAGTGAGTGAGAATACGGCTGTATTTCTGGTCATAAATAAGAAAGAAGTATCAGTATCTACTGCACTGAAGAGCTCTATTTTGCAGGGTTTTTTTGTTTGCCAAATTAAAGGCATTGTAGTTAAGCAAAGAAAAGTAACACACTTATGTAAACAATTACAACTTCTTATCTTCAATAGACCATTTCCTTCAAACTGATAACTTTTACAGCCAATGCCTACATAGCACTCCTGATCTGCATGATCAATCTACACATTTTGAGTAGATGAGTCATCTCCCATCAAGGAGTTTGAGGGATACAAAGGTGATCTTGTCTAAACTGTTGCTGAATGGAGGAAACCAACAGAATATGTCCAGCAGACAGATGCTAAAATTCTGTGTAAAGATCTTCAGACAGAGAGAGCCCATCCTCTCTTTCTCAAATAATTTGCTTCATATTTGAACTCCTCTTATTAAAAAACTTTTCTTAATGCCGAAAGTCTGCTCTTTTGCAATTTAAGCCCATTAAATCTTGTCCCACCTTCTGTGATAGCAAAGAATAAAGTCTTTGCCTTGTTGACAGCTCTTCAAAAATCTGGTGTTCTATCACAAAGCCCCTTCCTCAAGCTAAGCATATCTAGTTCACAAAACATGTTTTCTTCAATCTGACAGTTGCCTGTTTTCTTTTAACTTGTCCCAATGTCTCCACATCCTTTTTACAATGTGGCACAGCATTCCATCTGAGGTAGAGCTAGTACAGAATAAGCTCTTAACTATTATTTCTCTGGACTAGAAACTATGTTTCTGTTAAGGAAACCTAAAACTGCATTGATCTTCTTTCTACAGCCACATCAGACCACTTACTTGTACTCAGTCTGTGATTAATTGAAGCCCTAGATGCTTGATTTTTCAATTTTTACATTAAAAGTTCTAAAACGACTACCTAAATGCGTAACTTTTTTTCACTTGTTAGTGGCTTGCAGTAACAGCTCTTCAGTCCATTTCTTATGAGTCCTTTTTATTTTAAGATCTTCACTGAGCTTTTCATCCAGCCACATTGGCTTTTTAAAGATAACTCTTATTTTCCCCTCTTGTTTGTGACTGCTCTTTCAGTAACACCTTAAGAATTTCCTACACATCTTAGACTCATTTCCCCTCTAGTCTGTCTAGCACTGACTTCTACCTAACATTTCTCTGGGCTCATTACACCAGGCTTCCTAAAATCCAAGGTTCATGTTTGACTACACTTATCACTAGTTTTCCATATGACCAAGAACTGCAACATTCTATTGTCACTTTGTAACAAAGGGTTTGCTCATGTTAAAAAAAAAAATGGAACGCTGCAAAAATACCTGGAAGATAGTACTGGGGGTGCACCTACTCTGTGCATAACTAATTTCCATACTACTGGCTATCAGCATCCATGTTTAGGTATAACGTTAGCAGGACTGCTAACGACATAACTGCATGTGTAAATAGGACAGTACTGTTGGCAGCAGAATGGGAAGATGTGTCATAAGAACAAGAAGATTTAACCAACACAGCCAGAAACAGGAGCTTCATGCACTTTGGGAGAAATTACTGTATATAAAGTATTCCCTCCCCACAACTATCAATAAATATTAGAAGGTAAGTGCTACTTCTTGGTTCAATAAAGCTACACAGCAAACTAAAAATACTTTTAATCAGAAACACACAACCACGAATTTAAAAGTGTTATCTTAATGAGACAAGCTTCTAAACATAATCACTCAGTCAAATGTTTAGCTATAAAGAGAATCATACAAAATCATACCAATACAATTAGATACTTAAAATATACAATTTCAAATTTGCACTTGTGCTTTCAATGAACTGTTCCTATACCTTATTAATCAGATCAAAGATTTCATCATTCTGGCTTTTGGAGGTGAAATCCAGCACATCCTCCCTTTGTTGAATGAATGAGCACTGCTGGTAGTCCCTACCACCCACATTTGCTCTAGAGGGCTTGGGAAGCCTCCAGAACAGATTTCAGAGTCAACAGGAACAGGAACAGCAAGAGAAGTCTAGTCATCTGATCATGAATATCACACTATATCTCCCAAAATGCCTTTGGGAACCTTAGAGAAGAGAATCCTATACCCCCAATTTCACAGCCTATGCATGGCCATTTCATTGTGGTTAACAGTTGCTGAAAGACAAAATAAGTTTGCATCTATTCAGTGGCTAGATGGGAGACAACTTCTACGTACACTATTCTGAATTCTGATACAAAAGAAAAATCAAAATGCACATATTAAAAGATGTTTAAAGCAATCTAAAGCTACAAACAATTAATTTCATTCTTTAATTATACAGATTCTACACCAGTAAATCCACAGAAAGAGCACACATAGAACTACACATCTGTTCCAAATTACTGAATTCCATTGACTTGCTGATTAGTTGGGGCAGAGACTGCTTCTAATATCCATTTTTAAACAGCCAATTGGTGAGATTCTAGCCTTTCTAAAAAGGGCTACACAGCTACAACCCAGCTTCTACAGTGCACTGATGAAACATGCACAGTACCTACTTGCATACACAAAGCCCTATCCAATCCAAAATATGCATGCAGAAGACTTATGTGGAGCACAGATGAAGAATCTTCATAACTGCTTGTCCCCCTAAATGTACTGCTAATTTTCACTGGATGATGCAGAATTTTAGTTCTGTCTAATTTAAGTCTGTTGTGTCTCAGCTATATTTCCTGAGTCTCAATTTTGGAGAACAGGTGGGATATAAATGAAATCATCTCCTTTCTCTTCCACTACAGTGCTCCACTGTGAATCACCTTCCCTTAAATACATCCAAAATGTCTAAAATGTAGTCATTGTAAGATTTCTCAGGATTACTTAAAAGTGCTCTTTTCTTCGTATTCTTCAATATATTCTTTCTGAAATCAACTGCACTGTGGAATATGAAATCATGCAGCCTCCTTGAAATACTGCATGTTGGAACACTAAAATTAAGAACTTTGAAAAACGGATTTTTTTAAAAAAAAATTCAAATCTTGTCAGTTTAATTAGCAAAAGTGTATGAGTAATATACTCACAAAATGAAAACAACAGATCTCAAAAAACAGTTTCTTGTTCCAGTACAGCGGTTCTCAACCTGTGGGTCGCGACCTCTTGGGGCGGTTGAACGACCCTTTCACAGGGGTCGCCTAAGACCATCGGAAAATACGTATTTCTGATGGTCTTATGCTCCATTCCCTCCTCGGTGGTGGTGCACAAGCTCGAGCCATGGGCTCGCGCTTGCACACCACCATTCCTGGGCCTTTTCCACACATTACCTTATCACGGAGGTGGGGACTGCCGTTCGCACAAGCAGGTTCTTGCGTGAGGCGCTCTCTTCGCTCCTCCTTCGTCCCGCAGCTGGCTTCCTGGTCACGCGACCGCCCCTCCCCTTCCTTCTGCAGTGCAGTCTGGGAGCCACACACTCGCGTCCTCCTGCCCCCTGTTCAGAAGGGACTGAAATCGCTCCCCTTCTCCAGTACCGGAAGAACCTCCCGTCTGACAGGCTAGCCTGAGGGGGCGGTGGCAGCACGGAGGGCAGGCCCCCTCCTCGGTCCCTGCCCCACTCGCCACAGAGGGGGGCACTGCGGAAGGGCCGGGGGGCTGCAAGGTGGTGCTTTTCCAGGGGGGCGAGCTGCGCCCGGCGCAAAAGACAAAGGCGCTGGGATTCCTCTCCCCCCGGCCAGGGTCAACACTCTGGAAACTTTTCCCACACTGCCCCCCCCCAACGGAAATGAGAGCGAAGCGGAAGCAGAGCCTGGGGGGGTTCTCGGAGTTTTTTCTCGGGGGAGACGCACGGCTCCTCTTTCCCTCCCTGGTCGCCCGCCCCCCCGTTCCTGGCCAGAGAGGTGACCTTTGCCGGGGGGGAGGCATTGTAAATAATAAATAAATAATTTTATGTTTGGGGGGTCACCACAACATGAGGAACTGTATTAAAAGGTCGCAGCATTAGGAAGGTTGAGAACCACTATTCTAGTACTTCAAACTCTTTTTAGTTAAATTGCATACTAACATTCACTCCCCTAATGGAGCAACCCTACACAAATATATTTGGGAGTACTATATGCATTCTGTGGAACTACTGAACTCAATGGGACTTACAAAGTAAATATCAGAAGCACTAGTTTACAAGTCAGTAGGTGCTGACATGGTCATAAAAACCTGTCATGCCACCCAAATGCAAGACATGCCAGTGCAACTGCTGTGTCAGCAGAAAAGTCACAACAGGGCATGGTCATAGCGAACACAGAGAAGGCACACACTTATGCTATTACCCTTTCCCTTCCAAATCATGGTGATGGCATAACTTTATACTGATAACAAAGCTGATACAAAGCAAATTCTCCAGTTGGATTTCATGGAAGAGGAAAGCGTAAATAAAAACCAACTCCGGCAAAGTATATCCACCAAGTTAACATAGCATCATGTTCACGTGCAACTGTCAGACCAAAGACCACAATTCAAAAGGTATAAGCTAAAGCTACATCACTCAAGCCTGGTATCTGACATATTTAGATGACAAAAAGAGTAACTCTCATAACAAGAATTATAAAGAAAGGGTAGTTTGCAAAGGAAAATCTAGTCTCAAAATTATGAGGAAATACAGATTGGATTGGGAACTGTGAGGAAAAGTTACAGGTACTGGACAAGCCAATTTGGGGAATTAGAGACACAGGATCTTAAATATGTATATTTCAACCACATCTAATTCCTAAGGTATTTCTAACAAGTATTAACCATAAGAAAATAAAATCCCAGGCAATGCTGGGTAAGCACACTAGTTATATATATTTGACCTGCACAAAATTAACATTTGACATATTAAAAGTACCGTTCAGTCAGCTAATAGTTACAAACTGCATTCCTTTTTTAAAAATGAAAATACATATTTTTGTTACAAATGGAGTTACAATGTCATGAACTGCAAGTAACCTCTTAAGCTTTACCATTTTATTAGCAGGCAAAAAATAGAAAAAAAACTTTAACATAAGTAAAACACAGGATGTTATTTTGACTTCTCCTGTCTTCCACAGTGTCAAACAGAAATAAAGCATACATTCTACCCCACTAAAAAAAAGAACCAAGAAAAGATTATCAATGCCAGAAACTGTAATGATCAAATACTATACCATGTCTTACATAAAGTTTTCCTGTTATATAATTTTTAGAAACAATTTTAGGGAGACTGTATGATTTCTCATTTTATTCATCATTCTAAGAAAATATTCCCAATATATTTTTTCAGTATTTTTTTCAATTTTTCCAAAAGAAAAAAAAAATACTTTTGAGATGAAACACCACCCTCCTCCTTTTCCACATGTTTTCTGACTCTTCGTATGTCTAACAGGTAAGCTCTCCACTGGCAAAGATCAGACATTCTACTCTACTGCTGAACTGTCAATGCTGAACAAACACTCACGAACACCTTTGCCTTGAAGGAGCACAGCCCCAGATGGAAGAATAGACCTATTCATGTATGTGTACTCCAGTGCAATTGTCAAAGGGGAAGCAGTATTCAGATAGAGTGACTACAGTCTCTCCCATAATCGAGGCAGGGAGAGGCTGAGGTATGAGTGATAACCCTCATCATCATCTTTTACTTCCTCACAATTATTACTGCACATCCAATGACTACATGTTCCAGCTTCTGGCTGTTGCTCACTCCTGTCTTCCCCTCCTCTTCACTGAGTACCAGCTCTTCTGTACACTCAGTTTCCTGTAGACAACAAAGGAATATATACCACCATCACCAGGGGACTACCAGCAGTTCCTCCATGGTGTAGTTGACCTATTTGGGTGGCTGCTGTGTCAAGGAGTGTGCTGTACCAGTTATGGCTGCTGCACCAGCTTCATCCATTATTAGGGAAAGAAAATTTGGTCACAGTAATCCATATCTTAATTGCCTCTCAATTAGACCACTACAACACTAGAGACAACCCCTGAGAACTATTCAGGAACAACAGCTAGGGCAAAATGTACTTTCATGACCAGATACAATCAATCTCAAACCAGAAGCATTGGCTTGCAATTTGTTTCCAAGCTCAAATCAAGATGGATACTTTGACCTATAAAACCATAAGCAGTTTGAGATCTTCAACAGACAACACATCCCACCACCCCAAGAGGCTAGGTTGGTAAGTACTCAGAGCAAAATCAGGAGGAAGAATCTTCTCCCCAGACAAGCCAGCCTGGCTCAATTTCTTCTGAACTTTTTACAAATAATGTTTTTCCTTATGTCCTTTAGTTTTAAAAATTGACCCTTTAAACATTTTTTTATTCTGACTTACACTTTTAAATAAACATATATTTGTTCCAGGCAGACTCCCGCAATGTTGCAAGCTTCATACTAGAAAGTTATGCAACAAGTGATGGTGTTTCTGGCATGGAGCTGACCACACTAAGGAGAACACACCTCTAAAGTATGTTATTTGTCAATGCCCCTTCAGAATCTACTCTCTTCTTAATGGTATTCAAAATAAAATACCAGTAAAATAAAATACTATGACTTTTCACCCTGTGTTCTTTGTCTTCCCCACACTGTGGTGCAGTCTGGATTCAGCACGCCTCTGGATGAGACATTTGAAGGAAGTACAGCAAAGAGCCTTCCACACTCTGTTCAATCAGTGTTATTACATGGGGGTGGGGAGGACATACTGTTCAGAGCAGAAAAGTGGGATATTAGTCCTTGCCATGACAGATGGGGCACTCAGATAGAAACAGGGGAAGGAATGAAGTAACAACTGGGAGACAGAGTTGATGACAGTAGTTAGAAGGATGAGCTAAAATGGTTTCTGACATAAGCAGCATCACTCCTAACTGGTTCAGTGATGGGAGCCCTCCCACATATGAAATACTTGGAAGTGGGGCTCCTCCTGAAAGCTGTATGATCCTGATACATATGATTGGACAAATGCTTCATAGTTTCTGCTTCCTGTCAACTACTATGGTTCAATGGGTCAGCTGCCCTCTAGTGTTAAGGGCTTGAGAAGAGCTAGTTCTTACTCTTTTGCCTCTATCTATCAAGGGGAAAGTTAAAATGCTAGGGTGATTTTTCTCCATTGCTCTGCTGGGCCTCAAATTCTAACCTTCTGCTTCCAAGTCTAAGATAGTTGCTAGATGCTGCTACTGTCAACTGTGCAGCATTCCTTGTTACCTGCTCTGGTCTAATCTTTTTCCCTGCCCAAGAATGACTCCCCTACCCCAAAAGAAAATCTCAAACTCTATTCCAGAAGAAACCTGTGTAACTTCCAAGGGCCTCCTAGGAAGGGAGGAATGTGGGAATCTTATCCTTTTATTTATACTTCATTAAACTGCTGTGATTTAAAAAAGTGTTTGAGAGCAATATCTTATAAGGTGTTTAAAGGAAATATCTTCTGAACTCTCATGTGATTCTGAGTGGTCCCTTGACTTTGAGGATCAGCTTTTCAGGAACACGAGAGGGAAGAGGATAATCATTTATGTTTCTGGTTCTCCAAATACAATCTATGTAGATTTTCCCTAAACTTAGAAGTCTTTACAGAATCAGGCAAACCATAACATTTACAGAAGGTTTCACATTACTGTAATTTTCTTACAATAAAATCATCTGGCTTACTCTCACCAAATTCTACCAAAACTAATGAAATGTTATATATAGAGCTGCACTCACCAGAACTTTTATTAAATGTCAGTTACTCATTTTCACAAATTTTCACAAATTTTTCTCTATGCCAACAAACCCATGTTTATAAGCAATGTATCTAAGTTACATGATTCTAAACTTTTCCTGAAAAATAAAATACATCGATCTACCCACACACCATTGTATGTCTCTGAAACATGTTTAAGCATCTTATTGCTTCTTTACTGTCAAATCACACACCTAACATTTTCTGACCAACATCTTGTCATACTTCTAATAGTCACACTCATTCATAGTTTCCGCACAACAGTTCATGTTCCTCTCATGTTCACTCATTCATAGTTTCCGCACAACAGTTCATGTACCTCTCTTTCAGCCTTTCACAAACAGAGAATCACACACATACACACACAATAAAACCTGGAATCCTTCCATCGGTGTGTTTAGATAAACAAAAGTCTGATCAATTGACAGTGTCTTTCCTGCCCCTTAGCCGTTACATAATAATCTATTATACTGACTTTCTAAGGAGCAAAGATTATTTCAGTAGTTCAGATGAACCACTCAGTGCAATAACAATCTTTTGTGGTACTTTCAAAGGACCAATACAAATACTACAGTATCATCTTTTATAGACTATAACCTGCTTCATCAGATATGTGAAATATTATTTAGAATTTCTCCATCTCTCTCTCTTTCACACACACACTACACACTTTGGGGTGGGAGGGACTTTAAAAGGATTTTGCCCCAACCATCTGTGCTATATATATAGGCACACCTCATTTTACAAAGCCTCACAAAGAAGCTTTCTACAAAGCTTTCTATGTCTTCACAGTCTGCTTTTCCCTCTTCTCCTCTGTCCAAATGGAAGCTTTTTTTTAGCAGCATTCGCAATGAGAGAACAGTTAAAGAAGCTGGAAAAACATAGACTTATGATATTTAATCTTCACAGATGTCTGAAGTAAACAATGCAATAAATCTTAAGCTGAGAAAGAATGGGATTTTGCTCTCATGGATCTTATTATAACTGTTTGTACTTTCCCACAGCAGGCAAGGTAAAATGCAGCTATCTCTAGAATCCCTTACTGCTCACAGAGAAAAGGAGGGAAACCAGAAAGCTGACCTCTTCATTCATAGAATCATAGAAATGTAGAGTTGGAAGAGACCACATGGGCCATCCAGTCCAACTCCCTGCCATGCAGGAACACCCTCAAAGCACTCTCGACAGATGGCCATCTAGCCTCTGCTTAAAAACCTCCAAGGAAGGAGACTCCACTACACTCCCGAGGCACCATATTCCACTGCCGGACAGCCCTGACTGTCAGGAAGTTCTTCTTGAGGTTCAGGTGGAATCTCCTTTCCTGCAGCTTGAATCCATTGCTCCTTGTCCCGGTCTCTGGAGCCGCAGAAAACAAGCCCTCTCCTTCCTCACATCAGTGGTTCTCAACCTTCCTAATGCCGCAACCCTTTAATACAGTTCCTCATGTTGTGGTGACCCCCAACCATAAAATTATTTTCGTTACTACTTCATAACTGTAATTTTGCTACTGTTATGAATCGCGCCAAAGGGGGCAGGAGGACGCGAGTGAGTGGCTCGTGCTTGCGCACCACCACCGAGGAGGGAATGGAGCCTAAGACCATTGGAAATATGTATTTTCTGATGGTCTTAGGCGACCCCTGTGAAAGGATCGTTTGACCCCCAAAGGGGTCGCGACCCACAGGTTGAGAACCGCTGCTCTACATGGCATCCCTTCAAATATTTAAACATGGCTATCATGTCCCCTCTTAACCTTCTCTTCTGCAGACTAAACATACCCAGCTCTCTAAGTCTATCCTCACAGGGCATGGCTTCCAGGCCTCTCACCATTTTGGTCGCCCTCCTCTGGACTTGCTCCAGCTTGACCATGTCCTTCTTGAACTGGGGTGCCCAGAACTAGACACAGTATTCAAGATGAGGTCTTCATTCACCACCAGCATGCTAAAAAAGGTATAGATCTGTGATTCCATCCAACAAAATATAAATCATAAGAAAACTAGAGGCTGGTGAAAGGAAAATACATATATATCCTTGCATGTATTTTGGAAGGTGCTTTCAAATGATCTTTAGAAGATTCTAAGTGTTTTTGTTTACTAATGCAAGGCTTAACTTGACCTGGTTGTTTCACTTCCCATGTGGATATTGTCAGTTTTGGATAAAAAGTTTCCCGAAGCATGTTGAACTGCTCTTTTTGGAGGTGCAAGAACCTATGTCCATTCTTTCCATATTATTTCTGTAACTGGTATTGAAATTTCTAAATAAGGTGATACTCAGAAGCACATCTACTTTGTTAAATGAGGCATATCTGTGTAACAGAAGTTCTCAAGAACTCTTCATGAATATAAGAGTACACAATAGGCCTCAAAAACTAATACTATAATAAATGGGCTATACTTTTTAAAGAGCCACAAAATTCTTATTGTATTTCTGCAACGAACTTAAGAGAATTCACCAAGTACAATGTCTCCCATTGGAACTCAATTACCGTTATCAAGCTTTAAGAGACACAATGAGTAGGTCTATGTTTTTTTCCCTTTTTTACACAACTTCCCTAGAGAATAATTTTCAATGTGTAATAAGAATACTCCTATTTTCAGCCACAACTTTTTTTAACGGCTACCTGCCCCCATGTACTCTTTTGTTACATATATCCTTTTCTTGGATTATTACAACACAAAATGGAATCTCTCATAGCCCACGGCCTATACAGGTTCCACTGCAAATACCAATCCATCCAGCCGCTGTTAAGACACTCCTGCAATTTGGGCTGTAGTTACCATTTCATTCTCGAAGCGGGAGACTCGTCAAAATAGGTTAAGCGCGCCAAGCCAGTTCCTGTTGGCAAGACTCCACCAAAACAACAAAGAAAAGGGTTAGATGTCCATTGGCCAATCCGGAGCACTGCCAGTGCCCCATCCAGCCTCCTGTGGCTCTCTCGCCTCCCACAGACAAGGCCTGTTCTACAAAGACTGCACACACCCACACAACAGGACGCCCCCCCCTCTGATCCACAAAAGGGGTCAGGGGAAAGGTAACTTAAGAAGGCGCCACCTAACCCGAACCGTTCCCCGCTTAAGACAGCCTTCTCCTCGCACTCCGTCTGCCATAACACCGTGCGCCCCACCCACTTCCAAAATTGTCTCCCCTGCTCGTCCCTCTTAAACCTTCGTCCCGTCTCCAGAGCCGCCAGGACCGCCGAGAAAGCAAAAACCCCACAGAGGCACTTCCTGAAAGGCGGAGAAGCCGGGGACGTAACCGTAATGAAATTAACGAGGAGCACGACGCTGATCGGCGGGGGCGGGGGGACCAAACCTACCCGTCCAAACGTTTCCACAAACACCCTGCTGGCTCCTTGGGTCACCACACCCACGCGGGCCGTCTCCCTCCTGGCTCATCCCCGCCCGCGCCGCTTTGTATGGCTTCCTCGCCGCCAGCCGTCCGGGCCTGCCCGACAGCAACACAAAGGGAGGGCCGGGCGGGGGGCGTCCGCGGAGCCACCAGCCAGGCCCCGAGCAGGAGGAGGGAGCAGCCTCCGCCGTTCCCTCGCTTCCTCGGTGCCGAGACAATAGAACGTGGGGGAGCGGATGGGGGGAGGGGGCGGGGGGTGTGACTACGGGGGGGTCGGAATCTCTCTCTCTCTCCCCCTCCCCGCCGCTCCCCCTCCTCCCTGCCTCGAGCGCTGCGCCTCACCCCACCCCAGACGCCGCTCCCTTCCACCCAACCCCCTCCCATCCAGGTTCCGAATACTCACGGGCTGGGCTGGGCTGGGCTGGGCTGGCGGCGCTGCTCGCTGTAACGGACGCGGAGAGGGGGGGCCTCCCTCCTCCTCCTCCTCCTCCTGTAACGGTCTTGCCGATAATGACCCAGCTGCCCCCTCTCAGCCACCCTTGCCTACCCGCCGCCTCCGCCTCCTCCTCCGCCGCCGCCGCCTCCTCCGCCTCCACCACCGCGGCCTCCCCTCCCCCTCCTCCACCGCCGCCGCCGCCGCCGTGAGGAAGACTCACAACAACATGGCGAGTGAAAGAGAGAAAGAGAAGGACGGACATACACAGCAACAGCAGAAGCGGCGACGGCGGCGGCGGCAACCCACTAGCACGCATGCGCGCCTCGGTCCCATCGGCGAACGCTGGGAAAAGGGGGCAGGCTGGCGGACCTGACAGAGTCCACGGGCGGGCCGTCCTGCGGGCGAGCTGAGGGACGCATGCGTGCGCGTTCTCGCCCCCGCCCCCCCACCCGCCCGCGCGGTTCCCCTCCTCGCCGCCCGTCAAACGTGCGGCGCAAGCGCGGCGCGTGCGTACGAGAAACGGCCAAATACAAAATCAAAACAAAGCCGATCCCCATAAGCCATAGAGAAACGGTCTTCGTTGTTCGTTAGAACGCAATTCCGGTTCTCGGTTGGTCCCCCTTATGAGGGGCACGAGCAGTGGTCCTTCTCAAAGACTGTATAGGTGTAGGGGCTTCTTGTAGATATAGCTGGAGGAATAGGATTCTGGAAGGCATGGTTTGAATCCCCACTTGGCCATGGAAACCCACTGGTGCAAGTCACACTCTCTCAGCCTCAGAGGAAGGCAAAAGCAAACCCCTTCTGCGCAAATCTTGCCAGGAAAACCCCGGAAGAGGGTCACCATAGGTCGGGATTGACCTGAAGGCACACAAAACAATGGCTGTCTAGATAGATGTTACCTAAATAGGGGCGGGACGGAAAGTAATTGCAGGGAAAAGGTTCAGTAAAAGGCCGTGCTGCATTAGATCAAAGAGCTATTAAGTCAAAACTCCCTTTTGCACGCTGGCCTCCGTGTTGTGTTCCCCAGAGAGGCGATCAGAGCCTTTTTCTTTTCTTTTTTGACACTGCTCAAGCTGTCAGCCATTGCAGCTGCATCTAATGGCAGGCAGTAGGGAGTCCTCTGAAACTGAAAGGAAGAGGTTTGCTAAACCTGCCTTACTCAAAGTGATAGTTTCTGCCCAAACCACCGCTTGCCAGTCCACAGAGTTTCCAGAAAAGAAAAAGAAAAAAAAAAACAGTTGAAACCAATGGGCACAAATATGGTACCAATCACATCTCCTACATCAGATAACCTAAGAAGCATTGTGGTACACTATTGACCAGTTTCCTAGTCCTCATCCTATATTTGAATTGTATTTCTCATTGTCCAGGGTTTCAGAGTCCCTAATAATGGCTTGTGAGAGTTAACCGTGGAAAAGCCAGGGGTGATCTTGGGAGCATCACACAGTCTCAGCCGCCAGAAGACCCTGTGATAGGTTTGCCTTAGGGCCGCCATAAGTTGCAAACTACTTCAAGGCACACAGAAACCAACAAAACAATGGCGTAGCCTCCCCTCTCCACCATCACTAGGTCTTTCACTAGGGGTTGACACTGTGCAGTGGTGATTAGCTGCACAGTGTCAGCCACTAGGGCAGTGGTTCTCAACCTGGGGGTCGGGACCCCTTTGGGGGTCGAATGACCATTTCACAGGGGTCGCCGCTCCTCAATCCTCCCCCCTTTTAAAAGAAGGTGGCCTCACAGCCAATGGGAGCAGTGCTTCTGAGACCCCTGCGCTGGGGTTCAAACTGCAAACCCCAGGATTCCATAGGATGGTGAAAGTGGAATAATAGTGCTATAACAGTCTAGTGCAGAAATAGCCAGGATGACTTTCTCCTCTTGCTTTTGTTGTGCGTGGACCCTTGGCGCTTGCCACACACACGTGTTGTGTTCTTTGTCCTGACTGTCTTGCATTCCTCGCTTTTTGTATGTTCAGCGTCCGCACTCCCTTTAAGGGAGGGAGGGAGGGAAGGAGTGAACAAAACGCGTCTGCTTATGCCGCCGCCATCATCTTTCCTCTCTCCCTGTCCTTTCCTCCCTGCGCCTCGTGTAAAATGTGGGCTGTTTTGGCATTGCCTTTGGGAGTGACTGGCTTTTTGAACTGTGGAAACCCAACATTCAGAACTAGAACTACTGCCTCAATTCTGGCATTGATGGACACTTTCTGTGCTTAAAAAAGGGAGGGAGGGTTACCAGTTTTTAGGCATTAGAAGTCTATCCAGAGCAGTGATTTAGGGCAGTGTTTCCAATCTATTTGATGTTGGAAATAACTAACTAACTAACTAAATAATAAATAAATAAATAAAAATGAAAATGATTTTATGTTTGGGGGTCACCACAACATGAAGAACTGTATTAAGGGGTCGCGGCATTAGGAAGGTTGAGAACCACTGCCCTGGGGGTATCTTTTGCTCACTGTGAGTTTCCAAATAACTGTAACCTACTCAGAAGTATTTTATATTCCGCTTCCAGTGTAGGGCAGGTTTTTCATCATTAGGGTCAGGATAAGTAGAAATGGATTTAATGGCAACAGTAAGTACTCAGCTGAATATATTTTTCTCTGCCTTCTAACATCACTGCCTCTGTTCTGCCCTTGTAAGACAACCCCAAGCCACTGAAATTCGTTGTATTTTGGTCTCCAAACTCCACCGCACCCGTTTCAGTTGCCCCACCCTGACCTTTTTTTTTTAATGACAGACCAAAAGTCCCTGTCATAGAATCATAGAATCATAGAATCATAGAAATGTAGAGTTGGAAGAGACCACACGGGCCATCCAGTCCAACTCCCTGTCATGCAGGAACACCCTCAAAGCACTCCCGACAGATGGCCATCAAGCCTCTGCTTAAAAACCTCCAAGGTAGGAGACTCCACTACTCTCCGAGGCAGCAGATTCCACTGCCGGACAGCCCTGACTGTCAGGAAGTTCTTCCTGAGGTTCAGGTGGAATCTCCTTTCCTGCAGCTTGAATCCATTGCTCCTTGTCCTGGTTTCTGGAGCAGCAGAAAACAAGCCCCCTCCTTCCTCTACGTGGCATCCCTTCAAATATTTAAACATGGCTATCATGTCCCCTCTTAACCTCCTTTTCTGCAGACTAAACATACCCAGCTCTCTCAGTCTATCCTCATAGGGCATGTTTTCCAGGCCTCTCACCATTTTGGTCACCCTCCTCTGGACTTGCTCCAGCTTGTCAATATCCTTCTTGAATTGGGGTGCCCAGAACTGGACACAGTATTCAAGATGGGGTCTAACCAAAGCAGAGTAGAGTGGTACCAGTACCTCCCTCGATCTAGACACCATACTCCTGTTGATGCAGCCGAGAATTGCATTGGCTTTCTTGGCTGCCACATCACACTGCTGACTCATGTTCAGCTTGTGGTCTATGAAGACTCCTAGATCCCTTTCACACGTACTGCTATCCAGCCACGTGTCCCCCATCCTATATTTCTGTATTCCATTATTTCTGCCTAAGTGTAGGACCTTACATTTCTCTCTGTTGAATTTCATTTTGTTCGCCCTGGCCCAGCTCTCCAATCTATCCAGGTCATTTTGAATTTTGATCCTGTCCTCTGGCATATTAGCAACCCCTCCCAATTTGGTGTCATCTGCAAATTTGATGAGCATGCCCTCTATTCCTTCATCTAAGTCATTGATAAAAATATTGAACAGCACTGGGCCCAGGACAGAACCTTGTGGCACCCCACTAGTCACTTCTCTCCAGGATGAAAAGCAGCCATCCGTGATCACCCGTTGGGTTCGGTCGGTCAACCAATTACATATCCAATTAACAGTAGCCCTGTCTAGCCCACATTTTACTAGCTTCGATGCAAGAATGTCATGGGGAACTTTGTCAAAGGCCTTACTGAAATCAATTTTCAGTACTTACTGTTGCCATTAAATCCATTTCTACTTATCCTGACCCTAATGATGAAAAACCTGCCCTACACTGGAAGCGGAATATAAAATACTTCTGAGTAGGTTACAGTTATTTGGAAACTCACAGTGAGCAAAATGGGGCACTCAAAATGGGGCACTGCAAAATGGGGCACTCAGGAATTTGGGAAGGAATCTAGGGGTAAACATGGTTACTAGAAAAAAAACCCTAGCCCACACAGCTCCCATCCTAAGTTAAACGGACATTGATAAGTTAGGTTTTAATAAAATAATGTAAAATACTGTCTTTCCTTGGAGCATGGTTGTAATGGTATTATTCCACTTAAACTACCATGGTTCCATCTCATGGAATCCTATGTCTGGATTGGCAGCTGTAGAGAACATTACTTTTTTTTTTTGAAAGTAATTTAAATTTTAAAAATGTAATACTCTTAAATAAAAAAAAATAGTACTATTATACTACTGTACAATAGATGTGTGTACTGTATATCATAGTATTCGTAGTCTGATCTTCAGTCTGTATTAGGCTTCAGTGGGAGGGTGGTTTTGTTTTTGGAAATTTGGAGGTATTCAGTTTATTAGGTGAAGAGATGCATTTTGGCTGATGAGTTCTGTTAAGGTCTTCCTTGGCTTTGTAGTTACAACATTGGCTGTGGGACACTGAGAGCTGTGGTCAAACACGTCTGGAGAATCCCGGATTGGAGAAGGCTGGTATGGAATTACATACCAATGAGCATGGAAATTATCCCCAGCAGAGATGCTGAGAGGCAGAAAACTGAGGTCAAATCTGGGCCTGTGAAACTCGTATCTAACAGGAAGTATGTATCAAAAGTGAAAGAGGCATAAACATGCTAAGCGTGCTAGGCTAATTGTCTTCTTTCAGTGGAAGCCATGTATGTGCTTCTGGAAAACAAATAAAGCATAAAGAGACAGCATTTGTCCTTCCCATTTCTGTTGACCAGCAATTGGATCTCAGAGATCCTCTGAACAGGGAGGCTCAATTTAGCTTTCATGACTAACAAAACAGCATCTCTGTGAGTCTTGTTAAGGGGGTTGTGAAGAAAGATGAGATATGAGGAAGGGAAGTATAAGAGAAAGGAAAGTATAATACAAGTGAATTAGGAAGGCAAGGAGGGGGTGCAGCACATGCAAACACTTCTGCTGGAACCAACAACACCTACACCATTCTGTCTGGCTCCATAGGTTATGGTATAGGTCACTCTAAAAGTTATAGTCTACCTCTAGTTCCTTGGAATTCTATGGAATTCCTTTAATTTCATTAACTAATACAATCAGGGGATTATGGTGAGTGCAAATGTTAATTGCTGGCAAAATGCATACTTCTGAAATACTGTGTAGTTGTAAAATACTTTTCAGCAAGCCTCTTTCATGAACAGCACAAGTATTTTTTATCTTATGTGTTGTTATTCTCTGTTGTATGTTTTAATGTACTTATGTAGCTTAGAAGTCTTCGGAGTTAAGCAGTTTATAAATATGCATAAATAAATAACTTAAAAATTGTATTCTCCATTCCATTCTTTGGTCCCAGGGAGTTGCTTCAGTTCCATGAAAATAATTTTTCACACGTTAAAATCAGATTCTTATTAAATTGACAGTACACCAGTTATCTAAGGCCGGTAATATTTACACAGAGTCCTGAAACACACTTTCTAGAAAAGATTCTCCATGCAACTTTAAGCAGTTAAAATAGGGGTGGACAACTAGAGCAGATAGGGTGTTGTTATTTGCCACGCTGGGCAAAGTTTTCCACCTTCAGTGGAAATCACAACCAGAAGACAGAATTCAGGTTATAAGTGCCAGGAATCTTGGTGGGGTTTTTTTTGTTTTTGCTTTTGTTTTGGTGAGGAGGAGAGCTGGAGGAGTTTTTTTGAGAGGTGAGTTTTTAAAAAAAACCTGCCTTGTTGGAAGAAAAATGGCCTGCAAAATGGGGCACTCAGGAATTTGGGAAGGAATCTAGGGGTAAACATGGTTACTAGAAAAAAAACCCTAGCCCACACAGCTCCCATCCTAAGTTAAACGGACATTGATAAGTTAGGTTTTAATAAAATAATGTAAAATAAAACAATAGTTGTACTAATTGCTATCCCACATAGGCTTTCAGCACAGATTATTAACATCAGAATTAATTGCTTTAATTTTGTACATTGCAGGATATAGTCTGTGGGCCTCCACTTTACATCTCCAAATTTGCCATTTTGATGTCTAAATAATCCAACTGTTTTTAGTGTCCTGGTTTCCCCTACCAAATGTAAACATTTATTGGCCTTTTTTTTTTATTTTATTTTATCAAGGCATACCGTTGCACAGAAGATCATCTGAACAGATTCCACTGTGTCATTTTGAAAGATAGATACAGAAAATACTCCAAGGATAAACAATCATATTTAAAGCAGGGGTCAGCAACTTGCTGCCCTAGTGCTACACACAGCCCTTAGCCAAATTCCAAAAGTCCACTCAGAGCAATCATTTCAGACATTTCAAGAATAGAATGATCTGCTCTCAGGGAGGAAGAAGGGGTAGGAAAAGGGATGAGAGAGCAAAAGTAGGAAGGAGGGGGAGAGGGGAAGAAAGAGGGAGGAGTGGGAGAAATAGAAAGGAGAGTGGCAGAAAGAGAGGGGGGAAAGGATGAAAGAAAGAGACAGAGGTTACCTATAAGGGGAGGGAGTTGACAGGAAAAAACATCTTTTACATGCAGCCTTTTTCATGTGTGCTGATGGTAATGTATTTCTTAGAATCAACTTCCATCTAAGATGAGCTCCTGAGAAGGATCTCAGATCTAATTGTGTGAATAGTTGCCATTGCAACACAGTCCTCAATTGAGTTTAGGGTAGGACAATCAATTTATGAGGACCACACACCTGAGAAAGCCAAAGGGCCACCAAAGGCAAATCATTCTTTTGAATCCCTAGACTTGCATATCATTGAAGCAGAAAAAAGTGCAAATTAGGAGAAGGGGCATCCATAGAGTTATTTTTGACCCACACTCTCCTGTTCCTTTACAAAGGACTCCTCCAAATCACCGTTTTACATGCCTGCTCAGAAATAACAGAAGTAACACAATTCAAAAATAATTTTTTAAAAAAGTCTAGCCTGTATCTGTCTACTTTGAAGCACAACGTACATTTCAGGAGTAAATATGTCATTTTTGATATAAAACAGACATCTTTAGGCAGTGAGTTCTATTAGCATATAAAAATCACCCCACAATGAAAAGGAGGGGGAAGGAAATCAAGATTACAATCCTATATTATCCTGTAACTAAGCCGTATTGAAAAAAATGGTGCTTACTCCTTAGAAAATCCAGAGTTCACTTAGGAAAATGATGGCATGCCCCCCATACTAAATTATTGTGGAAGCCAGGTATTGCCATCCCCACTGATTATGAGTTCCCTGGACTGTTCAGCATTATGAACTCTTTGACATACCCAGTCACCCTACCCCCAGCACCACCTTCTCTGACCTTCCTATAGAGCAGCGGTTCTCAACCTGTGGGTCGCGACCCCTTTGGGGGTCGAACAACCCTTTCACAGGGATCGCCTAAGACCATCGGAAAATACGTATTTCCGATGGTCTTAGGCTCCATTCCCTCCTCGGTGGTGATGCGCAAGCACAAGCCATGCACTCACGTCCTCCTACCCTCTTTGGCGCACCACCACTCCTGGGCCTTTTCCACATGTTACCTTATCGCGGAGGTGGGGGGTGCTGTTCATGCAAGCAGGTTCTTGCGCGAGGCGCTCTCTTTGCTGCTCCTTTGTCCCGCAGCTGGCTTCCTGGTTGCGCAATCGCCTTGCCCCTTCCTTCCGCAGTGCAGCCTGAGGCTGCGCTGGGGGTGGAAGGGGCAGGACGGTCGCGCGACCAGGAAGCCAGCTGCGGGATGAAGGAGCAGCAAAGAGAGCGCCTCGCGCAAGCCTGCTTGCGCGAACAGCACCCCCCACCTCCGCGATAAGGTACGTGCGGAAAAGGCTCGCGTCCTCCTGCCGCCTGTTCAGAAGGGACTGAAATCGCTCCCCTTCTCTGCTACCGGGAGAATCTCCTGTCTGACGGTCCAGCTTGGGGGGGCGGCGGCAGCATGGCGGGCAGACCCCTTCTTTGCCACGGCCCCTGCCCCACTCACCACGGAGGGGGGCACTTCAGAAGGGCCGGGGGCCTGCAAGGTGGCGTTTTTCTGGGCAGGCGAGCTGTGCCCAGCGCAAAAGACAAAGGCGCTGGGATTCGTTCCCCCCGGCCAGGGTCAACACTCTGGAAACTTTCCCACACTGCCCCCAAGCGGAAACGAGAGCGAAGCAGAAGCAGAGCTCGGGGGGGGGTCTCGGAGTTTTTTCCCGGGGGAGACACGCAGCCCCTCTTTCCCTCCCTGCCTGCCCCCCGTTCCTGGCCGGCAAGGTGGCCTTTGCCGGGGGGGAGGGGAGGCATTGTACATAATAAATAAATAATTTTATGGTTGGGAGTCACCACAACATGAGGAACTGTATTAAAGGGTCGCGGCATTAGGAAGGTTGAGAACCACTGCCATAGGATGATGAAAGTATAATAGCACTACAACAGTGTTGTGTGGAAATGGCCTATGTTATTGGTCCAGCAGATACAAGGGACCTACTGCCAGTAGAGCATCAGTTTTAGGAACACAGTGACTGACAGGATTTACTATATGAAACAAAGCATCACCTGATAGTCCTACAGTCTTATTTATGTGACTGAATGCAGTCATACAGGAAGCAGTACATGGGGAAAACAACCACAGACCTGTGTACAGATTTCAGAAATCGTAAATATGTAATCCTGACCAGGAAACCTGAGTAACCAGTGACCGAACACTTTAGCTCAGAACATCACAGTCTTTCTCATGTTTGTAACTGGGTGCCATCTCTTTCAAGTTCTTTGAATGAAAGGGAAATTTTCCCTTTAAAATCCTAACAAGGCATGATGTCAGCCTAATCAATGTATTATTTTTGTTAACCAGTATATTAAATAGCTATTTTTAGCAATTAATTGCATCCCTCAGAGATCTAGAACAAAGCATGTCAAAACTGCTTACACTGGATACATAGTACATATAGATCAGGTGCAGGCAAAGTACAGCTTGTGGAATGCATACTCCTCTCCCCCAGGGAGTGTAAAAAAAAGTATTATCTATCTGTCTGTCTGTCTGTCTGTCTGTCTGTCGATCTATCTCTGAAATGCCCAAAAATGATCTTTGGGATGTAGAGGGCATTTTCACCATACTTCAACCCCTCTGAACCACCGAGGAGTCATTTTTGTTTTTGTTTTTTTGCCTTAAAATGTCCTGATGTGATCAGGAAGGCCCCAAAAACATACTCCCATGTCCCTGAAGGGTTTGGGGGCCATTGTGTGTGTGTGTGTGTGTGTGTGTGAGACAGAGAGAGAGAGAGAGCGAGCGAGCATGAGAGAGAGCAGGGGCACTGGTAGATGAGTCTTCCCCAGCTGCCCATCCCTGAGATAGTCAATACACTGGGATGAGGTAGGTAGTTTGTTCCACTGGCCTTCATGTTAGTAGACATTAAAACTTACATAACTTTGTATGTTTGCAACTCTGGCCATGAGTCTTCCTGAGCCACTTCCTTTTCATTTGCTCTTTGCAAATTTAAATACATTTTTTGTCATGTCAGCAGCTTACCCTTCAACATTTCACAGATGAAAACCAAGAAGTGTGTGGTCAAGCAACGTCAGACTGTGGGTAAGGTGGCAAATGTTAATGAGGGAGAATATAGAGGTCAGGAGAGGCCTAAGCCTGCTGGAAAGAACAAGTTTCCACCCTTCCTCTATTATCTTTTCCTCCCATGCTGAGTTAATGGAGTAGAAATTACTTTTACACTCTGAACTTATTTAGCAGTAAATTGAGGACACCAGGGGAAAAGAGGAAGGAGGACAGAGAAACTGAGACATTTTCAAAGCTGCTGAAAAAGTGGGACAGCAGAGGATTAATTGAGACTGTCCCCACCAAACTGGGACTGTTAGAGGGCATGCAAGAGTCAAGATACTATTTTTCCCCTCCCCAGCTCTCAGGCCGGACAAGCCCTATCATTAAGGAAAATGAGGGTGTCATTAAAGGCCAATAAATCCTTAGGTATTTACAGGTTTGTTACTGTACTTCTACTGCCACGGAGTGCATACAAAGACACATTTTTGTGGTTTTGTGCCCCAGCTACCAAAATAAATTAGCTGGCTTTGAATACTACATACCTTGCTTTGGGTGAAAGGGGCAAAATGACTTGGACCACATTTCTTCTCAGGGACTGTATCTGTGGCCATTTCCACACTGGGTGAGGGAATTGCCCTGTGCCGGTACTTACCGGACTTCTTGGCTCCACACTTGGGTCCAAGCTGGTCCGGAGCGGTGCGTGGCTGCCGCTCCGCACTGCTCTGGGGACGAAAATGGCGGCTTCCGGTTGGTCGAGGCTCTCCACCAACCGCTGAAGCTCACCAGCCTAAAGCCCAACCCCGGTAGATCGCAGGCTCGCACTGGTGCGAGCCTGCAATCTGCACCGGAGCGCGGGCACGGAGTGGCACGCTCCATGCTTTTGAAAGACCTGTTTCAAGCTGTCTTTCAAAAGCACACTGGACGACTACTTCGGGTCGTTCTGGAGTGGGCTGAGGTGCAGAACTACACTAAGTAGGTCCAACCCAGTCCATTCCCAGGTGCAGATGTCCTTCCTGGAGGATGCTCTGCACCGTTTCTTTAAGCCCGTGCGGAAATGGCCTGTAAATCATGTCTTATTTTGCACTTAGAGCAAATAGAATGAAAGGATTACTGTGGTTCAGACTGCAGTCATTCATCTTCCCCTTCCATTCATGCCACCTATTAGCATGTCCCTGAACATCTCTATCAGAGTTGCATTCCAATTATAGTTCTGAGAAAATTTTTTCCCTGTTCTAGATCAATCTTGCTTTCCTTTTCATAGGCTTCCTTGGCTGTGAATTAAGTTTAAATTGTTCTGCTATTACACAGGCCATAAATGTGCCACTCTTTTTCTAAAAAGTTCAAACTTTTCAGGAGTTAAAAATGATATTAATTAAGCCAGGTTGGGCAATTTTTGGTTATCCAGCTGTTAGTGGACTGTGTCATTCATCATTGCTCCACACTGGGCAATGCTAACCAGTAAGGCTTTTTAAAAGACATTTTTACAGGACATTTCTAATCTTCAGGTTAAATAATTAAATACACATTTATTTAAATGAAGAAATATTATAAAACCTTTTTTTTCCCTCCCAGCAAGCCTAGGATTGTTCAGGGCAAAATATAACATCACTGGTTCGTCTGATAAGCCCCATTTGATACTTCCTTCCCATTACGTCTCAGAAACTACATGCACAGGACATGATTTTTAATATCAAGTCTCCTCTCCACTTCCTTCCTGTTATATCTTTGAAACATCTTGCCTGATAAAGGGATCTGAAGAGCTCAACAACTTGCATAGTTGGCCCAAGAGATATCATCATGATACAAATTATGTATTTTAATAGTAAATGATTTTAATTTAAAAAAAATTAAAGCAGGTCATTGAGTTCACTGGTGAGGAATTAATGATGGGTGGTAGCCAATCTCTCCAGCATTTCTTATATGAAAAATGTCCTGCTGACTAGGGACTTGTGAGAGCGTGAGTCCAAAAAAGCCACAGGGTACCCAACCCTGCATCATATTGTTAGTGGGGGCCTCTACAATTCTAAGTAAAAGTGTTTTCATTATTATTATCATATGTTCTGCCATTGGCTGTGCAAAATGAGTCAGGTTTTTCCTGGGACTCCTCCCTGGTATGCTGTTGCTGATTAAATGGTAGAAGTGAAAGTCCTTTTGTCGTAATGGCAGTCCTGGCAACTTTGGGTCATACCAGGACAAAGTGTTCCCTTCTTGATATAGAAGGATTCAAAATGAACACAAGAGTATATCTCCCTCAAGAAAACAAAACAAAAACAAACAAACAAAAAAACACCCACCTGCTTCAGTGTGCCTGTTTGACACATAAATATACTGGCCCTGCAAGGAAGTGTTATTGTAGATACAGAAAATGGTAGGAGAGGAACATGGAAGAAGGTATAGCTGTGCAAAGAAGAAGAAGAAGAAAACAGAATGGCATTCGTGGAAGAAGAAAACAGAATGGCATTCATGGCAAGTGAACCCATATACAAAAAGACATGCAAAGAGCCATCCTGGATTAGACCAAAAGTCTGCCTAGCATTCAAAATTGGGACTTGCCCCACTACAGTGTATTGCGGAGGGCTCCCATTCAAGATACCAGCCAGCCAGTTAGGCCTTTTCCAAGATTGCTGCACTTGGTTGAACCTCCACCACAGTTTTCTTCCTTTGGTTGTCAGCTAGCATTTTGTGACCATTAAGCATGCTCACTCTGACATTTCTGATGGGAGACTGTCCTCCTTTGTTGTTTCTCCTATGATTTTGAACCTGGCTCCATGCCTGGAGAATGAGTTCACTCTTAACATATAGGACATACAGAAAGAGACCATCGCCTAATTTCCAGTGGAGGAGAAACGGTTGAGAAGTTGACACTTTTGTCAGTCAAGATGATTAGCAGATATTTGGGCCCTGCTGCTACCTCTCTGGTCACAACAAATCAAGCAGCCCCAGCACCACCAGTGGGAGAGATTTCTCTGTGGTTTCTGTTACTGCCTCTTTTACCAGTCACCAAATGAGTATTTTGCCACAGCAGCAGCAGCAGTTCCGTGGTACTAGTAGTAGTTGTTCTGCACCTTCCAGTCATTTCTGACTTATGGCAACTCTAAGAGGTTTCATAACCAGATTTGTTCAGAGAAGGTTTGCCACTGCCTTCCTCTGAGGCCTGAGAGGGTCTTAGTCACCCAGTGAATTTCATTTAAACAATGTGTGTGTGTTGTAGAACACATGTACTTTTTGTCACATTGTATAAAATCATGTTGCTCTACTACTCAAAAGCCAGTAGATGGCAACAAGTGATTGGTTCTGAAGGAATTTAGCTCCAGCAATACAGTCTCAGAATCTTACAGTGTTAACAAGTGGTGGCTTTTGCTGTGTCTACCTTGGGAAGCACTAAAGATCAAATACATAAAAATTATCACAGACCAGCCACAGTCTTCTTCAGTAAAAGCCTTTATAGAATGCACGTAATCCCCATGGAAAGTTTGATAGGAAGAAAAATGTCCTCGTCATTCATCATACTAGAACCTGAGATCATCCACTGAAGCTGAGTGGTGAGAGATTCAAGAAAGATAAAAGGAAGCCCTTTTTTGTGCAGTAAATAGTCAAAAGGTAGATTTTTCTACCACATAGCAATGCCATCAGTTGAGGCAGCCTTAAAATAAAATTAGAGAAATTAATAGAAAATGAGGCCATCAGTCCCTACTAGTCTTCATGGTAGTAGTTAAGTTCTTGGGCAAAATGGGAAGTAGGATCATGTTACACTCACGTCTTGCTTGTGGGCTTCCTGCAGGAAGCCACCTGGCCACAGTGGAAACAGAATGCTGGGTAGGCCTTTGGTTTGGTTTCAGCACAAATGTGGTTATCAGTTCTTTTTAGCTTAGGAGTGGAAAACATGTGACCCTCAAAATGTTGTTGAATGGCAGTTCCCAACATTCATCGCTCTTGCCTGTGTTGGTAGATCTTCCAGCAACATGATTTCTGCCTCTTTTTTATCTGGACATTTGTGGGACTGATCCTGGGTCTTTCAGCATGACAACTATTGTTACTGCAATTATGTTATGTCTGGTGAGAGCACTAGATATCTCTTGATATCAAATAATTTGGCCTTTACTTGACCTTTCTCTGCCACCCCACTCCACGTGTTTGCAAGGGCCACTGGATGAGCACGTAATAGGCCGTTAACGGTTGTACATTCCAAACCTTATTTAGGCAGGCAACTAAAAGCCTCTCCGATGCTTCAGGGACCGTTCCTTCTTGCAAACCTGCCTTGCTTAGCGCGACTTTACACAAAGACACCTGGCCGAGTGCCGAGCAAGTCCTTTATGTTGAGCCATTTGCATACTGGCCATACTGTTGTCATCAAGCACTAAGCCCATCATGTAAAACCTGACCTTTTCCAACGCCTTTGTCCTGCTCCAAAATTCCTTTGTTCTCACCGAGCATGGCATGGCCCGTAGGTAAAATCCATCCTATAAAAGGTCCCCAATTCCGAGCCTTCCTCGGACTACTTTGGACTGCCATCCCGCCTTGCTGTCGGTTTGTCTGAAGAACTCCCCTCAGCAAGCCATGCTGAGCTTCCTCCCCTGCAATCTCCGCTTCTCTCCAGGACTACGTGAAAAGGTGTTGTATTGCCCATTCCCCCGAAACTCTCCATTTCTATTTCTAGTTAGTTGTGTGCATGTTGTGTGTCTTATTTGTTATTTGTCTTTTAATAAAACTGTTATTTTTGTTACTTTGAAACTTGTCTGGCTGCTCTTCTGACCTGAAGCTGTAGACACAGGGTTAAAAGATCCTTGCTACGTTACCCTGCCTCTCGTTTAGCTTAAGAGAGTGCTCGAGTCTAATTTCCCCATCTTGTGTTTTATTTGGATTATTTGGGCGCCCCTCCCGGGACCCCCAACATACAGGGTAACACTATGTGCTCTGTCCCTGATCAACTGTTCTTCCACTAGTATACAACCATGTTATCTTTGCAAGCATATGTCAAGTCTAATGGGACACTTACTGAGGGAGACTTGAAAGAACTTTGTTCCATTAACATTGGAACACGCTAGGTGCGAACATTCCTTAAACTGCTTTTATTAATCAGTCACAAAGAGTAAAGTACATTGCAGCAGTATCTTATCTACTGTCTATATTACTTGGTGAAGATCTCAATTTAACCAGCCTGTGACCCAAAAGGAACCTTCTTTGCTGGCACCTTGAGAGTCAAAATGAAGGCACACAGTAAGATTTGGGCCAAAAGGAAATAACCTTGCCCCACCCCACCCTGCGTCTAAGAAGTAGAATATCTTGAACAAGCTGCTACAAGGAAAGGCTTTAAGAATCAGCAAGTGTAACAGGAAAACATGGCAAGTCACTGCTTTTGGCTTATTATCTGCAATCATTAACGCGTTTCTCCTGTGAAGCTATATCTTTTTTCCCTGGCAATCCATTTTGCTGCCACTTCTAGCTTCACAGGAGAAACGCATTCTGCCAGCTCCATGATGATGGGAAGGAGAAGACCAAACATACGTGGTTCATCTACGGAACTCAGCGAGGTGACAGAAATCTTGAAACTGGAGCGAGAGATTGGACTGACCAGTGCTGTGTCATTAATTGTTGGAACTATGATTGGCTCAGGAATTTTTATGTCCCCAGAGTGGGTACTGCGTAACATCGGTAGCCCTGGGGGTAGCCTCATTATCTGGACAGCCTGTGGCTTGCTGGCAACTTTGGGGGCGTTGTCATATGCCGAACTGGGAACTTTAATTAAAGAGTCTGGTGGTGACTACATCTACATTCTGAGGAACCTTGGCTCTTTTCCTGCTTTTCTTTTTGTATTCACCTCTGTCTTTGTGATGAGACCTGCCAGTGTGGCAGCTATCTCTTTGAGCTTTGCTGAATATGCTGTAGCTTCCTTTTATCCAGGCTGCTCTTCACCTCAGCTGGCAATCAAATGTGCAGCCGTGGCCTGCATCCTACTTTTAACTTTGGTCAATTGTCTCAGTGTGAAGCTAGCCACCTCTGTTATGAACATATTCACAGCTGCCAAAATATTGGCCTTGCTGATCATCATAGTGGGAGGAATTGTGTTGCTTGTTCAGGGCCATACGCAGAGTTTTCAAAATGCCTTTCAGAACACAAATACAGAGGCTGGGGTCATTGGAATTGCATTTTATCAAGGACTTTGGTCTTTCGATGGATGGAACAACCTGAATTTTGTGACTGAGGAGATTAAGAAGCCTGAAGTGAGTGAAAAATTCTTTTTTAAAAAAACAATCTATGTAGTAATTAATCATTGAATTGTATATATTTAATGTTGGATATATCTGTGTACATTTAAGTCTGCAGATTTCACATATAATGTTGCAATATCTCCCCCAAATTTTGCAGGTGAGGGGTTACCTTGGTTTCTGAACATGCTTCTTGGGAGCCATGTAATCCACACACACACACACACATACATATACTACTATGTGGTCATACTTTTAAAAGCATGATAACCAAATGAGAAGTGTAACATGTATCATAGAATAGCAGGAGAATTTGTGTACACTTCTGTTCACACAATTTGCTTTTGATGGATGTCATGCTTTTATAATTAATATTTAACATTTAATATAGATCCATATTTTATGCATCTAAGTTATCCTATCTCCCGCCCAGCTTTTGTGATTTGGGGTAATAATTCTTTTGTGTGAATATTTTTATTTTATTTTTTCCCAAACCAGGTAATGAAAAGTGCACCACAGCAGTATAATGAACCATTACACCAGCATAAACCAACAACAACGCTTCAGCCTCACTTTCTGCCTAGTTTGAATAAAGTATCCAGGCATGACCAAGCAACTCTTTTTAGTTTCAGACTATTGCCTACAAATGTGTGCACTGGTTAGGGAAGCCTGCCACCTAGTGATGATGGGTGGTAGTTCAGGTTTCAAAGTGTGCTCGCATGAAAAATTAATTAAAATTAGTGGGTTTTAATAACCCAATAACTCTACAAGCACATTTCTAGGGCATGCATGCCACATATCAGGTGTCTAATTTCACGGTCTTTGAGCTATGGTTGACAGACAGATATACTTTCTCATTTATTATAATAAAGAGTTTATTTATAAATATTATTTATAATATAGAATATAGAATTTTTATACAGGAGATAACATACAGATGTATATGTATTTAGCATATGTTATTGTGTATCTTAATTTTTCCCCTTTCTAGGTGAACCTGCCAAGGGCAATGATAATTGCTATTCCTCTGGTTACCTTCTTCTACTTGTTGGTAAATGTGAGCTATTTTGCAGCTATGACTCCAGCTGAGCTTCTGTCTTCAGGTGGTGTGGCCATTACTTGGGGGTAAGTTATGCTTCTAAGTAGTGAGACCTTAAATGTATGTTTAGTAAAAAGTGACTACATCCATTCATTTGCCAGTGGTGCACCTCTGTGATCAACAGCTTGCATGAAAATGATTTCCCCCCCCATTACAATTGCACATTGTTCCATTTGCATTATTGTCTCTTCATCCTAGGGCACTCCAAATGTGTTGGACCACAACTAACTAAATAATAATAATAATAATAATAATAATAATAATAAGAAGAAGAAGAAGAAGAAGAAGAAGAAGAAGAAGAAGAAGAAGAATAAAAATTTATATCCTGCCTCTCCCAACGGATCGAGGCGGTACTACAGCAATACATCAAATACATTAAAAGCATTAAAACATAACCCATCCCCCCCACCCACCAACCCATCTAAAACTCCCTAAAACACATTAACTATTAAAAACAAGAGGACAGTTGGTGGGAGGCGGTGGAGTACTAGTCTGGGAAGGCCTGTCGGAAGAAAACAGTCTTGACTGCTTTTTTAAAGCAGTCAAGACTGGTAATATGCCGGGTCTCCTCCGGCAGGCCATTCCATAACACACAATAAGCATGGCTGGAGGGCTTTGCATGGGGGAGGCTGCACTGTAATGTAGGCATGGAAAAATATTTTAAAATGTCTGAAAAATCGTTGGAAAAGATATTTTTCAAGTGTTGAAAAACCTTCATCACAATGATGGGAATCTCTACAGTTCTGGACTTATTCTGCCCCAGATTCACATGGAATTGTTTTGCTGTGCAAACAGCAGAGCAAACATATATTCGTTTCTGGGTTGCCCTGCCCCTCGTTTGTCACACCTAGTGCTCTGCTAATTTCCCCAATCCTTGCATTTTTGGAGTGAATCAAGTTGTCCCCCAGGGGACCCCCAGAAGTCAGGGTAACAGTTACTCCAGCAGATAAAGAAAACTGAAATTAAGATGCACTCCAGGAGCTTTTTAATCCTGTATAGGGAGGTTTGTAAGAACAATTTTAAAAGGTTCTTGTGTTGCCATGGCAACACTTACTTAATTCTGGAAGAGTAGCTCTGATAGTCTGTTGGATGCAAAAACAACACAGAGTTTTGTATCACCCTAAAGACTGATTCATTGTACAGTCTTATATATGTGTACTCAAAAGTTCCATAGAATTCAATGGGGCTTGCTCCAAGATGAGTCAGTGTAATATTGCAGGCAACCTTATGGAGGCACATGCTTTCTAAATTATGAACTCTGCTTCATTCAGTGGATACTGGACGTTACAAGCAAATGTGCATCTATGTTACATATATACCAAACACTAGAATTCTCTACTGCAGCCTATGTTATGTAACTTTGCATATACTTAGTTGTGTAGCAAAGGCACTGATAAACCCTGTTAGTGAACTGCAAAGATTGAAAAACACATAACAGAAAACCTGCAAGAGAGTCCTGCTGTGCATTGGAAAGTGCTAGTATGCACTGGCATTCTTTAGCTGGTGTTCCAATGCACATGGGCCTGTATGTGCATCAAGCCCTATTGCACATTGATCCTGTTCTGCATCAGTCCCATTGTGCAACCATTACATTTGCTGCCCCCCATGGTAACATAACAGCAGCCCTTTGCTGAATATGGATGTTGTGAAGCTACTCAACTCCATTTTCCACTGATGTAAATCCACTCACAAAGATATAAGTCCTCAGTCAAAGTGAGCTATGGTGATCTTTAAGCAGAGGAATGAAAAATCAGTGATCAGCGACACCTGTTTTTAGGCCCAGCCAAAACTGGATAAACTCATGGGCAAAATTTCAAGATTCCAGTCTCCTCGTTAAACAAGATGCTACATAAAGTCAAGGGGAAGAAAGACAAAAAGAAGGGGGAAAAAGCTGACCTGATGTTGTAGTCATGAGATCTATATGGTCAGAGTCTTGAAATGGAGTCAAGGAGGAATCCCACCTTTAAATGGATTAGGCTGTACTTGGTATCCTGCAAGTTTCAGGTCATATATAGGACTGTTGGGGACAAAAACTAATTCTTCCAGTTTTGATAAAACACCCAGTTGTTATGTGGATTTGTCTCCCAACTCAGCAAGAGGCACAGGTTCCATGGTAGACTAAGGGTGCGATTTCAGAACAGGAGTGCAATTGAGGATCGGACTTATGGGTGTATACTGTCCACTCTCAGTCCGGGCAATCAGCCAACGTGCAGCTGATAAGCCAAACAGCAAGCACAGGTCAAGATGTGTTTCATTATTTTTATCTAGTAAGCAAACAGATGAGAGTCAAAACGAAGTAAAGCAAAATCCCCAGCAACATCAGCAGTCAATGCACAGTCAATACAATTCTAAGTCAGAGTTCATAGACATGGCAGGAGAAACAGTCACTTAATCACTGAAAAATTCTGGAGAGGAATGGCTGGGCTTTTACAAATCCACAGCTTATCACAGCTGCTGCCTAATTAACTGCTGTTTTCTATAAATTCACTGAGATCTGCGTATGCTTCCTTTTGATGTCTATGCTTGGCAAAGGTGGGTATAGGTGAGTTATCTTCTGTGTTAGAAGGGGCAGGACTCTCTGCTGGAGTTGGCACTGCCTCCTATTCTGTCTCTGCGATGGATGATACAGTCTCCTCCTGTTCAGCACGTTCCCCTGTTTCAGTCTCTGAGTCAGAGTCCATTTCTGTGTCCTGAAAGCAGGACATGATACATACCCTGAAGTAATACATCTGTAGCAAATCCATATTCACAATCCCTGTGTATTCACAATTGTGGCACTGCAGCCAAGATTATAACTGCCCACTCAGACATACTTTACTGGGGAGCAGCTGCACAGAGAGAAAAGGGTCTGTTCTGCTGATAGTTAGGGCTTGGGTGAATGATGTTTATATCCCTCCTGCCAGCCAGCAAGGTTGCAACAAGAAAATACAACAAGGGTCCTGCTTCTGGTAGTTGCAGCCTCACTGGCTGGTGAGTAGAGGGTGCAAATGTCATCTGCCTATGCCTCAGTCACAAGCAGAATGGAATCCCTCCTTTTATGCAGCTGCTACCTGGTAAAATAAGCTTGGGAAGCCTGTCAGAGCAGGAGATCCTACTTAGTTTCTCATACTTTTTTACTTCAGCTGGGGCAAACTGAGTTCAAAGTACAAAAATAGTTTGCACTCAATTAACTCAGCAGGGAGAGGAGGGGGTGGAATCTTGCCCTTCTCTGTAGACTCAGGCAAAAGTAGCCAATCCTAGCAGTTAATGAGAAGCTGTTCCTCTTCATTAATAATTTTTGCCATCCTACCCACAGTCAGATATTGCTTGGCCACATTGTTACCGCAAAACGTAGGTGCCACAAGGGCCACCCTGCAATGCCAAATTGAAAAAGTGGGGAATTAATTACCGTAGCTCAAAATCAGGAGGCTGCCAGAGGGGGGCAACTTAGCGAGATCTTTTCTACAAGTGTTTACAGGCACACACAGGAAAAGAACCAGCCAGAGATTCAGAAGTAAGCTAAAAAGGTGTTTTATTGAGGGGAATTCACTCATGCATGCACACAAGATACACAAAATCACACATTCATACAAGAGCTAACTGAAACAAAAAGGGAGGAAAAATTATAGAGAGGCTGAGAGGTTTGGGGGGATTTATAATTACCAGTCCAGAAGAGTAGTGAAGAGCAGAAATGTGTTTTGGCTTAGGTAGGACCTAAGGACAGTTCTCATTGAGGAACCAGACGGACAGAGTGACGGGTAGACTGCACTGGGCATCCTGAAATCAGGGGTATTTGTACCCTGAAAATGGCTTGTGGCTGTGAAGGTTCCAGATGCAAGACAAAGGGAACCTGTTGTGGACAATGAGTCTTTCGCCTGTTGATAGGCTTAGTGCTTTGATTGAGAAAGACATGATGGGTGTTGTAATAGCTGTCTGTTGTGGGTGCTGTGAGAACAGAGGAAAGAATCCAGGTGTACAAGGGATGGATATCTGTCAGTGTCCTGGTGGGCTCCTCACAGTTGGATTCCCTGGAAAATTCTAGCTTCTATTTCAGCCTGTTATCCACAGGAACAGTGTGGATTTGCCTGACAAATGACTCAGTCTTACCTGGAGGAAGTTTTGAGTTGGCCTGTCCTTCTCATATTTACAGTCAAATTCTTTTCCCTCGCTCAGTTTGACCTCTCTGTCACCTCTCAGGTTTGAATTTGATATCTGAGCCAATAAAATGTGTTGCCAATTACATATGATGCCAATTAGGTATGGTGCCCATCCAAACCATACTGACATTGGGGACCCCCAAAGTGGGACCTTACAACATGTGTCCAGTTTTCGACTGTGAAATGTTGGATGTTATGCGACTGAGTATCAGCAGATCTTGCAAGCTGGACTGATACTCTTGGGAACAGCTCAGTCTTTGGAAGGTGGTGTTCAGTCCCCCTTTGCTCAAAATTGTCTATAATAATTATAATAATTTATCAGTAACTTGCATCTTATATGATACATTTACTGGTATAATTACTGTACTTACATTTAAGTATAGAATTTAAATACGTGCTGTTTGAATTAATAATAGACTTACAATAGACTTAGGCCATTTCTTCCCTACATTTTTATCGTGCTATTATTTCACTTGCAACATCCTATGGAATCCCGAAGTTTGCATTTGGCGGGGGGGGGCTTTTAGAATTCTCAGCCAGAGAGCTCTTTGGCCTCAGTAAACTGCAAACCCCAGAATTCCACGGGAAGTTGCAAGTTGAATAATAGCACTGTAACAGTGTAGTGCAGAAATGGCCTCACTGAATCAACAGAATGTATGTATATAAAAAGTTCTCCTTGATTCAGTGTGTCTGCTGTAGTTGGAACTAACAGTTGTATTTAGGCCATACCCTACATGATTAAGAGTTGCAGATGAAAAGACCAGTGGTAGCCTTCTAAGACAAAGGACATATCTCATGACCTTTTCACATACTTCCTTACCCATCATTCCTCATTAGCAAGTTATTGGTTGAAGGTTCTCTTTTTTTACTGGTTTCTATATCTCCACCCCACCTGCCCCCAGCCCTATTTAAGCCATTCTCTCTCCCCCCCCCCATTCTCTTGTTCTTGTCTGATTAACTGTTCCGTTCCTGGGAACCAGGCCAGGATGAAGAGAGCAGGATGGGGTGGGATAGCATGGGGTGGGATAGCATGGGGTGGGGGAATCTACTACCAAATGGTGTGTTCAAGAGCACTGCTTATCTCAAGGAGCAGATGGAAGAGTGGGAGGTTATGGATACATCAGGAAGTGCAGCGTTAGCAACTGTAACATGATGCTTGCTTATCTCAACGACATGCACTACTGACAGTTTAAAGTCATTCTTTTCCATATTAAATTAAGAATTTACCTTTATTCCTGAAATGAAAAGCTGGTTGACAAGTAGACCTTTTTGCTCTCATGTCACAGCCTTGCTGTCATCAGGCACACCCTTCTCTTGGCACCACACTCCTGTATGCTGTGTAGGGTGAAAAACCTACCCAGCTGAGAAACTGCCACAGTTTGGGGTAGTCTGACAACTTGGAGTGTTCAGATGATATGACAGAGTACAAGGAATATTATTGGGCACATGCATATTATTATTAGTTAGTTAGTTTAAAACTGATAGAATGCTCTACCTACCACCATTTTGGACAAGGAATGCCATGTAGGCTATATACACCTGACACATTTTTGTTGTTGTTGTTGTTGTTGTTGTTGTTGTTGTTGTTGTTGTTAAAACATCCCCAAAATTCCCAAAGCTGTTCCTTGTACATGAATTCTGAATCTCTTAGTTGGAACTAGGTTTCTTCAATCTCAGTAAGCATATTCAGAAATAACAGCCTTGGAAACATTTCAATCAGTGTAAGTTACCCAAAGAAATCACACAGAAAGGCCAAAACACAAAAACCAAAAAGAGAGAGAGAGAAGGAAAAGGAAGAAAAAGAAAAAGATACAGAGTTGCATAAAATCTGCATGCCCTAATTAATATGTATAGATATAAACTTAGGCTATTTCCTCACTACACTGTTCTAGTGCTATTCTAGTGCACTTACAACATCCTTGGGACTTCTGGGATATGTAGTTTACTGAGGTCCAAAAGCTCTCTGGCTGAGAATTCTAAATGCCCCTCCCTAAACTGCAAACCCCAGGATTCCAGAGGATGTTGAAAGTGGAATAATAGCACTATAACAGTATAGTGCAGAAATGACCTTAGAAAGAACTACAGTAATTTAAATAAAAATGCAAAATATCTCCTCATAGTGGGGGAAGATGGGGCAGAACAATCTACATGCCTGCTCAGTCATCTTTCTTGGTGCAAGTGACGACCAGCTCCAAGGCCCTGGCTTGCTCTCCCTTCTTACGGTTCTTTCTCTTTCAAATGGGCATGGCAGTTCTTCAAACAGAACACTGTCCTCTGTGAAGTAGAAGGCATGGCCAAAAATTATATGAAGAGGAAATTTACTATGAATGAAATGTACTATAAATTATATTCAGCCTTTGGCAGTACACAAGTCAAATCTACACTAGCAAGAGGAACTTCTACTTAGATATCATGCAGGAGGATGACCTTTTCTGCAAAAGTGACCACCAAGGAAAAATAACTTCATTATTTTGCATCTCAGCTCTCAACTGTAGCACTGGTACCTAAAGGTTTATCTAGGGTGAGGCAACTGGGATGTGTGACCTGGGAGCCAATGCTAGGGTCACAAAAAAGCTGACCCCCCCATCCTCCTGCCTAGGCCTGGCCCACCGGTGCCCCCCCACCCCTGCCAGGGTCCTTCTGCAGCCACTCCCCTGACCCCACCCACTGCTGTTCCCGCCGGGATATTTCCAGTCCCAATGAGGGGGTGTGTGTGTGTGGCAATGGCAGTAGCACCTAGGGGAGCAACTTCCACTCTTGCCCTAGATGCTGTTGAGCCCAGATACACCACTGCTGCTACCACTGAACTAGTTTAAATGCAGGGGAAAGAATACGTGCTGTGTTGCAGTATGGCCAAATTAGGCCACTTTGATTCTGATATGGGTGGTACCTGGGTAAATGGGTAAATCAGTACAAGTCTTCAGTGAAATGGAAGCAATGGACCTCTCAAGGAGCTGTTGAAGACTGTCTCATGGAATGTTGAGCAACCAGCAGAACTTGAAAAAGTTACTTTTTAAGCTACAGCTCCCAGAATCCTCCAGCCAACAGAACCACTAGCTGGGGTAAAATACCTTCAAACCTGATCAGGGCACAAAACAGCACCACAAGCTCAGGTTTATCTGTCTAGCTGACTGTGACTCATCAAAACTGTGCTCATGGTCCTTTCTTCTCTATACTGATGTATTTTTTCCCTTAATTCCATTCCATAGAAATAAGGTCCTAGGCAGTTGGGCATGGCTGATGTCATTGTCAGTGGCACTGTCATCATTTGGATCAGCAAATGGAGTATTTTTCAGCGGAGGCCGTGTGTGCTATATTGCAGCAAGGGAAGGTCATATGGTAAGGGGCTGGGCACCCACAGATATTTCTGCTATGTGTGTGAAAAGATGCATGTAAAATGATTACTTACTTTCTTATATCCCTTGTTTCTTGTTATGTGCCTTCAAAACAACCTTAATTTATGACAACACTACCATAGGGTTTTCTTGGCAAAATTTATTCAGATGAGGTTTGCCACTGCCCTATGCTTAGGCTGAGAGAGTGTGACCCAAGATCACCAAGTGAGCAGGAATTCCAGCCCTGGTCTCCCAGAGTCCTCTTACAACACTCAAACTACTACACCACACTGACTGTCACATCTCTTGCAACAATAACAGTAGGAGTCTGATTTGAGTTTGATAGGATGACATCTCTTGTAATCATATCAAAATGAAATCAGGCTCCTACTATTATTATGTAGACATTGCACTCCTCTGTTGACCAATATGATTGTACTGAAGCTAGTTTGGACAACAGTGGCAGGGACAATTTAGATGATGAGACCCAGTGTGGTGTGGTGGTCTGAGCATTGGATTACAGCCCTGGAGTCCAGGGTTTGATTCTTCATTCAGCCATGGAAATACACTGGGTGACCTTGGGTGGGTTATACAATCTCAGCCCCCCAAAAACCCCTGATAGATTTGCCTTAGGGTTGCCATAAGTAGGAAATAATTCAAAGGCACACAACAACAAGTTTAGATGATACTGTGTCACTTTGATTTTCTTTCATATTTTGTGTGATCGGTATTAGAAAAGTCTTATTGCCCCTGTTTTGAAAGAAGGTCATTAAAATTTGCAACTCTGGTGGTCTATTATTTGCCAAGTGTAAAATCACTCTTAAAATCCAAAGTATAATATTGTGCTGCTCTAGTGCAAGCCCATGATGCCTCCTGGTATGCTTCCTGGTAATCTTTGATGTGGGTTTTGCCTCTGATCAACTGAGCAGAGCAGCCAACTGGCATCAAGGCTGGTGGAACCACATGGCAGTACCAACTTCTCCCTTTATTCTCTCAGGCACCTGAGAGAACAGCTGCTGTGACCTTTGTAACACAAAAGGGGTAGTACATCATCTTTTCTCTATATTATTCATAAGTAACCTGGTGCACTCCAAATGTTTTGGACCACAATTCCTATAATCTTTGACCACTGGGCATACCAGCTGGATTGAGAACATCTGGGGGGCATCTAGTTCATATCCCTTTCCCACAGATTTTACTCTCAACAGCCTAATTATTCATAATTACATTGAACCAGTCTGGCAGTTCAACATGGAGTATGTGAATGAAATCAGATAAATTTAGCCCCTTTCCACACCTTACCAATTTCTATTGTCATCCTGTTGTAATCCTGGCAGTGCCACTGCTGGAATGGGAGTGCAATCTCAACGCTCCCCTTTGCATTCGGCTGGCTGCCTGCAGAAGGGAAGCACGAGGGACATGCTTCTTCCTTCCACAATGCAGCCAACCACTTCTCGTGCTTCACTGGGGAAGGAAGCAGCAAGATTGTGCTTCCACCCTTTTTGGCTGCCAATGACAGGAGAGTTGCATGGTTGGGCACCATTCTCGGATTTTTTTCTGGTAATGGAATATCCCATGATAATGATGGCTGAGGATGTATGGGCAGTGGGACAGTGATGACGTTGTGCAAAAGCACGACTCACGGGCCAGCAGCAATGCATCCCCATCAGAGAGAGCACCTTGTGTGGAAATGGCCTCAGTGAACTTGAACTTCTTTAAACCGGTCTGCATAGTTCTTAAATAGACTAAGTTAGTAGATCCCAGACTGAATCTCTTTTTATATAAAGAACTGGAGCTAGACTTACCATGAGCAACTTCTGTAAAACTTGTTTCGAGGCAGTGTACAATAATAAATACTGTATTATAAAGTATAGCTAAAGTCAGAACAACTATAAATATTATCAGTGGCCATAAACAAGAAACCATGTTTCTGTCTTATTTCATCCATCACTTCTACAAGGTAGGAGAAGGGGATACAAGACAAAGAACATCTGATTGAAAGTAAATACTACTGACATCTAGTGGGACTTTACACACAAGTATGTTTGTTTTTAATTGCAATGTTCAACGGTTCATGTGTTACAAAGTGCCATGGCTGGCTGCCCGTGCAAGGAGGATTGGTTAAAAGCAATTAAAAGGCTGAATGGAATTAATGCATTAAAACAAATAGTGGCAAGACTTCAGTTTACTTCTGAAAGTACAACTGCCACAGTTACTGTTCATTTGCTAACTAAAGCTTTGAAAGTACCTCTACTGAACTGAAGGAGCAAAACAACCCTTCCAGCATTGATTCTAATTATTGACTTCTCCTCTCTGTCTTCATTTGCAGCCAAACATTCTCTCCATGGCACACGTAAGATGCCTCACACCTTCTCCTGCTCTCATATTTACCTCACTTGTGTCGTGTATTATGGTGATACCTGGAAATTTCAGCCAGATAGTGAACCTTTTCAGGTATGTATGTTTACTCTTCTCCTTACACCTCAGCAGTGCTGGTTTCTCAGGATCATTTGGTTCACATTTTAACCCTATTCTAGCTTGAAGCCACAGAGCAGGGAGGAGCAGGGCTGGGTGCATTTGCTGCATCTCCAACATCTCTGTGTGCCACAGCTCTACCACCCATCTTCCTGCATTGAAGGATACTGGAGACAGGATTAAAAAAATGCAGCTCTTCTTTTCCATCCCTAAAGTGAAGTCAATAATACCCAAACAGGGTTTTCCTTTTCCATTATATTCCCCCTCTTCCCTTGTTTTAGAAGTATTAAAAATGCTAACAAGTTTGCTAACCTTCACTTAAGAAGACATGCAGAGTGCTTTACAAAGAACATCTTATTGGCACATCAATACTGTCCATACCTGGTCTGGGCTGGCAGCCAGGAGACATTGATAACACAGGTCAAGAAGTTCAGGTAGCTAAGCAGTCAGTTTATTTCAGAAAGAAAACAACCTTACAAATAAGGAGCAAATAATGATCCCAACAATGTCCATAAATCAGTGGCAGGCAATATAAACACAAGTCAAAGGCAAAACAACAGGCAAGGGAAGCAAACAGAAGCACACACAGGAGAAACGGTCAGTTAATTGCCAACAAAAGCTAGAGGGGAAAGGCTCAGTTCTTATAGGTTCACAAGTGCAGCTGGTGCTTGATTAATTGGTGTTTGGCATAAATTCGCTGGGAGCGACACAGGGGACCCTTTTTGGTGTCTACGCTGGGTGAAGGTAGGTATGGATAGGTCATTCTCTGTGTCAGAATGAGCAGGGCTCCCTGCTGGGGCTGGCACTTCTGTCTCTGGGGTGGGTGGTAGTACTGTCTGCTCTGCAGGTTCTGCTGCAGCAGTCTCTGTGTCAGGGCTCAGAGCAAGTTCTGCTGCCTGAGACTCTGAGTCTGAGTCTAGGTCGCGGAAGCCCATGATAAATAGGAGCATATTTAGTGGAACTGTCCAAAGATTACAGAAAACCATAAATTAGGTCCCTCAGACAATTGGGACCAATAGTAGGCTAAGGTCTAATTGACTCTAGGGCAATATATCAGCTTTGCAGCATGATTCTGTGCAAAGTGAAAGGAATCTTAGGTTATTATGATCAAAAGGTTTAGACACACCTGCTAGATTGGACATAGCTGGAAAAATTTGCTTATTATCTATTAGTAGCTACAAAACTACATAAAGCTAAATCATAAAAAGAACAAAGTTTCTGAAATGTTGCATGATCTCTTAATACTCTTCTCATAGCAGCAGGAATTGCATGTTCAGTTACAGACCAGGTTGTATTATTTTTATTTCTAAACAGTTTTACAGCTTGGCTTTTCTATGGGATGACTATTAGTGGTCTCCTCTATTTAAAGATTAAGAAACCAGAAATGCCCAGATCTTATAAGGTGAGTCTTTAAAAAAATGCATTGTTTTCTTGATTGTACAAAAAACTGGTTAAAATCAGAATGCACTTTAAATGTACTTTAAATTTATTTTTGATAGAAATAAAGTATATTCTGTCTAAAGTATATTTAAATCTAATCTTCAATAATTTGTTATTAGGGCTTAGCCAATGTGTTAGTTTATATAGGGCTGACTCTAGGAATAACTCCTTTGCATGATACTGCATAGTATAGTTACTAGATGATCCTTTGGACTCTTCTGCCTGCTCAACCTTTACCCATCATGACTAATAGCATCTAGCTCAGCAAGTTGGCCGTTTGGATCCAAAAAGGGGTGAACACCTCATTGTGACCAGAATTTGATATAATGTGACAGAACCATACATAGGTTCACCCTTTTTGTTGTTTAAATGCTAATAGTAGTTGGTGAGATGGGGAATTTTGGATCCAGATTATGGAACCAGGGAGAATAATTTATACTTTCCCTCCTGGGTTCTTTTCCTAAATAAAATGACCCCCAGCAGTTAACTTGCCCCATGAGGCAAAACATACAGGTACCATATTAGAACATTTAAGGCCATTTTTACCTTACACTTTCAACATCCTACGGAATTCTGGGGTTTTTACTGGGGTCAAAGAGTTCTCTGACTAACAATTCTGAAGACCCCTCCCTGAACTGCAAACCGCAGGATTCCATAGGATGTTGAAAGCGGAATAATAGCATTAGCAGTGTAGTGCAGAAATGGCCTAAGTTTTGCCCTGTATGGCACAGGGCAATGAGACTCACTATTGAGAATGTATTTCACCACTTCTACATGCTCCTGGTTTCCTTGTGGCTGTAGTTCAAAGTGTTGGTGGAGGTGCATAAAGCCCTAAACAGAGTTAAGTGAAGGATCTCCAGTATAAGTGCCTTCACTGGAATTTTCCTCTGAGATTACAACAGTGCGCTTCTGATAATCAGGCATGTGATCACTTGCTTATCAGGATAGAGCCTCTCCAGTGATGGCAACCATCCATTTGTGGCATAGCCTCCCATGGAATGTTCCCTTGGAGCCCAGCTTTGTTAAAGCTGGTACTAACCTGTATTTGATTAATCTGAAACAGCCTTGCCAGTAATTGTTCACTGTTTGCTGCTATTTATTTAGGTCTAAAGTTAAATAGTATTTTTATAGATTATTTATTTATCAGTTTTAAAACAAGCAAACAAACAGTCAAACTCACAGTTAGAATCACAGTCACAGTCAGAGAAATATATGTTTAAAAAAGAGAAAAGGAACTAAAATTGAAACACCATACTTAGCATACTAAACAAAAAAAAAAAAAACACTGAACACTGACTAACCAAAACCACCAAACACTAACCTATCAAAACACAAAAGGGCTCTGACCCCTGCCAGCCAAATTATAATGAACAAAAGAAAAAGAAAAAAGAAAAGTTATTTTACCACTACAGATCCAGCTAAATAATCCTACTAGAATTACTAGTGACTATAGCCACAAATTATTGCATTGTTAGATTTCTTATTACTCCAAAAGTCCATAAATAATCTCCAGTCTTTCAAAAAAAGCTTCAATTGACTTACCATTTGAAATCCACATTAGTCTGACAATTTGGGCTAACTTGGCTGCTTTAATAATCTATTATTTTGTTGGTGGTGCTTCAATCTGCTTCCAAGTTTGAATGAACAATTCTTGGTGCTGTTACTATATAATAAACAAGTAATCCATATTTATTATTCAAATCTTTATCCATAATATCCAACAAAAGCATTTCTGGTGACATTACACAACCCATCTTTAATTTTTTTTAATTAACATGTCAATCTTAGACCAGTAACTTTTCGCCTTTTTATAATTCCACTGCATATGAAAACAAGATCCCTCCTTATCTTGCCATCCCTGACATTGATTTGAAACATTCTTAGACATCTTCAGCAGCTTATCTGGGGTTAGATAACATCCATACACCATCTTATACAACATTTTCTTTTTAAATTATTACACAAAGTAAATTTTGTATCTTTAGACCACATTTTCCCCCCATTATCCAGTTGAACATTGTGCCCAGAATGTTGGGCCCCTTTTATCATAGATAAGTTCATCCTCTGTTTCTAGTTTCAGAAGACATTTGTACACTTTTTAAATTGCCTGGTCATCATCTTTGTTGTCGTTGTATGCCTTCAAGTCATTTCTGATTTATGGCAACCCTAAGGTGAACCTATTGCAGGGTTTTCTAGGTTTCACTCAATGGGTTTCCATGGCTGAGTGGGGAATCAAACCCTGGTCTCCAGAGTCATTGTCCAATACTCAAACCACTACATCACATTGGCTCTCACTGAACTCTACATAAAACTCATTCTCTCCAACTTGTATGACTAGATCTCTCTCTCTCTCTTCCTCTCTCTGTCTTTTTAATCAAATCTACCCTTGGGTTGCATATAAGCAAACCAATTAAGATCTTTGCCTTCCTTAAGAATCATGTAATGTTTGAATTGTGTTTTCATGTGTTTATTCTGCAAGCTGTGCAAATATATTGCTTTGTAGCCTCATAGATCCAGTCAAGAGGAAGGTAGTCACAAACCTCTTCTGAATATTTTTTCCAAGTAAACCCATGTAAGTCTCCATAAGTCAGGGGTGACTTGAAGACATACAATATCAACAGCAAAACAACCATGGTAATGGTAGTGAAGATGACAACAGTTGTGTAGGGATGGAGAGACAGGGAAGGAGATTCGCCGTGGACGGCAATGTTTTTGGGGCATCCTGGCCCATAGCCATGTCCCTGAGCTCTCTGGCCATGCCCCCACACACCGCAGCCATGCCCCCATGCACAGTGGCCACGCCCCTCATGCTGTAGTCCCCCTCCCTCCCTCCCCCCACTCCAAGCTCCACCATTGGATGACAATGATGTTGATAGGAACCTGTAGAATTTACAATGCCAAACAGGTAACATTTGACAAAGGCCATTACTTTAAGAGTAAGATTCCCTCTTTCTTATAGTCTATGTATCATTGTAGGTAGTCTAACCTCAAATCACTAGCTTGAAAGATTTTATGTGCTCTCTCACACACACCCACACACACACACACATACTTCCTTGGAAGGTGAGGAGAAAGAAAGAGGTTTAATTTTTTTTTCAAAGATAAAAAATGAAAAAAAAAAGAGTGTGAGGGTTTTTATAAATCAATCAATCAATCAATCAATCAATCAATCAATCTCTTACTTCACTAAGATTGTTTGATAAACATTCCCTCTGTTTCCACTGTTGAGACTTGTCATTCCTCATGCAGCCAAAATAGCACTGTCCATTTGCAAGAAGCATCAATAGACTTGGAAGAATCTGAAAGTTTGCAGGAGTACTACAAACAACAACAAAATACAATAATTAAGAAAGAGCATGCTTTGTGGTCAAGGAATGCAGCCTGACTGTTGTCAAGTGGTGGGATGTGGGGGTGGGATGGAAAACTAGAGGTGAGGTAATAGAATGGAATAAGCTAAAGGAAGGCTGATCTTGGTATCTGCCAGTTGGATTTCTGAAGAGCAGTATTCCACACTGAAACATCTTCTTGCAGTTCCTATATGTTTACTGTACTGTGACTGAAGAATCTATGCTATTTTTTGGTCAAGTGTATGAAGGTAAAACAATAATTTTAGAGACATAGCCGTAACCACTAACCAACTTAGAGTAATTCTTGAATGCATGGCTCCTGCAAACATGTATATTCTTTCCACAGGTCCCAATCATCATACCTATAATTTTTCTGTTGACATCTATATACCTGGTGGTGGTGCCCATCATTGACCAGCCTCAGATTGAATTCCTCTATGTCATCCTATTCATCCTCAGTGGGGCCATCTTTTATTTTCCCTTGGTTCGCTACAAGTATCACCCTGCCTGCTTGAAAAAATTGACTTTGCACCTGCAGCTCTTTCTGGAAGTTGCCCCAGCTGAAAAGAACATGGACTAATTTAATGTACACACAATTGCTTGGAGAGAAATGCCAACCATCTCTGCATGTAGAGGGATGTAATTTTTCACTAGGTCTCTTCTCCAAGAAAGCAACAAGTGGCTTTAGCAGTTTTCTTCCTGTTGCAAGAAAGTATTTGAAAACCATGTTGTTTTTGAAGACTATTCACAGTTTAGAACTTATTCTGCACAAAATTTGCAAGTGGTTCTTTTGCATGGAAACAACATTACATATGTATAACAACTACATATGATTTTTGCACAGAATAAGTTCTGAACTGTGAAGGCTCTCTACATCTGATCTGAACAGTTTGTCCACAGCAGGAGTGAGAAACCTTTCACTTTCCAGAGGTTTTGGACTTCATCTCCCATCCGCCCCATTCAGCATGGTTATTGGGAAAGGATTTATGGGACAGAAGGTCAGAACTTCTGGAAGGGCAAATCCCCCCCTCCTCTATAAGGAAAACATGAGTATATCATAATCACACACTGTACAATTTGGTGCAACTTCCAGAATAAAAATTACTTGTGACTTTTGATGTTTCAGAAATGAGTCTTTCCAATTCTGGGCTATTTATACCATCTGTATATTGTAACTAATATACTATTAAGTAAAAAGAAGAGATTTGAAAAATTACTTTTTGGATTACAACTCCTATAATTGCCCAGGCAGCATGGCAACATGGTGGCTTGGGAATTCTGGAAGCTGATTCAAAAAGTGAAATTTCTACACTGCGCTAATCAAGTATGTAGAGATCAGTGTACATGCACCAGTACATGTACAGGGACAGGTACAAAACCTGGGGACAGGATCAAATATAATGCCTTTATATTTTTCTATTGGGGGGGGGATTGGGAATGTTACCATAATAACTTGGTACCTTTGAAAATTTATACATAACAGAATCTTTAACACAGCATGTGCATTTGAAAAAGAATTGCAAAAATAAAGGTTGTATCAGAATCTATGTATGTCTGGAGCTGACTAGATAGACCTCCCAAAATCTAGCATTGGGTGCGTTTCCCACTTCATATGATAATGCCAATTTTGCTTATCAAGTGCCTGGTCCACTTTACGTCAAAATAAACACCACGAGGTTACAATCTTATAAACGCACTCCCTGGGAATAAACAGTGATCTTCATGGGACTTTTGAGTAGCTACAGATAAGATCAAACTGTTAATCACATTTTTGACACCCCAGAGAGCTGTTCTTCAAAAAAGGAAAAGACTATGGAAGAATGGAAGATAAATGTTTTGTGGAAATCAACAGAGTTGCTTCTAGAAAGGACTTCATTTCATTTTATAGGTTTCCACGAATACTTTCCCATTTCAGGTCATAGAACTAGTATACTTGGGAAGCTGATGTTCCCTGAAGCATGAGAATGGATCCTAGAGCACTATATTCAAATTGATGCCCCTGCTGTCCATTCCATCTCTCCCTCTCCCTCCTCTCTCTCATACACACACACACACATATAAACAGAATTTGACATAAAAATTGAGAAATTGTGAGATCTTAACTTTCATATGTGTTATCCTTTTCATGGACATTTGAAACAGGGCCTTTTGGGTGGTGGTCCTCCAATGGCATAATTACTCACTGAGAGATACAGGACTATCACAATCAATGACTGATTATAAGAAGATTTTAAACAAATCATCTGTTCTCCCTTGCTGTTAAGTGAAACCATTTATCAGGTTCATTGATGATATTGCATTTTATTTTAATGGCTCTTACATAAATGTTTGTTTCTATTTAATATGGTTTCTTTAAAAGATACTTTTGTTGCATCATGTTGTTTTTATGTTGTAATCTGCCCTGGGAAAACTTGTAGCCTTCAAAGGCAACTAAGAAGTAGATGAAATAAATGGAACAAAAATCAGTTTAATCATTTCAACAGCATATTTTGGATGTTTGGAACAGAGTGGCAGATTAACATTGCTGCTGTTGAGACACTGCATAGGAGGTTGTAGAGGAAACAACAGCTTGCTTAAAGCAGTCCTGATGGAGATGACAGCTTTGGTAACATTTGAACCCAAAATCTTGTGACTTACATGCCTCATCTCTTAAAGAGAAGAGCAGACGAAAAGAGCCAGTATAATAGAGTTTCACCAACTGTATAACTGATCTTATGGTTAGTCCAGGCATTTATTCAGGGGTGCTGTGTGCCAGGAAAAGTTGGACTCAGTTGCGTAGGGATGCGGGGCAGGGGGTGATTATTTGCCCTGGGCAGCAATGTTTTTGGGGTGTCCCCGCCTGTAGCCAAGCCCCCACATGCCCTGGCCACATGCCCTGGCCATGCCCCATGCACCGCAGCCATGCCCCCATGCACTGCAGCCATGCCCCTCATGCCATAGCCCCATCTCCTTCCCGCCCCCCTCCACACATGCCAAGCTCCACCACTGGTTGGACAGTGCAACTCCTAGAATGTTGGAGGTTGATTTTGAAAGCTATAGTAAAAAGTAACTTTTCCAAGCATGCAACATGGCCCTCTTCCCAATCATCTTTCCTCCAACAGGAAAAGAACTTCCTATTCAGCTTTAGGCAGCTGAGTGGCTGCTAAGGACAGGATGTCTAACAGGTAAGTGTTCTACCTCTTAACTTTGAATTAATCATTACTATTTTAATTGATCTGCTTTTTAAACTGATCTCAATTCAAGGTGAAATACAGGGCAGGGTTCCCGTACTTCTAATGGTTGTGTAGAAGAGGGAATTTTACAGGTGCATAACTGCTTTAGTATACAACTTTAGCACAGACTTATTAAAGGTACAGGGACTCTCTCCTGTATGGAAACTTGGCAGCCCAAGTTTTGCTTCAGTATTATAATTCATAGTATTTTTACTTCTACTTGGTTTTTAAAACCATGTTTTAAGCTACTTTGCCTCCCATGTCTGGGGAAAAGGCCAAGATTATATATTAAATTTATTTATTTTTATATAACCTCTCCACAACTGTGGGAACTATCAGTGACTCACTAATTACTCATGCCAAAACTTCTATCACAATGCATGCCATTGTGGGGCAGGGGGGTGAGGCTCTGGGTAATGCATAGAGTGGTCATCCAGGTCCTGGCTGCTATCCTTTTGTCACTGAACTAGATGTTTGATCTTGAAATCTTGGATCCATGGGTTGGAAGGAGGGAAATAAGTGTGCCATGGGCTTGTCTCCTTGGAGACCGGAAAGCTCTTCCTATCCATAGGTATGCCATAGGTTTGTCCCCTTGGAGACTTCAAAGCTTACCTTCTTGATACCATGTCTCCTTTCTTACTGTGCAAGTTGAAATTTTTGAAATGCAAGGCCCATGTTGTATCCCTAGTACTTTTTTCAATTCACGGTTTAACCATCAACTTTCACAGAAGGTTGACCATCACCATTCTCATATACTTGTTTTCCTTTCCTTCCTAATTTCTATTCACACATATTGGGTAGAATCACATAAAAAGTGGATGTGTTCAAATGTGTCTGTTCACATACTATCTTTCTGGGATGGCAAAAGGATGTTCTACAATGATCTATTTACTCTGGAATTGTATATCTGGAACAGGCAGCTGCATAGCTTGGAGTGCGGGTAGGGGGATGGAGTGGGGGGGTGGAGAGGCAGGGGCATGGCTCGTTGCACAGGGGTGTGGCCACGTCACGCAAGGGCATGGCTGTGTCATGAAGGGGAGTGGCCACATCATGTGGGGGCATGGCCACATCACGTGGGGCACCCCCCAAAAATTGCTGCCCAGGGTGGACCACCCTCATCACCCCCCTGTCTGTCCACTTTTGGGAACAGGTCACAACTCATAAGCTGTATAAAAATGAAAGGAAAATTAACTTGTTCCCAGAAAATCAGTTTTAGCAACAAAAACTGTGATAGATAAGATCATTATGATTATCAGTTTTTTGAAGGAAAATTCATTATCTTTGTAACACAGTTCTAACATAAAATCAAGTCTTTGTTTCACATGTTCTAAATTTTTGAAAGTTATAAATATATGGCTTTGGTTAGCCTTAGGATATCATTAAAAAAAGAAAGGAAGCAACCAATCAGGAGAGGCTGTCTCATTAAAATATATTCCATAGATATGTGTGCATATGAGTGTCTCTCTGTGTGTGTATGCATATGCATGCCTTCAGGTTGTTTCTGATTTATAGTGAACCTAAAGCAAACCTGTCATAGGGTTTTCTTGGAAAGATGTATTCATTGGAGGTTTGTCATTGACTTCCTCTGAGGCTGAGAGAGTGTGACTTGCCCAAGGTCACCCAGTGGGTTTCCATGGCTGAGTGAAGATTTGAACCCTGGTCTCCTGAGTCTTAGTCAGCACTCAGACCACTACACCATGCTTGCTCTCTTCTATAGATATATAGCTTGTACAAAGTCATAATGAACTTTTACTACTTTGCATGCTACTGTTGTTTGGTCTGGCCCATGGACTAATATGCATCTATCTCTTTCCAGTAATAATACAACTTTTCCCTTGATTTATCATACTGCAAGTTGATCTTAAGATACGATGGTGCTCCAAAGTATGAGACATCATTTGGCTCCTTCTGCCTAATGCCTGCCACTACCTACACAAATGCATCTGCTCTTCTAAAGTTTATCTTAATATGAGTTTGCTTCTGTCAACTGGTGTGACACGAACACATGTGGGTAGTTTTGCCTAATGCCAATGATCAGGTAGCAAGATTTCTTTATTTCACTAAACATATGTTCCCAAGAGAACAGTCCAGAGAAATATAGGATACGGTGGAGAAAGTAAGCAGATATGTAGGTGGATTAAGTTATGGGGTGTTTTGTGTATGTCTGTTTATCTATCTATGAAACAAGATTAAAGAGAGCTGCAGGAAGAAAAAAGGGGTAAAGAAGCACTGAAAAAATATGGAAGGGGGTACAAACAGAATGCAACAATGTCTAGACTCCCTGTGTAATTCTCTCTTTGGAGCACGACAGTAGCATAAGAAAATCTTTGTCAGGAACTACTGTGCTCTGTCATGTTGCATGAATTCACACACATGGGCAGCTCTTGGATTAGGGATGGGCAAATCAGTCTATTGTGACTTTATTTAATGCTCATTCATTTCCACATTATTGTGGGTTTTTTTAAAAAAACAAACCAACTAATAATTGCATTTAAAGATGTAATTTCATCTCAGTAAGCATGCACTGTTAATACTGCAATCCTAGAGGGAATATGAAGGTGTTCCAATCTCCGAGCAGCATGATTCATTGGTCACCTCCTCCTCTTCCTCCTCCTCCATCCCTTTAAAAAAAGTTTCTTCTCACTGTTGGCAATGGAAGGTAAATCATCCAAAGCAGCTGTAGTTATACTATAAATATTTTTGTATGTTGGGAATGCATTCTCAGGTTGATCCTTCCCCTTCAAAGCTGGAGCTTTGTCTCTGTCCTCTGAATATTAAAATCAGATCTTTGCTGTTCCCCGTGAGTTGGCATCCCTGTGACTATGGGATTCCATTCCCTCTGTATTTTCTCTCTCCTCATCTTTTTTTTTTAATTAAATGTTTAAGACAAAGGTCACCGGTGGCCCACATGCCACTGAGACAGTAAATCCAAATTTTTGCTCCAAATTTTTACAGTATTAAAGATGTTGAACTTATTTCAGAGACATGTTTCAGCCCCTTAACAGCTCCTATAAGTTTTATACTTTAGTGGATGTGAAGTCCTGGCAACCACCAGCCATAAGTAGTGGTAGAGGTACATTTTGAGCCTGCACTGCACTAGAGCATTCAGGAAACTCAAAAGCCAGGAGATTCCTCCTATGCTCTAAGTTACAGTTGGAATTCACGAAGACTAAATTCCTCAGGCATTCTCACAATTAATCTTTGATCATGTGGCTGAACTTCCATGTCTCACCATGGCTGTGATTCTTAGGGTCAAAACATACTACTGTGGTTTATCAGATTTTTTTTTTTTTGGTTATGAATATATTTTAATTTCTTCATTAATGCTGCTATGTTGGTAGCTATGAGGATAATGATTACTGCTACTTCTGCAACTACAACTACATTTTGTGGTGGTAGTGTACCTTTTGTTTCTGGCCTGTCAACCCTAAAGCAAACCTATCATGGAGGTTTCTTGGCAAGATTTGTTCGGAAGGAATTTGCTCTGAGGCTGAGAGAGGTTACCTGGTAAGTTTCCGTAGCTGAGTGGGGATCTGAACCCTGGTCCCCAGAGTCCTACTCCAGTGCTCAAACCACTACACCACACTGTCTCAACTACATTACTGGATTTATTGGGCTACCGATTGACATAGGGCCTTTCCATGCTACACTGTTATAGTGCTATTATTCCACTTTCAACTTCCTGTGGAATTCTGGGGTTTGTAGTTCACTGAGGCCCAAGAGCTCTCTGGCTGAGAATCCTAAATGCCCCTCCCTAACCTACAAACCCCAGGATTCCAGAGGAAGTTGAAAGTGGGACAATAGCACTATAACAGTGTAGTGTGGAAAGGCCCATATTCTCCATCAGCAGCTTAATAAAACAATAAAGCAAAATAACATAATAAAAAGCAAAAGAAAGAAAAAATAAAAATAGTAACACATAGAATGAAAAATAAAAACAATTATTTAGCTCAAATTACTAAAGCACAGCTTAAACCAAACACCTGTACCTGTGTTTGTGTGATATGCAAATTATTTTGAAAGGCCTAGGTGAGTAAAACAGTCTTCATCCAATGCTGGAAAAATGGTAAAGAATTCTTGATAAGACCCCTGTACCTGTCTCCATCCAAGTATGTCCAGGTGAATTCAACGGAATGCACTCCATTCCCAGGGAAGTAGATATGAGTTTACTACCTAAGAGATTTTCTTTTTTACAGTGAAGTACAGTGTTTATGAAGCCTTCATACAGGACACAAAGTTTCATATATCAAAGAATTCATGCTTCTTTTCCAGAATTTGAGCCCACATAGCAAAACTCTTTAGAAGCTATGAGGACTTTCAAGAGATTGACAGCAAAGCCTTAAACACACACACGCACACACAGACATACACACATATCATAGGGCATACTTAAGTAGCAGTATTGATCCAAGTTTTTGATCCATAAATTTACTCAATCTAGTGGCCTTTAAAAGTTTTGACTAAAATCCTCATCATCTCTAGAAGCCACAGCAAATGTTTGTACTGGCTGGGGATGATGGGAATCACACACCAGATTAAAAACAGTGTTGCCAAATAGACCATACCTACTATATGTGTCCAGTGTTCAGCTCCATGAAATTTGCTTAAGTTAAGTGGGTATCAGATTCAAAATTCAGCCAGTATTTTTACCTACTTTGCAGAAAAACTAACGTAATAGAAATTGCCTTCACAGTTTGGTACATGACTCTGTGGAAGTTAAGTAATTAAAGTGGGCTCATTTTCTTTAAAAAAAGGATCATTTGTAAAAAAAAAAAAAAAAAAGTGTTCCTCATTCTTCTTCTTATATAATGTTTGGTGCAATTTACCATGCTACATTTCTTTTTAAAAGAGGGTTTTAAAAGAGCTTATAGAGTTTGGAGCTGGTTACTCTATAAGAAGCTTATGGAAACAAGTACCATCTTCTTTCTCTTGATTAAATAGCTGCCCTCTGAATTTAACAAAATTAAAAGGCATCCACCAGGACTAATTGACTCAGTGTTCTCCTTTATACTCTATGCTCCATTTTCCTTTTGTAAAAATGGGCTGCCATGCACATAAAACTTTCAAACTGAGACTTCCATTAATTAGTAGGAAAGCATTACTGCTTGAAATGTCAAATCCTGATGATAAAAAACTCTTTAGCTAATATAATGCAGCCTTCCTTAAACACATATTCTCTCCATCAATTGCACTGTGACTCCCATCCTCCCCATAAAAACTCCCATCACTCTCAGCAAAGGTGATTTTTAAAATAAACCTATCCAGTTTGTGGTCTCTTGGGCTAGTGACAAAAGTGGGCATGTATCTTTTGTTTCCTGTCATCAGGACAAAAGCACAAGAATCAGATTATCTCCTCTCCCCCAATTTTCTAGTTGTCATATGACTTTGAGTCAACTCTTGACTTATTGTGATCCTCTCCTAGGGTTTTCTTCGCATGATTTATGCAGAGGAGGTTTGCCATTGCCTTTCTCTGAAGCTAAGAGAGTGTGACTTGCCCAAGGTCACCCACTAAGTTTCCACGTTTGGGCTGTTGCCAAGTTGCTCTCTGAGGCAGTCAGGATTAGAGAACAATTTTTATCAGATAAAGGTTTGAAATAAGCCTTCTGCAATTGGTTTCATACTTGAAGTGTTTTAATGGGTTTTTACATTTTGTATCTACATTCTGCCCAATATTTGTTGTGCTTGTATTTGATTTATAAATCTCATATGTATTTTATATGTTTGTATGTTTGCCGTACTATTTGGTCTTTGAACTGTAATAATGAGTATAGGATAGTGTAGTGTTAGCCTGATTTCTGGAGGTCCTGTGAGGGACACCTAAATGCGCTCTCAATTATACCAGATGGGGAAATTGGTAAAGAGCACAAGCTAGCAATACGAGAGGCAGGGCAACGGAGCGAGATCTTTTACCCAATGTCTATGGGGTCAGGCTGAGTCAAGGAGCAAACAGAATTGAAATAATAATTGTTGTCTTTATTAAAGTACAATCAAACAGTGTATGCAGCACACTCACACAGATAACTAGAGGAATAAAAGTTGGAGTGGGATAAAGGGATTTTTAGAGGAGTTGTTGGTTTGGGTAATACTACACCTGTCCTGAAGCCTGGGTAGTCTACAGCAGAAGTTCGTATAGATGAAGTTTCTCAGTACGTGGGACTGAGGGGAAGGCTCACCAAGCAAAGTGGCAGCAAGCAGGATGGAAGTTGGGAGCGATCCAAAGAAGCTCTCAAAGTCAGGGGTTCTTATAGGAGAAAATGTGGCCGTAGGCTAGTCCGTACTTGGAAAAAACAATGAGTTTCGGGCTGGAGACAAAGCCTCTGAAAGGTCAGAATTTAGCATGATTGAGTTAAGTCTGAATTGTCAATAGAGTAGCCAGTATGCAAACGTGGAGTGCTTGACAGTTGAGTATTCGGCTTGTCAAGTGGCCTGCTCGGGGCAGGGAGTTCTTTGTAAGTAGTGTGCATACATAATAAAGTACATGCCTTTGAGGTCTCCTGAAGCAGCGGGGCGGCTATTTCTGGCCTGCCTGTATTTGTTTGGAATATTACAGCGATTAGCGGCCGTGCCTGTCTGCGAGCTTGTCCGGGGGACCTCGCAGCACATGGAGAGGAATGGGTAAAGAAGGCCAAATTATTGATATCAAAGTGATATCTAATATACCTCAAGTCCGGCTTAGAAACTGCGGTAACAGTAGGATAGCAATCTCCATTGGGGGAGTTTGGTATATATGGCTTGTCCTTCAGCGGAGAAAAAAGGCTTTATTGTTTATGGGAATAGCCAAGCACCTGTCAGTGCTGCACTACTATCCACTTGCTTACCTTAGGCAGTCAACTCACTCTGTCCATGTGTTTGGCAAAAGTAAGAGCTATGCTCAAGATTTCTCCTTCATGTATTTGTTCATGAGACACAGACCATTAAAAAAAGATGGAACATTCAAACTCTCTCTCTCTCTCCCTTTCTCTCTAGCACAACCATATAGAGATTACAAAGTCCAGGGATATACCCAAACTGCAGAATTACAGTAGTTTGATACTATTTTCACTGCCATAGATCCATCTTGTAGAACCCTGGGATTTTCAGTTTGCTGCGGTACTTCAAATTCTCTGCCAGAGAGCTCTAATGCTGCAGCACCAGAGAATTATAAGTTCCTCAAACTACAAATTCCAGGATTCTATGAGATAGAGCAGCGGTTCTCAACCTGTGGGTCGCGACCCCTTTGGGGGTCGAACGACCATTTCACAGGGGTCACTGCTCCTCTACCCCGCCCCACCCTCTTTTGAAAGAAGGCGGCCTCACAGCCAATGGGAGCATTGTTTCTGAGACCCCCACACTGGGAGGAGGTGAGAGGAGGCATGCTAGGCACATGTGGGGATGTTTCCCCACCTTTCCCTGCCAGGCGGGGGGACAGAGGTGGCGAGAGGAGACCCCACACTGGCAGGAGGTGAGAGGAGGCGTGCTGGGCGTGTGTGGGGACATTCCGCCATCTTTCGCTGCTGGTGGGGGGGCAGAGGTGGAGAGACCGAGAGGGGCTCGTGGGTGTAGCATGGTCGAGGGGCTACAGCAGGTATCGCACCCCACTCCCGAGCCCTCAGAGGGACGAAAGGAGGAAGGAAGGGGCGCCCATGCGACGTGGAAGTGAGAGTGTCCGAGCAGCCGCGCTCCCTTTCAGGGAGGGTGGGAGGGTGGGAGTGAAACAAAACATGTCTGCTTATGCCGCCGCCATCTTTCCTCTCTCCCTCTCCTTTCCTCCCTGCGCCTCGTGTAAAATGTGGGCTGTTTCGGCATTGTCTCTTGGAGTGACTGGCTTTTTGAACTGTGGAAACCTAACATTCAGAACTAGAACTACTGCCTTAATTCTGGCATTGATGGACGCTTTCTGTGCTTAAAAAAAGGGGGGAGGGTTGCGAGTTTTTAGGCATTAGAAGTCTATCCAGAGCAGTGATTTAGGGCAGTGTTTCCAATCTATTCGATGTTGGAAATAACTAATTAACTAAATAATAAATAAATAAATAACAAAAATAATTTTATGTTTGGGGGTCACCACAACATGAGGAACTGTATTAAGGGGTTGCAGCATTAGGAAGGTTGAGAACCACGGAGATAGAGCCACAACACTTGAAGTGGCATCAAGCTTCTATAATTGTAGAGCATATCTCCATTATCCTACCACCCTGTTATTCCACTTCCACTGCACCCTAGACCGATGTATCTGCAGGTCTCTTCTGAAGTTGTGTTTAAAGCATAGGAGGCACTGCAACTCCACACCATGTGGTGCAGTCTACTGCCCGCCCTTTGTTGGAAATTGAGAGAGATTTGGTAATTTTCCCCAATAAGCAGAGCATTTTGTATTACAGAGACAGAAGATGAACAGATTACCAGTCCCACCTCTATTGCCCCTGCCCCAAACACACTTTAATTCTAGCTCAAAGTAAACACACAAAAAAGTTTGGTTAAAAGTATATATAAAAAGTTTACTCACAGATACTTGTGCATAATCAACACAGGTTCGCATTCTTGAAGAAAGGTAAGAAGAAAAATAAGCAGTCACATGCTTGCACGTAAGCAACCCCCTGACAGCATCCCAGAGAACATGCTTGCAGGAGGAGGCAGAACAAAAGGGAGTTGTAAACAGCAAGAAAAAGCTTTTCTGAGAACAAAGAAACATGTACCTGCAGGAGGTGGGTGTTGTCCAAACAAGCAGGAAGTTTAGTCTAGGCAGTCACTCTATACCTACAATAAACATGCAAACTAACTAGCCAGTTAATTAAGCTTGCAAAGGTTGTCATCCCAACACCCTTTTACTTCATGCTATGCCTTCTATTGCTTGTTTATTTTCAGGGTTCAACAGTAGGAAGTCCTCTCATGCAACAGGGATGAGAGCAGTACTGCTGCTAATGACTTGGGGTGTGGTGTATGTAGATGTGCTTCCTAGACCTCTATTGCAATCAATGCTGCTGCTGCCAGTAATGGAGAATATCAAAACAAGATCTAAATGATTGTCTTAAGAGTTACTAGTTACTAGCCCAGATTGATATAAGGCACCATAACCAGGCAGTGTAGGGGTGGGGGCTGACTTAATTCATTAATTACTTATACTACAGCACACCCAATGCCAACGCATCTTCCCTTCTCCAATGTGCTTAGCAGACACATATCAAATTAAATAAGTGAGCTCAGAAACCTGCACCCACTTATCTTTTCTTTGCAAAGTGATATTGAGAGGAAACCAAAGGTGATGTTCTAGAAAAGGGTGCTTCAGATGTCCCTTTTCTTTTTATCTGCAAAACATGCCACCTGACTTGTTTTATCCCCACCCATCATCTCAGTTTCCTAAACAACTGTAGATAGGTCTTCCACCATGCCTGATAGTGGTAATCTTTACAGGTTAGGGATGAATATGTATTTCTCAGATCTGCAGCCTGTTTCATCACAACCAAACAGGTTCCAAAAGCAGCCCCAGAGATCTTGCAGCATGTCTGATGGTAGAAATTTCAATATAGGAGTGAATGAATGTTCTAGTTTGGGATTTGTCTGGGCGGGGCGGGTGGTTGGCCTCTCATTAGGTTGCCATTCCAAATATAGAATAAGAAGATTTAACTCTCCTGTAATTCATGTCCATAGTAGTGCCACATCAGAAACACAGCATAGCAATGATGAAGGATACTTACCAGAAGAAGATCTCTCTCCCTGTTTAACTCATCCTGCCATCTACTGAGTTGGGCAATGAAGAGACATGGATCAAATCACATGAGGATTTTTCAACCAGTGAAGTAAGACTCACTCGCTACATAAGGCAGTGGTTTAATGGAGCTTGCAAAACTAAAGCACCAGAACTTAGCAGGGACTAAGATGTCATCCCACCACCACCCTTGGCACATGGATCTGAGTTTAGTTCCCATTTCTGCAGCAGACAGAGGGAAAACAAATTATCCCAGGAACCATTTATTGTTGTGAGTTATCCCTGTTATCCCAAATTATTTGAGGGTGCTTTGGTCTTCAGTCCTGTAGACCTATTAGTTTTGCAAAAGACCTGCTTCTGACAGAGATGAACACTTTTAGGAAACACATTTTTTAAAAAAATGGATCAGCACAGCCACCTACGTTTTTGAATTTGCCTTGGGGGTGTTGCGACAAAGATCACAGTCATGAAATCTACACTTCAGAGCTTACCATTACATCTCTGAAAGCAATACAAGACTTGGAGTCTATTTATACTAAACAATTATAGTACTGAATCCACTACAGACATGGTTCAGACCTATGGAACCCTGGGCTGTGGAGTTTAGGGAGGGTCTTTTAGAATTCTCAGCCAGGGTACAGCAGTACCTCACCAAACTACAAACCCCAGGATTCCATAGGATGTTGCCATCAAAGTCAAAGTGGAATGCAGTCCTATAGTTGTATTGGGTGAGTAAGTCCCAGGTCAAGGTGAGGCATCTTTACTGATCCCAGTCCTTCCCAGCCTGGATATGGGCCAAGATGTAGAAAAACTGAGGAGGACTGTGTAATTGCTTTTGATAGAATGCATTTACAAAGTTCCCATGAGTGTTATCAGTGTTCCTGTTGGCGATGGAACAGAATCTACTCCAAATCACAAGGTAATACAAGTATCATTGTTCCCCAAAGCAGTACTTCCCTTTTTGTGTGTGGCTACTGCTTTCACAACAGATTTCATATTTCCATATGAGCAGAACATCCACTGATGTCCGTTTGCAGAATGCCTACTTTGCTGCCTTTTCAGAGTGTTGTGTTCTTCTCCATTCACTATGGATCCAAAAAAAATAATTGATGCATATTCATCCACTCCTTTTGTACCCACAACATGAATCACACTTATTGGAATATACTCAGGGCATCGATCAAGGTGAATAATTATTTCTAGACAATAATTAAATTCAGGGCAGGGTATGCCATGCATTTTTCATGATGAGGAAAGGCTGAATTCTCAAATATACCAATTTAAAAGATTAAATCAACTCCAACTGTGGCAGCGATGATTATCTGGCAGAAATGTAGGCATGAGAGCCTGGCGGTCAAATACAACAAATGGATGGTTTGAATTTTCTTTAAAAACCCCCCACAAAACCCTAACCTCACTGTTCCTTCTAGCAAACCCCACAGTGCAGGTTAAGTGTTAACACAAGTCCACAATGGTTGGAGGAAAAATGGGAATGAGTGGAGAAACCTGGTCTGGTGCATTCTGAATGGTTCTAACTCCTGCTCCACACAGCAGCTTAGTGCTGACACTAGCTACAACCATTTCTGTTGGGTTCTCCTGGTAGTCATGTGGCATAGAACAAAACATGCAGAGAAGTATGGGAAAGGAAGAGGAGAAATACCAATTGTTATGCAGTTGTTAATTGCTGTCAAGTCAGCTTGGACTTATGGTGACCCTGTGAATGAGGGAGCTCCAAGACTCTTAATCACCAACAGCCCTGACCAGCTTTTGCAAACTCAGGACAAGTATGGCTTCCTTGCTTGATTCATCTGTAGTATTGTTGTGCCGTTTTTCCTACTGTCCCCCACTTAGTTAAGTGTTACTATCTTTTCTAGTGAATATGAGTCCTGTATCCATCCATCTGAAATTTTGCATACTTGTTAATCTTTAGATGGGGGTAACTATCCTTGGTAATTTCATCCAGGTCTGCCAAGAAATAACAAATTGGCCTTAAAACAAAATAAAAATATAAAGCTGCATAGCACACACCCCTGTGGATCTATTTGTATACATTTTGGGAAGTATAGTCCCTACATAATGAGCTTGTTGTTGTGTGCTTTCAAGTTGTCTCTGACTTATGCAACCCTAAGGAAAACCTATCATGTGATTTTCTGGGGCTGTGAGTGTGTGACATGCCCAAAGTCTCCCAGCGGGTTTCCATGGCCAAGAAGGGAATCAAATCCTGGTCTCCAGGTCATAGTACAATGCTCAAACCACTACACTACATTGAGTCTCATAATGATTTACTAGCCTAAAAGTGCCATTCAACTCCATAAAAGGGAGGAAAAGTTATAGCTTTTCATGGATTTCCAATGACAGCACAAGTGCCTCCTAAAAGTCTGTAAATGAGCATGCCCAACACAACTTTGCCAACAGTTGCTGCCACAAATGGGCATGAAACAACAAGCATTAAATGGCTGCTCTGAACTTCAGCACACAAGTGAAGTAATTCTTTCTTCAACGTAGCTGAATAAAGGACCTTGGTAGTTTTAACCAAAATTTAACAGAAATAGGTGAACATATCTTGATAGAAAGCTAAATTGTATACTTTCCCAACATGTTTTAACTTGCTGTAGTTCTGCCAATATTTATTGGATTGGTTAGGAATATTACCTATTTGTGGAAGTCACCAGGTAGATTGGGATGGACAGTTGCATGGAAGCTAGGGCCGATTTTCACCCCTGTGCTGCCTCAGTGGGTCACACTATTGCATAGCAGCATGCCAGAAGTGATATATTGTGTCACCTCCAGCTGCCATTTGGGCTAGTTTGTGCTGACGCTTTTGTTCAGTGGCTGGAGTGAAGCTTGGTGGGGTGGGGGGTGAAAAGCAAACCATTGAATTTTTAGCTGATACAGCAGTATTTCAGCCCTTAAATCATCCAAAATGGGTGGGAAAATGTTCATTATTTTAAGGCTTGTGAGCTTTGAGAGTCATGGGGGGAGGGGGCTTCAGGGGGTCACATAAATAGCACTCTGGGATCATGTGCAACCCATGGGACACATTTGCCTGCCCCTGAAGTGCAACACAGTTGCCAGGTTTCAGGTTACTTGTTCAACAGGGTTATTTATACATGCAACAGAATTTTTTATTATTATTGGTATATATTTTTATTTAATTTTGACACATATGATAAAAACAAAAGTCGACATACTTATCCAATTTTCATTTAAACATTCTTCTTCTAAACCACCTTGACTATCCTAGCAATTCCTTGCATAACTTTCTTTTTCAATCATTGTATCTCTTCTGCAATCTGTTATTGATAAACTCTAACTTAACCAACATGAAGATATTATAATAAATTTAGTCTAACTATACTCTAATCTAACCATACATACATACATACATACATACATATACACACACACACACACACACAACAAATAACAAGAAAAAGAAAAAAAAATCTTTTATCTTTAGTCTTTGGAAACAGCTATTGCCACATCTCCCCAAATGTCCCAAAGATACTCAGCAACAGAATTAAGAGTAGCAGAACTTTTTATCCTCAGCTGACTGACTTTAATTTGAGGAAATACTTAAAGTTCAGCAAATCAATAAATGGTAAGGACTAGAGCTGGAGATCTTCAGAAGAGATGCAAAAACAAAACAGATAGCTGTGAGAGGCAGAGAAAAGCCTTGGTTTCAACAATGGCCTTGTTTCCAGACAATGCTTGTGTGTTTTCAAAGTCATTTCTCCAGCAGGAAAGCTGAAAAGTCAAGTCCCCAGATTCTAAATTTTAGAGCACTTTTTCTTCTAAGAGATATCCTAGAGTGCTCTAGCATTCTGGGGACTCTGGGGCTGGGACTAGTGCTCTGCACTAAATTCTAGCCAACTATCCACACAATAAGTGAAGGAGGACAATATCCCTTGTGCCTCAGTGCTTCCATGAGCTAGCATCACGTGTGAACAAGGTTGTAAAAGCCCACAGTCTTCTGCATTTCCAGGTTTGCACTAATGCTTTATAATCTTGTTACAGACAACCACATAGGTAGATGTATGGCTTCTAATGAAACTAGTGAGCTTAGGCATGTATGCAGTTTGTGCTGGAGTTTAGCCACAATTGTTTATTCAGCCATTGTCTTTGGTCCTGTACTACAGAAATAAAGTCATTCTATATTTAATTAATTCCAAAATGTATTTAATTTCTGTAACTTACAGAATTATGCTACTTAAGATGAAAGAAAATCAGTTTTAAACTCAGCTGTTATTTCTGTATTCTTGTTTCCTATTCTTGCTTGCTAACAAAACAAAACATATTCTTGTCCATAAAGGAACAAGAATACATATAGTTCATCATACTGGGCCATTAGTTATGACCACAAGATGGCACTAAATCCCAAAGAAAAAATAACCACTTTTAACAGAATTTTGAAAAACTTCTAGATTATGTAATACATGCAAACAGGTGGGAAAACAGGTGAGTTCCTACTCAGCAGACCAAATGTTGGTATTCTTGAGAATGAGGCATGCTAGTTCTTGTAATCATCATAATAATCTCTCAGCAATGTAACATGTTCTCTGAACTGCCTGTTGGATTTATTACAAAATGGCATGTGCTTAGGTTAGATTTGCCAATGCCCCACCACCACCACATCGCTGATGTGCTCGCAGCCATGAACTACAGTGCAGTAAGTTGAAATCAAGCAGCAGAAACTTTTCTTGTCATACAGATGAAGTGGGAAGAGAAAAGCTTCACTTGCTTTAATAATGGCCTGTCAGTCTACTCTTCAAGCAAACCTTGGAGAAATTACCTTTCTCTAACATAGATCCCACACTTTCCCAGCCAGGATGGCTCCTAACCATCTAATTGGTATGTACATATGTATATACATATACATATCATTTCTTTAGTGTTCTGATTTTGAGGTCTGTGTGTTGCTGGTGGTTTATTGCCAGGGTGGGAATCACATTACTCTCCAAATGTCACTGGATAGCAATTTCTAGCATCCCTTACAAGCTATGACTAATGGGAGTTGCAGTCCCACATCCAGAGGGCTGAACTTTCCACGATTGTTTTATTGTATTGTTTATAGGCATGCCTCAGTTAACAGAGCCTTTGACAAAGAAGCTTCTTTTTATAAAGTCTTTTCACACCTGTCCCACTTCTCTCATTTCTCATCCCTGGTCTAGATGGAGGGTTTTCTAGCTGTGCTGACATTGGGAGGAGGATGAAGGAGGGCTGGAGAAACACAAACTTTCAGTATGAGGCTGCAGCAGCATGTCTGCAGTGAACAAAATAATAAAGCTTGAGCTGAGAAAGAGTGGGATCTACTCTAAGATGATCTTGCTGTAGCTATGTGTGCCTCCTGCCTACAATAGGTAAGGTAAACAGCAGCTGCCTGCAGAATCCCTTATTGTCATGTGTGAACAGAAAAATAGGGAGAAAAGAAGAAAGCAGATAGGCCTGCTTCATCAGCTCCTTCACAATGTAGTGTGGAAATGGCCTCAGACTTTGTCTGCACCTGCAAAATACAAGAGCTTTAGAGATACCCTCCAAGATGTCACTTTGTATTAATGTTGATTAAAGAGGTTCATGTTTTGCCCTGTACAGTATAACCAGCAAAGAGCACTTTGCATAGCTAGCTGATATTTTTTCAAATAGACAACAAGTAATATTTACTCATTAGTCTAAAAACTTTGATTTTCAGAGTGATTTGGGGCCATTTTTGTATTTTAAAGCATAATTTAATATAATTAAAAATTACAATTAGAAATATTAAGTACACCCCTGGCCACAGATACCTATTGTGTTATAGTAGTGTACTACACTTCAAAAAGTAAGTAATAAGCATTATTAATGAGAACAAGTAACAAATTACTTTTAAGATAAAAAAAGTTCTACCTGTACTGCTAAAGACAAATTCCTCCAGCACTTCTTTCTTTCTGAGATTTTATAATTATGTCTTTTCCTTCCCTCATTTCCAGAATCCTTAAGAGTTCTAGCTTGTTTCACCCCAGTCCCAGCAATCTCCATAACTTAGCCCTGTTCATGCTAGCCCAAAGCAAAGCAGGCCTCTACTTAAAATATCAAGAACATTTCTGGTGCATAGATACCTAATGGGTTCATCTGGTTTTCTTTCTGATATGCTTATAAGACTGTTACATGTGAGCTCGTGAATTCCCCATTAAGAGTTCAAACATCAGTTCCAATTTTTTACATTAATGCACTTTTGTATAATACATTTGTATGTGGATGCCTTTATCAAATGAGATGATTGCCATCAAAAGTGCTCATTCTGTATCTTTCTCAGGTGGCAACTAGGGATGTGAGAGGAAAGAGAAACTGTCAAATATTAGAATGAGAGAGTTGGAAGAGACCAGAAAGGTCATGTAGTACAAATCCTGCCCTTTTATTCTGTTGACAGATACCTCCTACCAGCTGAAGGACACCAATTGGATATGTCTCTAGTATTTTGCACTGTTTCCTGTATGGGATACATGAATTTTAGCATGCAGCTGGTGGCTTATATTTCAGTGCTTAAGTTAGTTTTTGATTTGAACAACTGTAAGCTGTTGAGAAGCAAGGAAGAAGTAGGTTAAAATAATTTAAGCAGGAAACATATACTTCCCCCAAGCATTTAATATCTTTTAACTTCCTGACTAAAGGCCAAAGGACTCTGGAAGCACCAGATCCCACCCGCTTTTGGAAGCTAAAGCAGATCCAGGTTAGTACTTGGATGCAAGGCCATTAGGGAATATCAGGTGCCACAGGCTGTATTTCAGAGGAGGCACTAGCAAAAACACTTCTGGGTATTCCTTGTTTTAAAAATCCCTATGAAATTCATAGGGTTGCCAGAAGCTGTCAGGTGATTTCAAGGTACATAACACTCATACACACCACTGCGTAAGGCCGGCGGGCGGGCGGGCAATGAAAAGCTATCAAACTGTAAGGAAGGATTAACTAAAGGCTGAAGCTCTACATGCACTTAGTAGTGAGTAATGCCCAGTGTGCACTTCAAGATTTACCTCCGGGTAAACATCAGTAGTAGGCCTAAATATCCTAAAGGCACCAGAACCTGTCTGATCTTGGAAGCTAAGCAGGGTCAGCCCCATGTAGTAATTGGAAAGGAGGTTGCCAATGAATACCAGGTGCTGTGGGCTTTATTTCAGAAGAAGGAACGGGCAAAACCACCTTTGAGTACTTCTTGCCTAAGGAAAAAACCCTATGAAGTTCATGGGGATGCCATAAGTCAACGGGTAACTTGAAGGCACATACAAATATAAACATCAGCAGTGCAGTAGAAACGAAATGTCACTCTAGGACTTTCTCTTTTCAGAGCAGGAGTGATTATGTCACCTTCGTGAGTGTCTGGGTTATATATTCACCTGGCCAGAGCTTTTACTTCACTATTTAAAGAGACACAAAGAGAACTGTCCTTTACATTAAAGGTGAATTAGAATATTACACATTTGTCCTAGATGTCATTATGAACAGTTCAAAATGAGCTGCATCGATGGGAAATGACATTAATGAATTGCTTCAGGCATGGCAAGTGTGCCACTCTCCCAGCGTTGGTGAAGCCCTGTTTCCAGCATTCTCTTCCTTTGGCTATGTTGGCTAAGGCTGCTGGGAGTTGAAGGCCAGTAACATCTGGAGGGCTGCAAATTCCAAACTCTGATTTTTTTCTAGTTATTTCTACCATTGCTCATAGTAGCTCTGAGTGACTAGAAATCTTCACAACAAACAGACAAATCCACAATTAAAAGCTCAAGTTACAAATTCCTAGTATGACAGATATAAAAGGACATATTAAGCTAAAAATATGTAATATCACAAACTGAATATTTTGGCTAAATTACAGTAAGAGGAACACAAAGCAGTAGCAGTAAAAAACATTATAAATATTTGCTTGAATGTCTATAATGACATTCAGAACTCATCTATGACTAAGCAGCATTAAGATGATGCCCCAGAACACTACCACCGCTCAGTGGGTATATCTCAATACAGCAAGTACAGTATCCTATTTATTGCTGCTTTTGGGTATGATGTTATTGATGAATACACATATTTTGGGATTCTCCTTGGCACATGGCTGTAGAGGCTGCACTTCAAAGTTCACCACTAATTCTCTGGGAAATACATATGAGGGCTATATTCTCAGTCTGTTGGTTTATAAAGTGTGACAGCTCTTTAGGAAACCTACTTCTTTTCAGGCTAACTCCGATGCATCTTTCCTTGGCCATTTCTGCACTAGACTGTTATAGCACTATTATACCACTTGTAACATCCTATGGAATCCTGGGGTTTGCAGTTTCGAAACTGGAAACCCCAGGATTCCATAGGATGTTGCAAGTGGAATAATAGTGCTATAACAGTCTAGTGCAGAAATGGCCCTTATCTCAGTGCCCTCCAAATACTGCAGCTCTAGTCAACCTCAGCTGGTGCACCCCACAGGGAAGAATCATTAGAGTTTGTCTTCAAAACATCTCATGGGCACCAGGTTAGGGAATGTTGTCATAACATGTTTAATAAAACCAAACCCCTATCCTGAACATTTCTTTTATACACTTTTAGAAACTCCTTGTCTCAGACTCACCTCTCGAATAACTCCCTGCGAGCTGAATTTCATGCTGTCACATCTCCAAAGGTACCTCCTTTGTTGTTGCATGCAGCTTGCAGTCCTTCTTGACTCATGGCAGTCCTAAGGCTACCCTAACACAAGGTTTTCTCGGCACGATGTGCTTAGGGGAAGTTTACCATGGCCTTTCTCTGAGAGGCTGAGAGTGCGACTTTCCCTGGGTCACATAATGGCTTTCCATGGCTGGGCAGCGATTGAAATGCGGGTCTTCCAAATTCATAAGCCAATATTCAAGCCACTACACTGCAACGGCTCTTTGTGACTCTGCTATATTATGGCTATGTCTGGCAATTCTCAAGAGGGAAACCTTGTTTAGGGGAGCAGGGATACTGCATGCAGAAGAATTGGGCAGGTTGAGAATCCTTCAGTGCCATCCAGTGTTCCAAACGGCAAAGCTATGTGAGCTGAACATCAATGATTTTTTGCTTAATCCTATTTGGAAAGAAATATTCCTGGTGAAGGCAAAATGCCTCTGTTAAGCTTAACTGGAGTTCACATCCTCCCATCAAGATCTGATATCTTCCCCCACCCCTGCAAAAAAAGGGGAAAAAAGGGAAAAAAGAACCCCAACAAAAACAGCAGAAGAGTATTAAAGATAACATAGTGATAGGAAGATGAGGATGCAGATGTAGCGAGCTACTATGATATGAAGGTAACCTACCTGCTTGTGAATTGGAAGGAATTTATATGGCTTCCCATTGGATATTGACTGCAACAATAAAGATTCCCCCCCCAACCTGTTTTATACCAGATCGGTTTCATTTCCCTTCCATCGGCCTATTCGCGTGCCAGTTTTGACGACCACCTGCTTGAATCGAGCAGAGAGGTGGGCTCAGCAACAAGTAACCCACGGTGTTTTATTTTTTTAGCAGCACTGAAACGTGCGACATTTGTAAAAAAAGAGAACCTGGCTCCCAGAGAAGCGCGGAGCCTCTCCGAAGGCACTTTTCGCCGGCTCCTTAGCTGCTCGGGGAAACTGGACCGGGGACGCGGCGAGAGCCCCGGGGGAGGCCTGCGATGGGGGAAAAAGTTGGAAGCCAAACTCTTCAGCCACACTTTAGACGGAACTGGACCGGACGTTCGGGGGGAGGGTATGAGCGGATGCTTCGTGCAGAAGGACGGGGTGCGGGAGGCGAGCCAGAGATTAAAGCCGCGTCCCGCCCTGCGTCACTCTGGCCGTTTCCGCACTGGCCTGTTATACCGCTATTATTCCACTTTCAACATCCTAGGGCATCCTGGGGTTTGCAGTTTAGGGAGCGGCCTCCCTAAACTGCAACCCCAGGATGCCAATAGGATGTTGAAAGTGGAATAATAGCGGTATAACAGGCCAGTGCGGAAACGGCCTCTCAGGTCCAGCTGGCCCTAAGGCCCCCTCCCTTGCAAACCTCAGCAGCCGGCAAACAGCTAGAGGAGAGAAAGCGCCTCGCCTTCCCTCCCACCCACCCATTGTGGGCGGCCGGGCTCTTCCTCTTCGGCGCCGCCCAAACCCCTGCAGCACCTTCCACCAATCGCTCGCCGCCTCCAAAAGGATGACCTCACCCTCTCCCTCCCCATTGGCCAGCTATATTAAGAAAGTCGCCGGCCCCTTTAAATAGCGGCGTCCGGGTGCTGCGGCCCGATGGAATAAAGTGGAGCCGCCGAGGCGAGCTGGGATCGAAGACGGTCTCCGAGGTGTAGCCGCCGGCGCTGCCCGGGTGGTCGTCGTCGTCGTCGTGTGAAGCAGACGCGTTGCTGCTTCTCCGCAACCCACAGAGGGGGAGAAAGAAAAATACAGGAGGAAGCTTAAAGAAAAAAAAAGCTGCCCCCGGCTTTCTCCTTGCCGCGGCTTCTCCTTCGCCCCCGGCGTCTGCTCGGTCCTTCTCTGCAGCGGCGGCGAAGGGAAGCCGGGCAGCGGAGGAGGGGGTCGCGGAGCGGCCGGCAGGCGAGCGAGCGAGCGGCCCCCCGGACGGACGGGGAGCGGCGGGCGGCGAAGCAGGCGCCGCCAGCGCCCGGCGAGGCCCGCCCGGTTCCCGCCCCGCCGGCCCCCGCCGCCTGCCACGGTGCCCTGCCCTCGCAGAGAAGGGGCGGGGGCGGAGGGGGGCGCCGGCGCTCGCGGGGCGGGGCCCGCCTCGGTCTCCCTGCTGGAGCAGCCGCCTAGCCGGGCGGGCCTGGCCATGGCGGCGATCCGCAAGAAGCTGGTGGTGGTGGGCGACGGGGCGTGCGGCAAGACGTGCCTGCTGATCGTCTTCAGCAAGGACGAGTTCCCGGAGGTGTACGTGCCCACCGTCTTCGAGAACTACGTGGCCGACATCGAGGTGGACGGCAAGCAGGTGGAGCTGGCCCTCTGGGACACGGCCGGCCAGGAGGACTACGACCGCCTGCGGCCCCTCTCCTACCCGGACACCGACGTCATCCTGATGTGCTTCTCGGTGGACAGCCCGGACTCGCTGGAGAACATCCCGGAGAAGTGGGTGCCCGAGGTCAAGCACTTCTGCCCCAACGTGCCCATCATCCTGGTGGCCAACAAGAAGGACTTGCGCAACGACGAGCACGTCCGCAACGAGCTGGCGCGCATGAAGCAGGAGCCCGTCCGCACCGAGGACGGGCGCGCCATGGCCGTGCGCATCCAGGCCTACGACTACCTCGAGTGCTCGGCCAAGACCAAGGAGGGCGTGCGGGAGGTCTTCGAGACGGCCACCCGCGCCGCCCTCCAGAAGCGCTACGGCACCCAGAACGGCTGCATCAACTGCTGCAAGGTGCTCTAGACGGCGGGGCGGGACGGAGGGCGGGGAGGGAGAGCGAGCGAGCCAGCGGTGCTTAGGCGGGGAGGGGGGCCTCACATTCCTCGGGCTGCCGTCGGAACGCAGCCTCCCCCCTGCCCCCGAGGAGAGCGAGAGCCACCGACGGGGAGGAGGATGGGGGGGGGTCGGACGGCACTCTTCCGGAAGGTTCGGGTGTTGTGGGCCCGCCCCTCCCTCCGATCCGGGGTTGGAGGGGGGAAACGTGGCGAGGCCTTGCGAGGGGGCCCCCCTGGGATAAAGGCGGCGCCCCTTGGACGGACACGGAGAGGCCAGGCCCGCTGAGAAACTTGAATGTATCCCGCTCGTCTCTGCCTTTCTTGCGGGGGAGGCCGGGGGCCTTGCGTTGCTCTGATCCCCGACGGCCAAAGTGGGAGCGCCCCCTCCCCTGAATCCACCAACCCATCATTGCTGGTGATGCCGTACCCGAGAGAGAACTGAGTAGACCGGGGGTCGGGGGTCCGCCTTTTCCGCCTCTCTCCTCCCGTGAAGAGACAGATCCCACCATCTCTACAAAGAGACACTGATTCGCTTCTCTCCTCCTCCCTCGCCTCCTCGAGGGGAAGGGTCCCCCTCTCCCTCTGGCTGTGAATGACTGTTTGCCTTGAGTCTTGGCGAGGGGAGGGGGAGATTCTCCGGGGGGGGGAGGACGGGGTGTCTGGCTGTGTTTGTGTACATATTAAAATATATATATATATTATTTCGTTTGATCTGGGATGCTGAAGCGGCGTGTCTTATTTAACACTGGACTGGGCCCCAGCCTCTCTTTGCGACTTTTCAAGTCGATTCTGAAGCAAGGAAAGAAATGGGGGCTTTTGGCTCCTCCTTCCTTCGGGATCGCAAGAAAGGGATTTATTCCTGGGATGGGTCTTCTAATAAGGAGATTCTCATGGGAGGGGTGGGCAGTAGGCAGACAGGACGGTGGGCAGGAAAAATGGGTTGGCTGTTTCCATGATTCTAGTGCCTGTTCTGGTTTGGTTTTTCCCCCTACCTTCCTTTGCAAATACTTCAGTTAATTTAAATAAGTGATCTACCTTTGCAAAAAAAGGAAAAAGCATTTGAGAGAACCTACTTTGCACAATTAGGGTGTTTTATTTGGACACTTTATATGCACTTGTAAGCTGCAATTCTGACACTGTAGCGTTACAAAACCCTTGAATTGGGACCTCATTTTGGGCACAATCCAGCCAAGCACTTTCCAGTGAAACCTGTTTAAATTACGTAAGCACATTGACTTTCAGATCTAAGCATGTGGAATGTGTTTTTACCTGTTGATCATCAATGGGGCTTCAAAAGATTGGATTCTGGCTGGGTTGTGCTCTGGTTCTTTCTGTATAACTGACTAAAGAAGCAAAACCACTGTAATTGTCTCTTTGTCGTTCCTTGGTCAAATGGGAAACACTGTCTTTATCTGTGACATTTAGCTTATTGTTTTTAAGTTTTAAGTTTTTAAGTTGCAGTCTCTGGGTTCATTTAAAACAGTTGTACACTTTATTTTCACAGGTCAACTTTTCTGGGCCTGTGTGAGAATAATGTGCTTCTCTGTTTCAGAGAACGGATTAATACCCTTTGCCCTTACCATTTTTTTTTTTAAAGAAGCAGTGGTACTAAGATTTTTATTTAAAAAACAAGCAAACCCAAAACACTAAATTGACCTGCTAAGAAGAGAAGATGTGACGTTTACATGAAATTATATAAGCTGTGTATGCAGTCTGGTTTTGTTTTTTTTATTTGTAAAATATTAAAAGATTCTATGATTATGCTTGTGAGATGCTTGTTTTGTTTTGGTGTTTTGCTTTTCTTTGTGGTTTAATGGAAAAAGCCCTGCTGGTCTAAAAACAGAAATGTAAACATTTATGCTTCAAGTGGTGAGTGGTTCAAAGTATTCATAATTCCAGTTGATACTCTGCTCTAACAAAGCTGATTTGTTTCACTGGTGGAGATCTCCTCTAATAAGACCCCGTTAGAGAGAAATCTTGTTGACTTAATGGATTTAAGTAGCCTAGATGGATGCAAGATTGCAAACCTGTGGGTTGCAGCAAGCTTATGAGCATTTTGAATGAGGGAGGGATTTTGCCTCAATTTGGAGTGGAAGAAGGCTCCCTTACAATTAAAAAAAGAAGAGCTTTGAGACTTGATTTGTAGTTCAGTAACAGAACAATCATCACAAGGGAAAGGGCCTTTTTTCAAAGGCCTTTGTCCTGCTGGGGTGAGGTCCGTGCCTCTTGGCCTGCTTCTTCTGGGTCCTAATGCTCCTTGGGTTTATATAGCCTAAGTGGCAAGCTAAGCAGCTTTAATAACTGCACACTTCTGTGCGATAAGGGTTGGGTATGTGTGTGTTTTTGTCATTCTAGCACCAGGCCAAAAAAAACAAAACAAAAATCCTGTTTGAAAACTGGCAAAGATTTGAGTCTGCACAGAAACATTCTTAATGTCTTTGCTTGTATTCTTGGCAATTCAGACTTTGTGTAAAAGCAATCCACAGTCTTCTTTCTCAAGGACCTCAACTTTCTCAAGTGTCTCAAGTTTGTACTACACGGACTTCATAAAAAACAAAGTACATCATGGGGAAAAAATCAAAGTACAGTCAGCCCTCCATACTGATGGCTTTCTATTTCATGGATTTGATTATTTGTGAGTTTTTCCAGCGCTTGCCCCCTTAAACACTTCTTTTCCAAGGGAACTGTCCCTCTTGGTGGCTCTGATCAGGCCACACAGCCCTTTAAAAACCCATCTCTGGTCCTCTTCCTCCTCATCAGCCACTGGCTGGCTAGATAAAGATAGTATGCAGCCCGATTTCTTAGCACTACAAACCCTCTCCCAGTGCCCCAAACACACACAAGGAAGGAAATGGGCAGGAGAGAGGAAATATAGGGCCATCACGCCACCTGGTTTGGACCCTGGGTGCCAATTCCCCACCGTGCCTCTACCCCCTTTCCACAGACACACACAAATTTTGTCATTGGTGGTTTTTCCACTTTTGTGGGGGTCCTGTGCTTACTGATGCTTATGGATTTATCTTGGTTTCTCGCTTGTTGCTTGTAAGTTATGTTGGAAGAAGAGGATACAACACTCAAGAACAAATCCATTCTTAGAGTTACTAAAATAGTAATAAACACTAAGAACCCAAACCCAAATGTAGTTCCAGCTAGTTTACTCTTAAACAACCTTGTCTCCCATTTGATTATGGGCTCCTGTCATACACAATTACTAGGTATGTCGAGAGGATGCTCAGAAGTTATAATCTATCATGTCTGGAGGTTGCCACGTGGGGGGAAGGCTTAACTGGATGGTGCTGACATAAGTGATCTATCTATTATTCTTGTGGAGCTGTGTTGTGATATTAACAGCATATGTTAAAATGAGGTTTTTGTGTGTTGGATGTATCGTGAAATGACACAACTCTTTAGAAAAAATAATAATGCTAAGTAAAGTGAAATGTAGGAAAAGAGGAAGACCAAATTATAGGCGGATAAACTCAGTGAAAGAAGCCATGTCTGCCTGGAGTTTGGAAGACCTGAGCAAAGATGTCAACGGAGTGTCTTGGGGAGCTCTCATTCATAAGTTTACCAGGAGCTCAAGTCAACTTGATTGCAATTAACAAGTGTTCAGTTTTTAGGAAGAAGAAAGCTGACATTAGAATCACAGAACAGTCTTTTTCTGTTATCTGAAAGGAAATCGAAAAAGTCCCAGTTGTCTCTACAGGTTGGGGGTGGGAATTAATTTGTTGCGCTGAATTGACTCATTAGCTGTAGGTTAGAGAAGCTGTTTCCTGTTTCCAAGGGGGTGTGCCACTTGGGAAGCAGGAGTGAGGGTGGGACTTTCCTAAAAGCAGGGTGGAAGAGGAGAAATTGCTGTGGAAGTGGTGAAAAAAGATTTGGTACTGTGATGTAAGCTCAAATGCCTTTAATTCAACAAGCTTAAATAACTTCAAATGCATGTAACTACTGTTGATGTTTCACTAGCTATGAGCTGATAATAAAGTGTTTTGGTCAGATCAGGTTTGGATACCAAACATTTTCACTGAATACACATAGATTTGGATAAGAAGGTCAGAAAACCAAGGAAATGGTGGTAGAAGAGCTTTCTGATATGCCACTTGTCTCTCTTAAAATCTGTGCTTCTGTAGACTTTGCCACACTCCATAAGCCAGTAAAATTGATGTTTTTGACTTGCACTGATTTTTGACTAATGAATTAATTTAAATCAAATGAAATTCAAGTACTCTGATTACACTGCTTCTGTTCTGTGGGTTTGCCAGTATGCTTCCTGACATCTACCACTCCAATGCCTGCTGTAAAATCAGTAATGATGACTGGTGTCACTTTGTCAATGTAACCTCCAGATTTTCCGCAGGAACAATTGCATCTTCTGAACCGAGGGGTGGGAAACCGATGGCCTGTGATCTGATTTTAGAAACCTTCCACATGGGATTAGTTCAGGCCTCTGTAAGAATAATATTACCCTTCCCCAGCACCCCTTTTGGTTGGTCTGGGTTGAAGGACAGCAAGAGCAAAAGGATATGCCCTGCTAACTTTGGGCTCTGGCCCCATCCACAACTGGCTTCAGCCCTTTCTGGCAGAAGCATAGGGCCTCTGGCAGATTACTGACAAGGGCATGTCACCTGTGAAAGTAGAAAGATTGCCCATGTCTGTCTCTTGTTACTGTTATCTCATTGTAACTGTTGACTTGTTACTCAATGCTTTTAATTTTATTTAAGAAACACCGGAGGGTTCTAAATGAGGAGAGCATAAAACATGAACAATTCTGCTCAAATTTCTCTAAAATGCTCTTAGCTGTGCCTGAAGGTTTGCTCTAAAAGATGCTCAGGCAGGAACCAGTAGAACCCCTGGGAGCTGAGCTTTCCTGAGAGACATTATTGGGTACTTGGCTTAACAAAAGGTGACAATCTCTCAGATAATATTCTCTTCCATCACCATGGATATACTCAAGAGTTTACAGAGAATCTGACTGCTTTTGACACAAAAGTGGCCTTCTCTGTGGTTTGCTATTCATAATAGCAATAGCATGTGTATTTTTATACCGCTTATCAGCTAAGTGCTCTCTAAGTGGTTTACAATGTGTGTTAGCTAACTGCCCCCAACGAGCTGGGTACTCATTTTACCAACCTGCAGAAGGATGGAAGGCTGAGTCAATCTGGAGCCCGGCAGGATCGAACTCACAACCTTGTGGCTGCATTACCAGCATTTAACCACTGTGCCACCAGGCCTCTTTTTTCATAATGCACTGTTCACCAACTGCAGGATGTCACACTGGGAGACAGAACTTGCTGCTCATGGTATTTATTTAATGCCTAGTTACTCCATACATCCTGGAAGTATTAACATTCAACAGTTATTATATTTGAGGTGGGTGTAGTTGTATAATTATCCTTCAAGACTGACTTGAGCACTGGGGCCCTTTCACGCTGCACAATAATAGCACCATTATATCATTCTTACTGCCATGGCAACATCGTATGGGATCCTAGAATCTGTAATCTGGTGAGACACTAGGGCTCTCTGGAAGAAAATTCTAAATGCCCTTTCCTATACACCAAATCCTAGGATTCCATAGAATGGTCTCATGGTAGTGAAAGTGGTATCATAGCTCTGTAACTGGGTAGTGTGATAGAGGTTTCCTTTCTGCTATTGGTTCAGTCCTTATGTCCTAGGCCAGATTAAATTTCCAGTTTCACCTGCAACTTCCATGTCTTTATTTACATATATGCTCAAGCACGTGTCTTGACAGGAGTGTTGTACAAATAACTCCATAATGAATGCCAGAGAAGTAAGAACATGAACAACGAGAAAAATCCTTGACAGTGTGGTAGATCCATTTCTATAGAACTCTCCATCTTGGAAAAGGTTAGCACTGCTGGACTTTGCTTACATTTTGCTGAGAAACAAAGATGCTTTTGTTTAAAACTTGATTTATATGGGATGGAGGAAGGAGTAAGGCTTCATTGTTTCATTGTTCATGTGTGCCCTGTCACTTCTAAGTTCATCTTAAATGAATACACTTTGCACACTGGCCTCTTTGTAGGTTCCTTGCACAGATCAGTGGTATATTCAACAGGATTGCTAGGTACTAGCATGTTAATGGTACTTGCAAATGGCTCAATACATTTAGCATGGATATTTAAATTTGATGGGTTATGTTTGGGCAGATTTGAGTATGTAGATCTTTTTTCTTTTTTTAAATTCCAATTAAGAGTCATAGTCTCTTAAGGGTGAACTGGTAGATCATGCCAACCATTGGTAAAATCACTCCTTTTTTCTTGCTCTTTCTCTCTTATGAACACTTTCTTTGAATCACCCTCCCTCTCTATCTATCGTTTTCTGCCATCCCATTCCCCCAATTTCCCTTTCTCTCTCTTTTTCTGTCTCTCAGATACCCCTCTCTCTTTCTGCTACCACCCCTCTCTTTGACAGTAGTTGTTTTTCTCTCTCTCTTACCTTGTCTGTCTGTCTTTTTCAGTCTGATGTAAGATGATGGGGCCCTAGCATGCTCAAACTAAGGATTTCATTGAAGTTTACTCTAGATTGTGCAGGATACTGGAGACTGTGCAATTCTTCTGGCTCTGGCTGTTTATGCATTTTCTGGTGATAACAAAAGAAAATGGAAGCAGCTGTGGAAAAACATGGGAAGGGTTACCCAGGGAAGACAATGAGAGGTAGACCTGCTCTCCATAAAATTCTATGAATAAAGCAGGACAGACTCATAGTGCAAACCTAAATCCAAATTTCAAGGCAGTCTCGTACCTATTCTAGTGTGGAGAGCTCTGGAATAATGATTACAGCCTGACCCCACCTAATACAACATAAACGTTTAGAAGTGAAGAGGCAAGGTGATGGAGCAAAAATAATAAATCTGTAAGAATTCGCTCATCATTAGGAATTAAGAAGAACATCCAGAGTGGAATACTAATATGTCAGTGCATTTTAAGTAGGATTCCTTCAAAGGAGTTGTTTAAAAGCAAGGATCTGTAAAGTGGCAAATCTAAACACACACATATTACACTTGCTGAAAGTGGTTGAAACTGGCAAAGTTTTCCTCAAAGGCAGTACCGCTTTGATATTTTGAGCAATGTAGGCATTTGTCTTCTTTTTTGTCGTCTTAAAAAGCTCTTTTTTTTATAGTCCAGACATCTTGAACCTGATAACATTTGGTATTTGTGTACAGATCAGCTCCCTAATCTGATGCCTTCAGGAGATTTTGAACTGAAGCTCCAATCCTCCCAACTTTTCACTGGAGTGATGTGAGTTGTAGTCCAACACTTCCAGGGACACTAGATTGAGGATGGTTGAGCTACAAAATACAAATTTCAGTAGCTGGTCAGAGAGCTTTTTAGACCTACCTGCATTGTTTGATGCCATGCAATGTCTTCCAGTCATTGGGAAAGTCTTTAATCATGGGCAGAATGTGTACTGCTGCCTTAGAGTCAATGTGGGAGACCTGTCTGCTTTTCCAGACAGATATTGCTGTGTTCTGATCTCACCATCTTCAACCAGATTGGCCAATGGTCATGAATGATGGAAGCTATAATTGAGCAAGATCTGGAGCAGCGGCAGCTGGTGGACAATCTGTGAAGGTTGTCCATGTGTATCATCACTGTCACTAAATACATAAACCTCCTACTTTCCCATCACTATGGTAATCAAAGTTGGGGAACTTCTAGATGTCTTTATGGTTTCTGTGCAAGACTCGAATTGTCTAATCCTACCATGGGACACCACCACCACCACCACCTTTGAATAACTGCTGCTACCACAGACATCATGTGTCTGAACTCAAAACATCCCAATAACCCTCATGTGGTATTCTCAGAGATACAAGTATGTAACACAGGAATAGTTTGTTCAATAGCAGTTCAACATAAAGTCGAAGATTATTTATTTAACACTTATAAATCTGGGCTAACCCTAACTAGCTAATTTTCATTTATATTCCTAACTTTGACATTCATATCTCTCAGCAGCCTTTAAAAAAACGCAGCAAATGTTCAGTCAATCATCAGTCACTCCAACATTCCATAGTCTCACTCTTTCCCAACAGATCCTTACCTTATTGCATATATTATACATGACATCCATAACCATATTTTACCTTAAGTTCTCTAATAAACACACTAGGCTTCCCCCCAGAAAAGTCTATATCAACACAGCCTCCCCATCAGTGGGGCAGTGAATTCATTCCAGATTTTAGCTAGCTTTAAAGAAGCTGTCCAAGGTTCTTAACTTATCTGGGAAATAGGTTTCAGAACCTTGGACAGGGGCTGTCTTTTTAAATCTGTGTTAAAACCTGGAGTGGATTCCTCACTCTACTGACATGGGAATTGCAAGCTGCCACTGATCTGGAGGGTCTTGGGTTCCCTACCCCCTGCCTTACAGGTTTCGGATATGGAGGAAAGTATCTCTGTGTGTCTCCCTAGGTCACATTTTTGTCATTAGAGAACAATTAGTAGTTTTGTTTCTACAATTGCTCTACAACTTTAGCCCAAGACTGAGGAAGTATTTGTTTTGTGCCAGACTAAATTTGGAACCAGTTTCATTGAAATCAAAAAGACAAAAAAGTTTACATTTATTTATTGAACTATTTTTTTTCACCAATCTCGAATCACATTTCCAGGGTGGTTTATAACGTGATTAATAGAACAATCAAAAAGCAGTTTGAGCTTAGGCCACAGACTCTTAAAAGCACCATCAAAGATGCTTCAATATTAAACCTAGAAAACTAAGAGAATAAAAATATCTTTTCTGAAAAGATAGTAATGTAGGTGCTGTGTAAACTGCTTTGAGGAGGCAGCTTTTGCAAGCTAGGATACCCCACTGAAAAAGCCCTTTGTTTGGTCAAAAACAGACCTCATTCCAGATGTGGGGAGACACCTTCAAAAAAGTTTTCACTGAAGGCATTATTCTACCAATACGTATATATAAAGTCTTTACCTTCCCTAATCCTAGAGGTTGGAGGCACAGAGTGGGAATCATGAGACCCTCCAGATATTGTTGGACTGTACCTTTCATTGTTCTTCACCAAGATGCAGAATAAGAAGATATGAAAGACTACGTAGTTATAAAAAAATAAAATCAAAACCAGCACTTTGAATTGGGTCCACAAATGGACTGGAAGCCAATGTAGTTTGCACAGCATAGGGTTAATATGACTATAGTTACCAGTCCTGTGTAGAAATTTCATAGCTGTATTCTGTGAGAATTGCAATTTTTGAACAGTTTTCAAGGGCAGACTCATATACAGTGCATTACAGTAGTCTCACTTGGACTATTAGACGATCGATGACTGAGGACAGGTTACCTGAATCTCTCTATCTCCCCTTCCCTCCCTCTTCCTCTTCTCTTTCTCCCTTTCCCTCTCCCACCCAACTTCCTCTCTCACCCACTTTTGATCTTTTTGACTCAGGATAAAAGCAATAGCTTAAATCCCATCGTTGATCCCAACTGGAACAGTTGCACTGAACGAATAGCTGTGCATTAAATTGACACTTTGTACATTGAGTGATTGATTCAACATGCCTACTCTAAGTGTAACTAGTAATTGGATTTAGGCCTTCAAGTTTTAGTGCCACCTGTAGTTTGGTACTCCAAACTGCATCCATATTCAGATTCATTAAATATCACTATTTATTCTTATATTTATACTTTGAAATCATCACCTATTCCATGAAACCCAGACATTTATGTCACCATATATGCAAATATATTTTTTCTGTTTTGTGTTTGTTGTTGTTCACCCCCCCTCCTGCTTTTTTTATTTACCTATGTTTAGAGTGTAAGCTTATGGGAAGGAAATGGTCAATTCATAAAACTTTTGTATAGTAATTCATGCAGCTGGTAGTAGGTGACTGGCTGCCTGCAGCTGTAGTAGATTGAAGCCCATATGTTTCCATCCTGCTTCTGGGTAGCCAGAAGATTCAAAAGGAATTCTGAATATTCATTATAAGTGACTCCAGTTTCAAGTCTACTTAAATCAAAAATCATGCACACACTTGGAGCATGATAATCAATACAGATAGTTTGGCAAATTTAGTATTTTGGGTTTGTTTAGACTATAATTACCAGAATCCCCCTGGCCAGTTTGAACAATGGGACTGAGTGGGATTTTGAGAATTCTGATACAAACAAGTAACTTCTTCAAGTTTTGCAATGGATATAGCTGATTTGATCCCACCTTATCTCTTTCTTGGTCTGGCTAGTGGTCATAAATTCTGTTTTTCAGCAGGAAAGCTCCTAGAAAAATGGTCAGGGCCATTTTCCCCCTCTTGTTTCCACTAACTACTATACAATGTATGGCAGAATTTCAATTTCCTTCATTAAAAGATTTTTTTTCCTGTCAGACAATAGATTTTGTTTTTTCTTCTAAGTATATTCTTAAAAATAAAATAAAACTGGATTTCCCACAGAAATTAGAACATTTGTTAGAACATTCAAGCAGGTCCTAGTTTTTAATCTGGAGAAGTTGGGGGGAGTTCACTGAGGCCTAGGAAAGCAGTGAAGGACCTTCCAATTAGGTCAGGTGTTCTCTCCAATTCTGAAGGTTCCCTTAAGACCTGTAGTCCTTGAGGGAAATGCCAAAGAAGAGCAGTCTGTGCCATCAGCTTCTGAAGAAGCCACCAGTGGCCTGAGGCAACTCCTTGCTTCACTTTTAACTGTGTGTGTCTGTGTGTGTCTGTGTATGCATTAAAACTGTCAGCTACTTTGGATGTCTTGATGGAAAGACAGCATACAGTGAAATAGCAACAGCTCCAAAAACAAATGCACTCATTATTCTGCTTCATAAAACTCCATGTTCTTTTGCTGAGATTCTTAGAAGGGAGATTTGTTCAAAGAATCACCCATTCTTTTCAATGAGAGGTGGGATCTGGCACTTTGTAGGGCTGCAAATGGAATCTCATGGATTGTACTTTTCTCAGCCCTGATGTAGAAGCCCATACAGTTCCTCATTTCTGCATTAGCGGTTCAATAACAGAAAAATCTGGTGCATGTTACTTACAAAGGATGTGATGTATGTGATGAGGTTTACACCCAAAGGAGTGAACATAAGTCAGCATTGTGATGTGGCATCTAAGAAAGCCAATGTGATTCTGGGCTGCATCAACAGGAGTATAGTGTCTAGGTCAAGGGGCATGATAGTACCACTCTATTCTGCTTTGGTAAGACTCCATCTGGAATACTGAGTCCAGTTCTGGGCACCACAATTCAGGAAAGATATTGGTAAGTTGAAACATGGCAACAGGATGGTGACCAAAATGATAGAAGGCCTGGAAACCATGCCCTATGAAGAAAGGTTTAGAGAGCTGGGTATGTTGAGCCTAGAGAAGAGAAAGTTAAGAGGTGACATGATAGCAATGTTTAAATATTTGAAGGGATGTCATATGAAGGATGGAGCAAGCCTGTTTTCTGTTGCTCCAGAGACACATGGAGCAATGGCTTCAAATTTCAGGAGAAGAGATTCCATCTAAACAGCTGGAAGAACTTCCTGAAAGTGAGAGCAGTTTGACAGTGAAATGTGCTGCCATGGAGTATGGTGGAGTCTTCTCCTTTGGAGGTTTCTAAACAGAGGCTGAATGGCCATCTGTTGGAGATGCTTTGCTAGTGTGTTCCTGCATGGCAGGCGGTTTGACTTGATAGTCTTGGTGGTCTCTTCCAGTTCCAACTCTATGATTCTATGATTCTATAAGTGTGCATACAACTGAAATACAAAATAGCAGTGGAAGATGTGGTGGTGATTAGAGGAGAGATGGAGATGAAAGAAAGGGTCAGGAACAATTGGACAAGATAGCATAGTGCCTAATTATGTGATATCATATTATTGTTGTGTGATATTTGTAGAAGAATAAACTGACAACTGAAAAGAAGAAAAAAAACAGCAAGAGCAGGAAGCTGGCCAGCTGTTGATTGAACTATGGAAGTAATGCTGATAGTGGGAGTTTGGCAAAGTCACAATCAGCTAAGAAACAGACTCATGTAGCAGAGCCAGACAGAAAACTGTTCGCATTATTTAAACAAACATACTATTGACTTTCTTTTGGTTTAGCTGTATACTTATCCCCACTATTGGGATGACTTGTACTTCTCCAAATTGCTTATGCTCTTTTGTACTCATTAAAAATTACTGAAGACAAAATAGAATTAAATGGCTTCTGCAAACTTGTTTGACATCCCATCTTGGAGCTAACCTGAAGTTGCAGCAGCATCCTTCCAGTCATCTTTGGTGTGTGAACACACAGGTTGAATGACAAGAACCCAGCCAACCACCCTTTGCACCATACTGGACCCTAAATTAGCCATCAATAATTCTATGTAAACTTAGAAATTTCTCTTATCTCTGAAGAAGAAGGTAGTCTTTGTTGTGTGTCACCAAGATTATTTTGACAGTGTATATGAGACTGGAGATAATGTGGTATAGTAATTTGAGCATTGGACTATGACTCTGGAGACCAAAGTTTGAGTCTCTGCTCACTCATGGAAATCCACTGGGTGACCTTGGGCAAGTCACACTCTCTCAGCTTCCAAGGAAGGCAAGGGCAAGCCCCCTTTGAACAAACCTTGCCAAAAACCTGTGATAGGTTCACCTTAGGTTCACCAGATGTTGGAAATGACTTGAAAGCATACAACAACAACGACAATACATGATGTACTACTGAACTGCAGCTATCACTATAGCATAAGTCTTTGCTTGTGGAGCTACACATTGATTGTGCTATGCAGCTCTTGTACTGAATAGCAATGTTGTGCAGCTCAGTGTGGAACAGTATGTGCAGTCCAATGTCCATCTGCATGTGCAATTGCACCACAGGCTCAGCTCCACTTCTTGATATGGAACTGAATGTAGACACTGTCCATTGGATGAAAATGTCCCACCACTTCATCAAGGGAGTTACACACATATAAGACACCGACTGGAATCTGGCCCATAACTCCATAGAAGGTTTCATGTTTCATATTTGCTGGGTAGGCGCTTTTAAAAATAGATATGAAGTGTTTCCTCAATCACTCCTAAACTCAAGGGAATACAAGAACAACTATATATCATGCAGCCAACATTTGTTTGCGTATTTCTTTTTACCTTATATAGTTGTAGAAGCTTCAGTGATACAATTCAAAATACAGTTTCCTCTGTCTCTCACACTTACTCTCACACAGAATTCGATGGCCAGTCTCTATTTATCCCTTATTTCCAAATTTAGATTTCCCTTGCCCCTTTCATGAGATTCCTCTTGTCCTCATTCACATTAATACATGACTGACTGCCAGCAGTCATCAGCTGAGGACAACTTTAGCACACAGGATGGAGTAAATCAGATCCCAGCAGTACCCCTCCCACTGCTGAGATGAAGATAAAGAGAAGTGCAAGTAGGGAAAAGAGACAAGGTTACAACAAGACTGTTAACAGCCTTCAAGTAGTTCCTGAATCACATAGTGCATGATTATCCATCTAAGCACCAGGAAGAATTTCCTGATGATAATAGTTCCTTAACAGTGGAATAGACTGTCTCAGTGGGAGGGGGCTCTCCTTTATGAAGGGTGTTTTTTAAGCAGAGATTGACTGGCTAACTTTCAGGAGTGCTTTAATTAAATATTCCCGGTATGGCAGTGGAGTTCAACTGCATGGCCCTTGTGGTCCCTTCCAACTATGATTCTGCAAAACGATCATTAAAAGCATCACAGCGGAGGCATTGTGTTGCAGTGGTTCTGGTCCTACCTCTGAGACAGGTTCCAGATGGCGGTGCTTGAGGATAGCTGCTCCTCAAAAGAGGAGCTGTTATATGGCATACCACAAAGCACCATTCTCTCCCCAATGCTTTTTAACATCTACGTGAAACTGTTGGGAGAGATCATCTGGAGGTACGGGGCAGAGTGCTATCAGTATGCTAATGACACCCAAATAGATTTTTCCATGCCTTTAGAAACATTCTCTGCTAAGGATAGCATGTCTCCTCTGAATAAATGCTTGAAGGAGGTAATGGGCTGGATGAAGAAAAACAAATGGAAACTGCATCCAGACAAAACAGAGGTGCTTACTATTAAAGGTCCTAATCTGGGGTTGGAGGTGTGCCAACCAGTCCTGGATGGGGTTACACTCCCCCTGAAAGACTGTTCACAGCTTGGGAATGCTCCTGGATCTACCTTCCAAATGTCAACTCGGATAGATACAACAGTCAGAAGTGCTTATTATCAGTTTCAGCTGATGCGCAAACTGTGCCCCTTCCTAGAGTTGGATGACCTAAAGATGGTAGTGCATGCGCTGGTAACCTCAAGGTTGGACTTCTGCAATGTGCTTTACATTGGGCTAATTTTGTATCAAGCTGGGAAACTCCAGCTAGTTCAAAATATGGCAGCCAGATTAATTATATGTACAGTGAGAAATGAACATATCACATTGGCCCTTTTCGCACGTGGGGGGACCGAAACGGGGCGGCGCATGCAGGGGCGGAACTTACCTGCTTGTGTTTTGCTCCATCCCTGCTCCGTCCCTGCGGGGAGCGCAGTTCCACCACTCCACACGCCGCCGAATTTCGGCGGCATTCGGCGGCACCCAAAATGGCGGCTGGTGGCTTCCGGCGGCGCTCCGCCAATCAGGGCAGCACGCCAGCTGGAAGCCCGCCCCGGGGCAGATCTGCAGAGACGTGCTACCATGTCTCTGCAGATTCTCACTGGGAGCTGCCACGGATTAGTGCGGGCAAGTTTCATAAAAACCACCTGGGAAGGTGGTTTTTAAAAAACTCGCAGCGTCACCCCTGCGGCTGCGCTAGAGTGGTTGGAGGTGTGGAACCTCACCTTTTCCAACCGCACTAGCTCACCCTGTGGTGTGAACGACCTCCGTCTCCGGTTGTCGCACCGCGGGGTTTTACCCCCGTGTGAAAATGGCCATCGACGATAAAATCACTCCACTGGCTGCCAGTTAGTTTCCAGGTAAAGGACAAGTGTTGATTGTTACCTTTAAAGCTCTACATGGTTTGAGTCCAAGCTACATGCAGGATTGCCTCTTCCCATACAATCCGCTCCATATACTCAGGTCCTCCGAAGGCCATTTACTTAAGCCGTCCAGGATTAGACTGGCAATGGTCACCCAGAGGATCTTCTCATCGCCACCCTTAGACTGTGGAATGATCTGCTGGAAGAGATTTGGCTGCAAAATATGCTGTTTGAATTTAAAAATATATATACTAAAGACCTATCTCTTCCAGCAGGCCTAACCAGTCTATTTTTAATTATGATATATTTTAATTATGATATATTTGTATTTTAAATAGTTTTATGTGTTTTTAGTGTATTTTAACTTATGATGCATTTTAATTGTATTTTAATTTATGTTGTACCCCACCACTTGTGCAATGAAGAGAATGGGATTCTTGCAAATGATAGAAGCATTATGCTAGTGGAATGACACCACTGGATAAAATGTGATGTGACATTTCAGTTTACCAAATGGTAGCCTGTATTCACTCTGTGTAGTGTAATCTCAATTTCCACATTATCCAGTGTAATAATTTCAGTCCAATTTTCTGTGTATTTGAGGTTACTTCTCTAACTTTAGAATGGAATTTGCTTTTCTCCACTGACACTGAGTAACTGAGATTGGTTTGTTTGTTGCTGGCCTCAGCTTCATTTAAGGAAGAAAACCTGGCCCCATTCTTGCTAGCCTGAATTCTCCTAATCTGTATAGTTGGACCACAGATATGCTCAGAAGTTCTATTGCCACCATAGTACATGTTGTCTGTAGTTGTTTTCTTACAGATCTACAGCTCCATGCAGTTTCTGTAGTGGACATTGCTGTATGTTGCCATATTCACTTGGCAAATCATTTCTTGATCCAGGACAAGCTATGGCCCTTTTCGCACTCAGGCTTTTTTTGCGTGAGCGCCCCTTGAGCGTCGCGTGAATGGGAGCTTCGGTCCATACGACGCACTCCCACTCACGCGACGCTCAGGAGCCTAAAGCGAGGTGCGCACACATTTTCTTATTTTCGGCTCTAAGTTGAAAATACTGTGTGCTTGCGCAATGCTTGCAGAGCCCTCGCGCATTTACCTGCGTGTGGTGCGTCGGAGAACCGGGGCGGTCGTGCTTCCTTCCCCCAGTGCAGCCTACAGCTCCCAGACTGCGCTGCGGAAGAAAGGGGCGGGGCGTGAACTACCACACTACCAGGAAGGTCACACTACCAGGAAGCAACCTGCGGGACAAAGGAGCGGGGAAGTGGCAGCGTTTCGGATGTGGCTCGTGCGAGACACCCCCCCAGCCGCGCAAACGGGTAACATGTGAAAAGGCCCTATGTGAGATGCTATTAAAAGCATATTAAAAGATATCTGAAGGAATATCTATACAACAACAGGAGGGACTGGTTGTTCACTGACTGATGGCCATTTGATTTGGGATGCATTACTCCTTATTCTTCAAGTATCATTACAACATGCCTTAAATTAGTCTCATTGGTCTAGTTTATTTGGTTTGTCCCATACAACTATCCAGATAAACATAGGGTAATATATCTCAAGTTTTGGGGGATCCTCCTAATCCTGCTGAGTGGAGGCTTGGACTTCTGCTCCAAATCCTGACCCCATTACACCACTCTTTACTAGAGAAACCCAATGCCATGAGAGGTCAGTTCAGTGTAGTTGTAATCCACCATAGTTCACCCTCTGATTTCTGCTCCTTCATGATGAGAAGGCCTGTTTTTCCTTGTGTAACATTAATTCTCCAAATATTTTTAAATTAATGGAATTTCTTAATCTTCCCCATACAAATAAGGCAAAAGTGAGCTATGTCCCTTTCTTCTGTGTAAACTTCCCAATATGTTCCAGTACACCATGTCTCACAGACTAATTTTTAATCTTGACACCAAGACAGATGTTTCCCTCTTGTATTGAATATATGCTCCATTCTGCTTTTGAGAAGACAGAGGCCAGGTACATAATCCTTGCTTTGATTGTAAGGTCATTTGGCACAGCTGACCACATGGGTTTTGCCAAGTCATTTCTGTATTTCTCTTGGCAGAAGAAATAGCTAAGCCTAGAGAGAGGGGAAAATGGCCTTGACAACACCATTTCAGACCATAGTCAATCTTGTCTTGTTCCTACTTTGCCTGAGGCAGGTGGAATATTAATGTGACAGTGTTTGGGTTTATAGTGGAATAATGGTACCTGGTACAACCATTTGCCAATACTGTGTGTGGACACTCTTATATGGTCACAATGCTATTCTGGATTTCAGAGTGTAGTCTAAACAGATAGATGTGAGATATATTTTATGGTACCTCTTAAATATGACTACAGACTTATAGTACTATGATTCTGCTTTAATTGCCATGGTTCTATATGATGGAATATTGAGATTTATAGTTTAGGGAAGAGTACTTAGAACTCTCTGACAGATTCACCAAATTACAAATCCCAAGATTCCATAGGAAGCAGCCATGTCAGTTAAAAGTGAAATCACTGAGCTAAAATAAGCGTAATGTGAAAAGGGCTATAGTTTAGGAGCTCTGAATGTCTTAATCCCACCTTGACCCCCAGTTCCTAATCCACAGATGGGTTAATCTTAAATTGGCTTCCAATTACTGATTTCTGTTGAAATTATTACATCTGTTTTCTCATCCTATATATTCTTGTTTGTAGTGAATTTCTTTGTATGTTTTTCATTTGTGTATTCATGTGTGTGTTGACAGCTACCTGGAGTTACTTGTAAGATCCAGGACAAAGATGTTTTAAACTGAAAAATAATCTTTGTGGTCACAGAAGCTGATGCTTGGATACAGTCACACAGAGGTATTCCATGAACTGAATCTTGCATATTCTGTGATATTGAAAAGAATTTTGGAATCCTAAATCATGTCATATAGCCTTTTGAGGAATGGTGAGCAATGTTGGCAGTCCAGGTCTGCTTCTGGGACTCTGTGAGGGCTATAGGGGCTTCCAAAATGCCTGGAAATTGACTTCTAGTTTTGAAATATATGGTTAAATGTTAAATAGTGTAACCTATTTAAAGGATGAAGTGTTGCTCCTGTGGAATTCAAGAAAGGGGCAATTCATGCCTTTTTTTTACTCCCCAGGAAAAGGATGATCCACGGAAGAATCGTTAAGTGATTTTTAAAAAAAGTACAAGCAATCCAGCACCTTATTGAAAGCCGTTTCCTTAGAAACCCTCAGTTCTAAAAGGTTGTTGGGATAATCCTGAGGAAAGGACAACAAGGAGGGAGCTGTTCTAGCCTCACTAGCGAGGGAATTGCAGAGCCTAAGAACAGTCACTGTGAAGGCTCTATCTTGTGTCCCTACTGTACTGGTGAAGGTGGTTAGACTCAAAGAAAGTCCTTTCCTAAGGATCTCAGGGTCTGGGCAAGTTCATATGAAGATGCTACCTGTCATATTGTCTGGACCTAAGCCATCATTAGACTGTAACTCCCATTGTCTCTCACCTTTGCTATAGTACATATGGCTGATGGGAAATGCAGTCCCAACAGCACAGAATTCACATCCCTGATTCATATTACATTGCATCCCTTTTTTTCCAGCAGTGACTTATCAGATGCTTCTAGAAAACCCACAAGAAGAATGTGAGGTCAATAGTTCACTCCCAAGGTTATTCTCCAGCAACTGGTACTCAGGGGCTTGGCACCACTGATGCAAATCATGTGGGTCAATTCCATCTTGGCACACAGTCAGATGGAAAGCCAGCCCCTGAATTTGCACTCTGTTTTTACTGGTTCTCATCTGAGACACTGTAAAGCAGCCTTAAAAATGAACAAAAGGAAGAAAAGCTTTCATGTTTTAAGCACACTGTTTTCCTAATTATTCCTCTCATCTTCCATTAGGCTGAAGCTCAGTTAATTGGCTCTGACTGTATCTAAAACAACTTTTAAGGAAAAAACCCCCCCAAAAACTGAAGCTAATAGCCAGCATCCAAGTCTGCATGAAGCAATTAACAAGCAGTCATCTGTAGCTTACAAGGCAATGGCCAACACTGGGATTATTTTTTTTCTTTAAAAATTAAGCATGTTTCAATTAAAAAAAAATCCAAGTCCTGACAGCAGAATGTAATAAGAGTAATTTAAATGGCTGTTTCTACCATTCATCTCGCCATTACTGGGAATGAAATGAAATCAGGTTCCTGAACTGGAGTGTACCCTGACAAAAGACTGCTCAGTTCTTGTAATGGTGGAGTGTCTTGAAACCATTTGTGACTTATAGTGAAACCATCGGGAAGTTTTCTTGGCAAGATTTCTTCAGAGAAGGTTTGCCAATGCCTTCCTTTGAGGCTGAGAGAATATGATGTGCCTAAGGTCACTCGTGACTGATCCAGGACCCACTCAAACTGCTACACTGACTTTCTCCTTGCTCATAGTATCTTTATACACATATATATTCCACCACCAAGAATATCTGTAATAACGAAATAAAGGCAAGTGTTCCATTGAAAGTCTACTCTGATGCTCTGAGTTTCACCAGTGGGACAGCTAAACTGCATATAAGAGGTTCATTTTGTAGACCTAGGCCTGTGGACAACAAGTCAGTGATTTTTGGCTAGGAAGCCCCTAGTTTGCAACAGCTTTGGAATCTGGGAAATAAAAGGAGACAATACTAAAGATGATTTGCCCTTCTGGGGAGTACAGAGACAAGGCCCAGTCCTCCTGCTCAATATTTGCACTAAATATTTGCTGGATTTTTGTATATTTGTCTGCCTGAATTTTAGAGCTCTTATACTTGAAGTTGCTGTCTGTTGGTGGCGAGGTAGATTTCCAAAAGAAGACTGTGGCAAAGGGAAACACAGGGAAGCCATTAGAACTATACAGGGCACAGGAAGAAAGCACAAGTGGAGAGGCAGTCATGGTACTATGGGAGAAAGGAGCATAAGACTGCACACTGCCTCTGTACATTGCTCACTGTACATTGTGGAATGAGGTTATAGCCATGCGCATTTACCATTTCTCATATATTCAGTATAGGGACCATGTAGCAGTAACACAGCATGATTCTGCAGGCAGATGTTTATGCCAGACTGAGGTAACAAAGAATCTCAGCCTATGAGATTACCATTTCATGCAACAAGCTCCCAGGTTTTTTAGCAACTTCTCATTTCTTACCATTAGGAGCAGAAAAAACCTGGGGGACAAAAGGAATCCCCATGGACCCCATCTGGCATATGAAATGGATTTTCCACATTTCTGGTCTGTAGAGTTTTCTGCTTATGTACCTTCAGCTTGATTCTGACCCTGCACCTGGGTTTTCTTAGCAAATTTATACATCCACTGAGTTTCAATGACCAAGCCAGGGACTTGAATCCTTGTCTAGCATTCATATCACTATACCACTCTCATCTTCTGCACTGGGGAAAAAAATACCTTTGAAATAGGTATGGGTAGCTGTGGTTTTTCAGATGTTTTGGACTACAACTCCCACAATCACTTACTGCTGACTATACTGGCTAGGGCTGATGGGAGTTGCATCTGGCAACATCTGGCAAGCCATGATTGCCACAATTGCTCTTAAGGTAGTCTTTCGCACTGTTATGACTCTGCTAATGATAGGTTTATACATTTCTTTTTCTATTTCAGAGGCTCAATCTGTTGGAAAGAGCTCAAAGAAGTGCTGTTTTATAGAAGACAGATGCCTCCTTTTTTTTTTTTCCCTCCTGGGAAATTATATCCCTATAACTCTTCATTTTTGCTGACATTCCAATTTGCAGCTTCAGTGATGCCACAAGAAAGGCTCTGAATTTTCTCTGCCGTTAATGAAACCTGGGATGAGACAAGTACAAAAAAAGAAAAAGGAAAAAAAAAGAAAAAGAGGTGGCAGTGGAGGAAAGGGAGGGAATATTAAAAATGGCAAGGTCTTCTCTACACTGTTGCATTGTTATAGCTCAAAAATGCACATTGAGGATCTGGTTCAAGAGGGAGTTGAGTGAATGAATACACACTAAGGTCCCCAAGAATATTGTGGAGTTCTGGAGAACACAAGCTTAGGATTGCACACAGTCTTAAAGTGAGTTCCACTAAAACAAGCAAGCAGCCCTCTGGTTTTATTACTGAAGTGTCACAGATTTGTTAGAGTGAAAAGTGGGGCAGGGAGGTAGCCACTCTCCTGGTGCCTTTCCACACTACAGAGATATAGCATGATGATTCCTTTTTAATAGCCATGGCCACATCCTGTGGAATCCTGGGGTCTGTAGTTTGGCCAGAAGCACCAGAGGAGCTCCCAGGGTGAGCATCCAAAAAGCTCCTTCTTCAGCTGCTACTCTCAGGCTTCCATGGGTTGATGCCATGGCATTTAAGGTGGAATTACAACAAAGGAACTGCACAGCATGAAAGGACACCTTATTCAGAACCTGAAAAATACAGAACCTGAAAAACTTAACCCCACTTAACCCAAGCTCTACTTAAACAGAAAGAAATCTGAACACTTAAAAATCCTGGACTAGTATTCTATATTGGCTAGTTAAGAATATTTAACTAAGTAACCACTCCTGGCTTGGTTCTGCCCTAAACCTGATAGAAACATCATTCACCTGTGCTCTGTTCACTGGCAGAATGGATCTCCTTCTCTCCAAGCTGCTGATGCCTGATAAAAGTAGGTAGGGTGGGGGAGTTACGATTGTGTCATAGTGTTAAAATCATGACTAAGCAGTGATCACGAATACAGAACAGTCACATAGACTGACTCATTCATAACTGTCTGTATTCACAATCACTATTTAGTCACGATTGTGACACTATGGTCATGATCATCACTCCCCCCCGCCACAACCTTCTTTACCAGGAATCAGGTGCATGGAAAGAAGGATAAATAAATAAATTCTGCCAGCAATCAGTGCATGGAAAAATGATGTTTCCATCAGATTTGGGGGGTCAGGCCAGAAGACATTACTAAGGTGTAAGGCCCCATTTTGGGGGTCCCCAATGTCAGTATGGTTTGGATGGGCACCATACCTAATTGGCATCATGTGTAATTGGCAACACATTTTATTGGCTCTGATATCAAATTCAAGCCTGAGAGGTGACAGAGAGGTCAAACTGAGTGAGGGAAAAGAATTTGACTCCAAATGTGAGAAGGACTGGCCAACTCAAAACTTCCTCCAGGTAAGACTGAGTCATTTGTCAGCCAAATCCACACCATTCCTGTGGATAACAGGCTTAAATAGAAGCTGGAATTTTCCAGGGAATCCAACTGTGAGGAGCCCACCAGGACAATGACAGATATCCATCCCTTGTACACCTGGATTCTTTCCTCTTTCCTCACAGCACCCACAATAGACAGCTATTACAACATTCATCATGTCTTTCTCAATCAAAACACTAAGCCCATCAACAGGCGAAAGACTCATTGTCCACAACAGGTTCCCTTTGCTTTGCATCTGGAACCTTCACAGCCACAAGCCCTTTTCAGGGCATAAATACCCCTGGTTTGAGGAGGCCCAGTGCAGTCTCTTGAAGATCTACCCATCACTCTGTCCATCTGGCTCCTGAATAAGAACTGTCCTTAGGTTCTACCTAAGCTAAAACACATTCCTGCTCTTCACTACTTTTCTGGACTGGTAATTATAAATCCCCCCAAACCCTTCAGCATCTCTATAATTTTTCCTCCCTTTCTCTTTCAGTTAGCTCTTGTGTGAACGTGTGACTGTGTGTATCTTGTGTACATGCATGAGTGAATTCCCCTCAATAAAACACATTTTTAGCTTACTTCTGAATCTCTGGTTGGTTCTTTTCCTGCATGTGCCTGTAAACACTGGTAGAAAAGATCTCGCTAAGTTGCCCCCCTCTGGCACCCTCCTGATTTTGAGCTAATCAATTCCCCACTTTTTCAAGGAGGTATTTGGCATTGTAGGGTGGCCCTTGTGTCACCTATGTTTTGGGGTAACATAGGTATGCTTAAGTTAAATATACTTAGTGGAGTAGCTGATATAGAATTCGGGTCATCAGCATCATCTTCATCCCCTCCTCCTTTTTCAAAGATGTTCAGGGCACTGTTTATGTTACTGCTCCCCTCTTCTGTTGTTGTTGTTTGCAAAATCTCTGTCATGTAGGTTATGCTAACTCATCCACATTGCCCAGTGTGATACTGTAACTCAGTGAAGAGGAACAGCACCTGATAAAATATTACTTGAGGGGCTACAGCGAGAAGAAGGAGGAATATTTAAAATGCCAGTTGAGACTGAGAACCTTTCCGCCCTATACTGTTATAGTGCTATTATTCCACTTTCAACGTCCTCTGGAATCCTGGGGTTTGCAGTTTAGGGAGGGGCCTTTAGAATTCTCAGCCAGAGAACTCTTTGGCCTCAGTAAACTACAAACTCCTTCTTGGTTCTAAAGTCCTAGGCCCTCAGGACTTTAATTAATTAAAAATAAATAAATAAATAAATAAATAAATAAATAAATAAATAAATAAATTTATTTTGTGCAACTGACTCTGGACAGAATTATTAACCCCGAACCAAGAGAGGATCATACTTACACAAAAGAACACAAAACTAACACACACAATAATCCACAGTGAGGTCACCTGAGGGCCTAGGACTTTAGAACCAAGAAGGAGATTTAAAGGAGGACTGGAGAGCAAAGTGAGAGTGACAGGTTTACTAGGAACTGTCTCACCAAGCCATTTCCACAGCTGAGGTGGGATTGAAACCAGTTTCAGTGCCCTTTATTACCATTTATATTAATTGTTTGTATAATCTGTACCATCTTTTCATGAAAAGCCATCAAGGCCAGAACATGACCAAAAAAGAAAAAAAGGAAATATGATAATGAAAACATAAACACAGTAATAAAATCTGTATAAAATATTAAAAACACAAAAAGATACTAAAAATAGTTTAAAAGACCAGTTTAAAGATACTAGGTTGCTGAGAAGGCAAAAGTAAATAGTACTCTTGGCAGCAAAAATGCAACTAAGGCCATTTCCACAAGGGCTAATAGAAACGGTGCAGAGCGTCCTCCAGGGAGGATGTCTGCACCTGGGAGCGGACTAGGTCGGACCTACTTAACATAGATCCGCATCCTCAGCCTGCTCTGGAATGACCCCAAGTAGTTGTCAAGTGTGCTTTTGAAAGACCGCTTAAAACAGGTCTTTCAAAAGCACGGAGCACGCCATTCCGTGCCTGCTCTCTGGTGCAGATTTGCAGGCTCGCACCAGTGTGAGCCTGCAATCTGCTGGGGGCGGGCTTTAGGCTGGCAAGCTTCAGCAGTTGGTCAAGACCCTCGACCAACCAGAAGCCGCCATTTTCGTCCCTGGAGCAGTGCGGAGCGACGAGCACGCACTGCTCCGGAGCAGCATGGACTGGACCAGGGAGCCAAGAAGTCCGGTAAGTAGTGGCACAGGGCGATTCCCTCACCCCGTGCGGAAATGGCCAAAGATCACCTCTAGGTAATTGGCCTTTTCATAGTTGCCTATGATTATTATTTATTAGGTATACTACATTTATATCCTCCCATTCCTCCAGTGACCTTAAGATATTTTACCTGCCTCTTCCCTTCCATGCTTTAGCTTCCCAACAATGCATCAGTGTGCATTAGGCATTTTGAGAGAGAGACTGAGACACAGTGGGTAAGAGAAAGAATGAATGCTGGGTCCAAAGTCAACCAGGACACCTCATGACTCTGGGGGGAGGAACTAGAACTCAGGCTGCATTCATACTGTACAGTTATAAGCATTTTGATGCCACTTTAAGTGCCATGCTTGCATCCTGAGGAATCTTGAGATTTATAGTTTGGTGAAGCACTATTGTTCTCTGGTTGAAAATTCTAAATACCTCACAAAACTACAAACCTTGTAATTCTGAAGGATTGTAATCAAAGTGCTGTTATTATGAAGTGTGACTCCAGATCTTCCAACATTCTAATTACTACATTTTAACGGAACCTATAAAGTCAGCCAACTGAGGTGGGTTGTTTCAGCCTGGTTAAGTCCATTTCTGCACTAGACTCTTATAGCGCGATTATTCCACTTTCAACATCCTATGGAATCCTGGGGTTTGCAGGATTCCATAGGATGTTGAAAGTGGAATAATCACGCTATAAGAGTCTAGTACGGAAATGGACTTAGTTGTGCTGGTCTTTCCAGGTCCTCTATAAACTTAGAGAGCACCCCAAAATCTAACTGATATTATACCTCTCATCAGGATCTAGCTGTACTGGTGACAGCAGAAGAGTTCATCTGCTGGTTGCAGAAATACCTGTGATTTTCCCCAGACAACTTTCTCATTGGCCTGTTTGTTCATTCCTTTGCAAGAAATGGTTGAACTGAAGAAGTCACCAGTCGTATTGAGTTCAAACAGCTTCAAGACAAGTACTTCCACTTAGCTGGCTTACTCTGTTAGCTACAGGTCACTTGACAGATCACTCTCCTCTTCTCTATTTGTCCGCTGTGTGATAATTTGGTTTCATGAAACTAGACGAGCCATCTCACAAGTCCTTCCATCATGTGAACAGTCCGTGAAGTGGGAAAAAGAAGGAGGTGGGGTGGTTTCAAAACGAGAGAAAGACAGGAAGTGGGGGGAGGACAGTAGACCAGAATCAGTTATGTTCTCCTGAGAAGAAGTGTGTGTGGGGGGGTGGCACACCCTTGAACACTACACGTGCATCAATTTAATGTATAGTCTGCCTTTCTCCCAGCACAGGACTGAAGGTAGCTTACAACAAGCCCCCAGAAAGGCAAGGTAATATTTTATATTTTTACAGTGTGATATCATAGGTCAGAATTCAAACGAATGGCACAGATGATGGGGAGGGAGGTGGCTTGAGTGTAATCCAAACAGGGAGAAGAGGACACAAGGGCATCTAGCTGCTTAGACTGGAATTATCTGGTGGAAAGTAGAGGGACAGGAGGTTTTTCTTTCTCCCTGTGTCTACCACTCAAGCTGGATTTTTAAATATAGGAGAAAATACAGGCAATCCCATTGCTTCTGCCTCTAACTTTGTAACTAAAAGCAGAACTACACAGTGCAAGGAAACCATGAGCCTTGAGGGTCTCCTACTTTTTTCAATCATAGCATTTCTGTAGGTAATGTGAATGCAAAGAGAGGAACTGGCAGACAAGTGCTAAAGTCACATCTTGTCCACTGATATAAGACCTATCCAGGCATAATGCCTGAATGGGCTACGTTGATAGAAATGAGAAGTACCTTATCTGTATCTTCCTCCATGCTCCAAGTCACTTATGCAATGTTCATTTTTAAAAATAGCAAGCTGTACATGAGGGCGTGGTAGGATTACTTCCCTTATCGCAGTACAACTATTACTACTACTGCTTCCCCTTCTTGTCCATTTCTCTGCCCCCCTTTCTCAAACGTTTGCTTCAAGATTCTTGGTGCCTGAGGCAAAGGCCAAGAGAGCACCTCCCCTCCACCCATTTTTAGGCACAGAAGCCAACTGGCTAGCAGTTGAGTCTTACTTCAAGACTGGTGACAAGACAATATCTTCCACTGGATCTGAGGGCAGCAGGGAGTGTTTGGGAATGCAGGACAGGCAATGGGACAGACACAACCCCAGAGCATGAAACAACACATTAAAAGTAATGTTACATGTAAAAATGACATTTGCTTTCCTTACCCCAAAAAACATGTCATGACTTTTTAATGACTTAATAAGAATTATACAAACACAATGATGCATAAAGATTAACATTGCCCCATTTTTTGTGGGGGAAGGCTTGGGTGTTTGGCCAAAATAGTTTCTAAATTACATCTTTATTATTACTGGTTAGCCAGAGGTCATCAGTTTAATAAAATAAAAGTGTTTAGAAAATACAATGATATGACCAGCTTACAGTCACAAAATACCAAATGCAAATGCAAATATAAATTATATATATATATACACACACACACACACACACCTTTGACACTAACACATTAGTAACATGCTACTCTTGTTATCATAAGTAGCAAGTAATGTTAATGAATAGTGTAAACTTGCTAAAAGCACAACAAAAGTAATTGTGTTATTTTTTTGAATTATGTTTCTAAGCTCTGCATCCCTCTGTCCTCCAAGAGAAGGGACCAGCTGATCAAGAGGGCCAGGAGGCCACATGCTGCTGCCTCCCACATCTGCTGCCTCAGCTCGCCGGCCCCTCCTGAAACTGCAAACCCCAGGATTCCACAGGATGTTGAAAGTGGAATCATAGTGCTATTAACAGTCTTGTGTGGAAATGGCCTAATTGTTGCCGCTTGGAATGCCTCCTCCTATTGTATATAGGAACTCTACAGCTGCAGAAACATCCTTTGCAAATAGCAGACATCTTTTCTAAAGTTGCTACACCTCTTGAGCTCCTATAAGTAAAGCAGATAATCTGCTCATTAAAAATCATGGTCCTCATTTCTAAAACTGAGGAGAAAAAAAAATGCACTCCAGTTTTCAACTGATGTAACGCAAAGCAAAGAAAGGAAAGGCATGTTATGTATGTCATTTTCAAAATTCATAGCCGTGGCTCTTGGTTTATAAAAAGATAAAGGCTTAAGTATCCTGACTTTTTTTAAGGGTGGTTAGTATTAGTGGGACATCATGTTTACTCATCCAGCTCATTTCTGAAATATGTATTTAAATTTTTATTCTTTTACATTCACATTGACCATTTCTGTACTACACTGTTATAGAGCTATTATTCCACTTTCAACATCCTGTGGAATCCTGGAATTCGCAGTTTAGGGAGGGGTCTTTAGAATTCTCAGCCAGAGAGTTCTTTGACCTCAGTAAACTACAAATTCCAGAATTTCACAGAATGTTGAAAGTGGAATAACAACACTGTAACAGTTTATGGCAGAAAGGCCCATTGTCTTGGTTAGCTCTTTGTATGGTTAAAGGTGACATGTGTGCTAACAAATATGAAAGCAAACTCATACATCTTGTTGCACTGTAGATGTTGATGGATTGCAACACCCATTATCCTTCACTGTTGGCTATTCTGGCAAGGGTTAATGGGAGTTTCTGTCAAACGTACCAGCTGTAAGGTCACACATTCCTTACAGCTATCATAAATGTAGGGTCTGAACTGATTTGACAATGTGCTTTTGTCATGTAGGTAAACCAACTTTTTACAAATTATTACAGAACCTCTGCCTGCCAAGGCAAGGCCAAGTGAGGATAATTAAACCTTTATCTTAAGTTTTTTTAAAATAATAATAATAAAAAAATAATCAGAGAGTCTTTCTCCTTTCTACCACTTCTTATCTATCTTTAAGATCTAGTTCTTCCCAACCAATTTTATTAACTACTCAAAGCACTAGTGGAAAAATGTTTTATTATCCCAATACAACTTTGATTTTTGCTGGTTTCTGTTCAAAAGCCAGACATTCCTTTCCCACCCTATTTGGACAACATCCAAAACATCATCTTGTTTGTCTTGGAATATAAAGGAAAAACATACAAATAAAACCATTCTGCCTCATACTGGTTCAGAACTGCTTATTAAGCTCAATCTGTTGTTAAATGCCTTTTTTCTTCTCCAATTTTGTCTCATCCACATGAGTTAGGAGCCAATTTATACAAGCAGTAAATTAAGCAGATGGATTGTACCACTTCAGGCTCTATGTGGGAGTTGCAAATCTGAGTAGTGCCTTACCCCACACAGTCATGTCTAGGCACAAAAACTTAGTGTGGGTGGGTGTCCTAGCATTCTACCTCAAAGACTACTTATTTTTAAAGTGCAGAGTTCCTCTCCACCCTCACCCTGGAAAATATTTTCCCACACATAAGAAATCATCAAAGCAATATCATAGTCACCTGTAACCTGAAGCAGTATAGTCCAGGGGTGTGTCTGCACCACTACTTTAACTGAGATGGCTCCATCCTGTGGAATCCTGGAATTTGTAGTTTGGTTGAGGTCCTTACAATTTTCTGCTGGAGAGCTCTGCCCTACACAGATAGTTGACAAATATACTCTGGAAACAGAAGAACTGGGCATTAAATCAATTTATGTCTGCAATGTAAACAGGAAGTCAAGGTATTTGAATGCTTGTGGAATGCTCAGATACCAGGTGTTACCTCACTGGAAAACCCTGTCCCGGGATCTACAATTTTGATATTAAAATATGATTCAATGTGCTTGAGAGGTCACCCGGATGGGCACGTAGGCAGCAACAGTCAAAGATCAAAAACCAGGTCAGGAAAATAAAATCCCCAGACACATAGCCCCAGGAGACCTCAAGATGTATAAAACCACAATAAACAAAGGGTCCTCAGCCCCAAGACGCTGACTTGAGGGGATTAGCATGTCTGCCCCAAGTTGAGCAAATATTCCATCAGGCGAGGACCATTTATATGAAGTCACACCACAAACTAACACAGCTGAAGATCCTGAGACTTTGGCAACACCTTGCAATCCCATCACACAAAGGAAATTGCCATCGTGGAGCTTTGTTATCGCTCCAACACCCATAGTTCTCCCCAGGAAAGGATTAGTCCTTCAGGTACTTTTCCCCCTACAAATAGTCCTAGTTTCTGAGTGGTTTTTTGGATCACTCCCGGTCATCCCAGCAGACCATTTCTCTGTCCATTGAGTAATCCCCTCAGCCCTCTCCATGCTGAGCCCCACTTCTCCGCTGATTTTCCCAAACCAAGGACTTCAGGAAAAGGTGTAGTATTACCCCAGCTACATCCCCTTCAATATTCCCCTATCCAGTTTCCTCTCTTTTGCTTCTTAATAGGTCTTGAGTGAGTGTGTGAGTGATTGCGTTGCTGCATGAGACTTTCATTCAATAAAATCATTTATTAGACATTTTCGTTTGGTTTTTGGCTTGGCCTGACCCCTTAAAAACTGGTAAAAAGACCCCGCTAGGTTACCCTGCCTCTCGCATTGCTATTGCTTGTGTTCTGGATAGTTTCCATTCCCCATCATGTGGAGCACATTGAGGTGTCCCCCAAGGGACCCCAGAAATCAAGGTAACACCAGGTTTCTCTATATGTGTTGTACAATTAATTTTTTTTTAGGATTGCTTTGTAAGGATAAAGTTAAAATGGGAGCCGACACAATTAATGGCTTCATACACAGAATGTCCAGTGTCCCATGCTGACTTCACATTTATTATGGCTGCCTTGTTCACCACATTTACATTTCAGTATATAGTTCTCCTCTTTCCTTCCTCCTTTTTGCCCCCATTTTCCTTCCTGATAAAACACAGATTGTAAACTTTTAATGTGACAGGGCTGGCCTATGGCATTTTTATTCCTGAGTCAGAGCAACAACTGCGCTTTGTCACACTCAAACCGATTGTACATAGCCTGTTAAATTATTCTGGAAATGGATGCAGAAAAGCTCACAAGTCCTCCTCACTTTTTAAAATTTCTGGCTGTTAAAAAAAAAGTAAACTGGTGTTTAATTTTTTGTTTTTGTTTTTCAGTTATATAATCAATAAAAAATTATTAAAAAAAAAAAGTAAACAACGAACAACATGCTGCATTTCATGACATTCAAAACCTACTTTCTGAGGCATTCACCCCATTCTGCCTAAAGGCAGGGCTGGACTGCCATACTTCTGCTTACTTGCTTTTGGATTTGATTCAAGAGGGGCTGTTGGCTCTTTACCTCCAGACTATCTTGGTGGTGGCGGTGGTGGTGGTGGTGGTGGTGGTAAGCCTCATTATTGGATCTATTTCAATCTGGATTACAGCCAGGTTCTTAAGACAGAAACAGTCTTCTCAGGTCTCATGAAAAAGATTTGTCAGAGTCTGGACAGCAGGAGTGCAGCACTATTGACCCTGCCAGAATTCTCAGTGGCTTTTGACACCACTGGTCATAGTTTCAGTTACCTGGCACAACATTAGGAGACACAGCATGGTGCTCAGTGCAGATGCCTGAAGCGATAGTATCTTTGACAGGTGAATGTTCCTGCTTAAAGACTGCCAGTAAGGGAATGCCTTCCACTTTTTGAGGCAGCCTGTTCCAGGGCCTAACAGCTCTTATTGTGAAATTCTCCTAACACTTAGCCAAAATCTGTTTTCCTGCAGTTCCACTTCTACCTGTGTCTCTCGGACCAATATAAAACAGATCTGTTGCAACCTCTGCATGACTGCCCTCCATTTGTTGAAAGTCTGTGATCATGCCTCTTTCTAACTGTGTCTTTCTCAAGCTAAATACCCTTAGATCTCTCAACCATTCCTTCTGTTACCCTGATTTTTGAGGTCCCTTGAGGGACACCTCAATGTGCTCCACATGATGGGGAATGGAAACTAGCCAGAACACAAGCAATAGCAATGTGAGAGGCAGGGTAACCTAGCGGGGTCTTTTTACCCAGTTTTTACGGGGTCAAACCAAGTCAAAAACCAAACTAAAATGTCTAACAAATGATTTTATTGAATGAAAGTCTCACACAGCAATGCAATCACTCACACACTCACTCAAGACCTATTAAAAAGCAATAGAGAGGAAACTGGATAGGGGAATATTGAAGGGGTTGCAGCTGGGCTAATACTGCAGCATTCCTGAAGTCCTTGGTCTGGGAAAACAGCGGAGAAGTGGGGCTCAGCACGGAGAGGGCTGAGGGGATTACTCGATGGACAGAGAAATGGTCTGCTGGGATGACCGGGAGTGATCCAAAGACCCACTCAAAAACTGGGACTATTTGTAGGGGAAAAATACCTGGAGGGCTAATCCTTTCCTGGGGAGAACAATGGGTGTTGCAAGAGAAAAGAAGCTCCACAATGGCAAATCCTTTTGCATGATGAGATCACAAGATGTTGCCAAAATCTCAGGATCTTCGGCTGCATTTGGTTGTGGTGTGACTTCATGTAAATGGTCCTCGCTTGATTGAATATTTGCTCAACTTGGGGCAAACACGCTAATCCTCTCAGGTTGGCTTCTCAGGGACTGAGGACCCTTTGTTTATTGTGGTTTTACACATCTTGAGGTCTCCTGGGGCTACGTGACTGGGGATTTTATTGGCTTGACCTGGTTGTCGGTTGTTTGACCCGACTGCCTATGTGCTCATCCGGGCAACCTCTCAGGCACACAGAATCATGTTTAATATCAAAATTTTAGACTCCGGGATAGTTTTTTTCCAGTGGAGTAACACTTATCCCTCACACCCTCAACTGGTAAAGTTGCCCGAAGAAAAAGAGGAATAGGCTCTCGTATCTCTAATACTTGTATGGAAGAGCACATTTCACCAAATGTAACTTCTGTGACTAATCTGAGGCTGGGCATAGGATAAAATGACATGACTTGATGGAAAATATGATAACGCTCAATAAAATGAGAGACGCTAGGAAAAGAGGACCATATTACAGGTGGATAGTTTCAAGCAAGGAAGCCTGAGTTTGCAAGACCTTGAGCATGGCAGTTGCTATACTGAAGTTAAATATAAACTCTAGTTTATAAAAATTAAAATCTGTAGATGGTGTTGGGAATGAGATGAGTATTTGGAGATGTGGTCTCTTCTTTCTTCATAGTTTACATTCAGAACAGTCAACTTGTACCCTCTAGATGGTGTTGGACTCCTGTCACCCTCAGCCAGCATTGCCAATGGGAAGGGATGGTGGGTGCTTTTCTCCATTCTTGCATGGGCAGCCATACATTCCTCATGTTTGCTTTGTACATTTCCTGCTGGATAGCTGGGGCAATATTCCTGTGCCTACAAGGCAAGGGTAGAGGATGTGGCTGAATGACAATCTCCATCATACATCATCAGTGGTTGGGCTGACTATGGCTAATGGGGATGAATCTGAAGGGCTGCAGGTTCCTTAAACCTTCTATCAGGTGTGAATATGCTCAAGGAGCTTCAGGGTGGCCATGGGCAAGTTATCACTTAGCCCATGTCACATCATTCTGTTACCCTGACTTCTGGGGGTCCCTGGGAGACACCTGGATTTGCTCTAAAAATACGAAGGTTGGGGAAATTAGCAGAGCACTGCTTAGAATAATGGAGGGCAGGCCAACGTAGGGAGATCTTTTATCCTATGTCTACAGGGTCAGACTGCATGAGAAAGAGAGAGAAGTCAAATGTTCAATTAAAAGTATTTTCTTTAGCAGAATTGGCAGAATTTCCTCACATTCACACAGAGCAGCCACTCACACAAGCACACAAGGACTACTGTGTTTGAAAGTCTTAAGAGAGGGAAAAGTTAAGGGGAAAAAAGTGATTATACTGCACCTGATCTTGAAGACTGCAGTTCAGGAAGAAGCGAAGATAGATAAGCAGACAAAAGACTGATGGGAGCCTTAAAACTAGCAGCCTGACAGACACTAGTCAAAGGTGAAATTTCTTCCAAGAGAGAGAGAGAGAGAGAGAGAGAGAGAGAGAGAGACCCAAAAAGGGGATCCAATTATAGTGCAAAACATGCCTTGGGGGTGGACCCTTTCCTGGAAAAGGACAGAAACTGAGTCCCTTTCCGCACGAGGAAGTTAAGACGGGCCAAGACATCTTGTCACGGAGGTAGTCTGCACCTTGGATCAGACTAGATTCGGACTATTTACCTTAGTTCCACACCTAAGTCTGATCCAAAACGCCCCCAAGTGGTCCTCCAGTGCACTATGTGAAGACTGGAAAAAAGCGGTCTTTCAATTTTCCAGAGCACGCCATTTCGTTCCTGCTCAGTCATGCAGATTCGCACCAATGCGAGCCTGCAATTAGCGGAGGGTGGGCTGTGGGCGTGGCCAGCTTCAGCGGTTGGTCCAGACCCACAAACAACCGGAAGCCACCATTTTATCAGCCTCACCAGTGCGGATCTAAAGACCTCATACTGCTCCGCATCGCCCTGGAACAAACAGAGGAGCCCTGTGGAAGGGTTTAAGAGAAAGTCCGTGTTGCTTTGAGTCAAGAAAAACCGGTAAGTAATGGCACAGAACGATTCACTCGCCTCATGCAGAAAGGGCCTGAGTTATGCAGATGGACCTTGTTTTGCATTGCAAACCTCATCCTGGAGACAGTCTCTCAAGGTGTCAAAGCTGTGGCCAGCCCATTTGATGTGTGCGTATGTGCCTTCTGAAGTTTTCCTCTGGATAGGTGACTGGGGGGAATAGTTGGTCTGACCTTTGCCAGGGGGTTTCCAGCCTTTAGACCCGGATGTCTATGTTTCTGTATGGTGAACCTCTGGCTTAATAACTTTTTGATACCAAATATTATGCTTTCCCTGGACTGGGTCTGCTAGCAGGGATTACAATTCTAGTGTGTGTGTGTGGGGGGTGTGTGTGTGTGAGTGAAATAAATAAATAAATAATTCAGTATTTTAACTGCATCCAAAAGGATGTCAAAGTAACCTAAAACAACAACAACAACAATAACAGTGAATATAAACAGGTCAACTCTTTCTAACCTTCCTTCCACTACTTTCACATGGCATCAGTTCTCTTTAGGCAGTGTAGCAAACCAGTCAATAGATAAATTAAGTGATAGGCTATACATGGATGATTGATCGGGAAAAATACTGACAATTTTAAATAATGCTGCTTGATAATATATATGATCTTCTTTCAAGTAACTTAAGTGTTGCAAATGTAGTAACTTTCACCACTAGGTGAAATTTATTTTCCAAGAACTCGGTAGACCACAATCTATGCATGGTAGATGTAAACAGTACTGAATACAGGGCTTACTTCTGAGTAGAATGCACAATCTTGTGTTGTTAGGGTGCAGTCTAGTCAAGTAATGCACTTTTTAATCTTCTTGAATCAAGGGGAGAGTAATAAGCATGCATGTAAATCACTTGCTTTGCAGTCACTAGGATTAAAATGTCCTGTTTTTCAAGGGTAGTGGAAAATATGAGGACATGAGTGTTTTTGTTTTTAAATTCCTTTATTGAGTAGAGGAACACTGCATTTTCACTCACTGGCATGACTTTTTTTTCCTTCTTAAGAAGTACCCTTGCATTACTAACCATTTTCCCACCAGAAATGCCTCATTCCTGCAAGAACTATTTAACCCTTATCTTGGTGGATTTAAAAACCGACAACCTTGTATCAAATGTGTTCTGAGGTATTTTTAAGAGTCCCAATGTACTGGTGGCTAGGCTAAGCAGAGGATTCATGTCTTCTTTTTCCTGAAGAATTTCAATGGGATGAATGTGATCAGGTGCAGAATGTTACACCCTGCATGACTGCATCATGGCTCACAGAAACCAAATACAGTCATCCCTCCACATTCTCTTGGGTTAGGGGCAGAGGACCCTTCCAAAAGTGGAAAAATCACAAATATCAAAATGTCTGTGTCTGTGTCTGTGGGAAGGGGGCTGAAGCATGGTGTGGAGAATGGGCACCCAGGGTCCCAAACAAGTCAAAGAGTGGAGAGGGAAGGGGTGGGTAGGATGGTGGCCCTATACTTCCTCTTTCTTATCCATCTCCTTCCTTGGGTGGAAGTTGGTTTGTGGTGCTGAGAAATCAGGCTGCAAGCTGGTGAAGGAGGAGGAAGAGGTGGACAAGAGGTGGGCTTTTAATGAGCTATATGGCTTGAACAGAGCCACCAAGAGGGAACGATCTGCTGGAAAAGAAGAGCTCATGGTGGAGAGGGCAGGGGTTGCAGAAACTCACAAATATTCAAATCTGTGAAAGTCAAGTCCACAAATATGGAGGGTGGACTGTAAACTCCCCACAAAAACAGAATCACAGAGCAATTTTTGTCCTAATGGCTGGCATATTGTTAGTGAGTTACAATGGTGTAAGCCCAACTTACACCACTGGAACATTGAACCAGTTGCTGAATGGTGAGTCAATACATGGGAAAAACCCACTGGGTCTGCTCTAGGACTAACCCAATAGGCTTTAGGTCTATAACTTTCGCAACAGGATCTGACTGGTGGATCTCAGGGTTCTACTAAAAAAACAACACAGATCCCGAAGCCTATTTGCTCCTGAATTTGATCTACAACACATCATATTGGATTCCTGTAAGAATACAGATTACATGGGTCTTGGGGTGATGGAGGGGTTTACTTCCTAATGTAAAGTTGCCAAGAGTCAAGCTTGCTGCCAATAAAGCCTTCTAACTCAGCATCTTTTTTCCCCTAGTCCAAATTATTGTGAGCTAACTGGTTAACCAGGCAATGAAATACACTCTATAAAAATAAAACAACTGGAAAATTCCTCAGTTAAGCTTCACTTTACCGTTAACCTTAGGGAAGCCATTTTCTCTCAGCCTCAGCTGCCAGGTTGTACCAGGTGGATAAAAATACTACCCAACCAGCCAGCGTTGCTATTGTTAGTAAGATGATGTATAGGAAGTATTCTAAAGCCTGAGTGGGAGCAGCAGGTACTCCCCTGGCCGCACAAATCTGGTCAGCTTGTATCATGCTGGCAGCTGGTGGTTTCTGTATCAATGTATCAATGGTTCAGAATCCACTACAGGTTTTAGTCTGAACTTTAAACAAGCTGTCCAAAAAACATGTCCAACACCTTGCACAACTCTTTTGGACATGTGCAAAAAATCTCTTGCGCATGTTTATTCACCACATTCAAAAGCCATTAAAAACCCAACAGAACTTGAAAAAAAGATACTTTTCTGGACTACAGCTCTCAGAATCCACTAGTCAGCATAGCCACTGGTCCTGCTGTCTAGGAGACTGTGTGAGTTAATAGTTGTAAAAAGCAATGTTTCCATACTTTGAACTAGAATAACAAATTAAACAGCTAACAATTTGCTGCTCTTTTGTGAATCCAACATCTGACTGATTCTGCCTAATTGTAAGGCTAGATCTTGTGTGAAGTATCAAATCTTGCTGTATGTGGAAAGATGGAAAGTGGAAGAGCTTTCTAGTCAGCAACTACTTTTGCCACGATGCCACAGAAGGAGCTCCAGGGAACTTCAGTGACCTTCAGACAGAAATAATTACCAGTGTTTCTACATGGGGTGATTTTCATATTTGGATTGCCTACTCCAGATACTTGGATTTGGCTTGCTGTTTCCTCTCAGTCAAAATTTGCTTGTGGACAAGGGCAGAAGATAAGCTCATGAATTGTCATCTCTCCTTCCTGTGGTACTGGAAACACAAGAGAAAAGAAGGATGCACCTGTTCCAAAACCGAAACAAGACAAAACAGGAAAGACACTTAGGCTACACATTTTTGTCTCTCCATTTATATTTCCTGAACTCCACAGCTAGAACTGAATCCAAAAATAGAACTAAAGGACGCTACCTAATATATTCCTTTGGAATGTGAGAAAGAATGGCAATTGACAGTTTTGTCACAGAAACAGAGAGTGAGAGAAAGGACAAATACCAAATGTCCTATGGGATCGTCAGTTCATTTCTCAGTGGACTACATTGGAAGAATTTTGCAAGCAGAAAAATCTCCTCACCAGAGAATAAGGATGGAAGAATGTTGAAAAATATTTTTAAAAATTGTTGGAAAACATGTTTTCCACTGTTGAGAAACCCTGACAATGAAGAATGTTGGACTGTCAAGAATCATTGCAGAATTCAAAGACACAGCCATGGTAGTCTAAATCAGTATGCAAAGGGATCTTGCAGCACCTTTGAGACTAACTGAAAGAAGGTTAAAGGATAAGCTTTCATAGACTGAATCTACTTCTTCAGAGGTGTCTGATGAAGTAGACTGTATTTGATGAAGCAGTCTGTGAAAGCTTATGATACAACCTTCTTTCTCTTTGTCTCAGAGGTGCTACAAGATACCTTTTCATAAGCATCTTTGCAGTTCAGGACTAATTTTCACAAAATTCACATTGGTCGTTTTGAGTAGAGGACAGTATTTTCTGCACACACACACACACAAAAATGCTTCCACAGAACTGAATCCCAAAAAGTACACGGGATTAAAAAACTATGTTTGAAGACTTTCTTCCAGTGGGAAGAAAATTGCTAAAATTATCCATCACTTCCTTTAAGAAGAAAATGAGCAAAGAACAGTGTGTGTATGTATGTATGTGAATGTCTTTTGCCAAAGGAGAGGGAACTCTCTTTTTTACTTTCCTTTCCAAGCAGGGCCCTTTGAAAACATGTTGCTGCTCCCACCCACCAAACATGCTGAAGCAAAATAGACTGGCAGCTTAAGTTTATTTCAGGCCTGTTGAGCAGTGATTCAATCTCCCACTGCACCAGAAACCAAGGGTTTTCCTTAGGGAGTGCTATGAAGGCTATGTGAGCCATACAATTCTGTCCTCCAACGTTCCCCACCACTCCACATCTGAATCTGTGACCGCCTTATGCCCATTGAAAGGGCCAGCCCTGTTTCTAGTTTTTTTCACACTAGGCAGTTTTCAACCCAATATATCTTGTTGCAGGAAGCCAAGGACAGGTTGGTGCCAGTCCCTTCAGCATATGCAAGCCAGCTGGACTGATAGCTGAATTTTACTTCAACATCAGGGATGGTAGAGCATAAAGGACCCCTATAACACAGAGAACTCTTGTCTGCTCCTCTTCTGTCAGCATCTTCTGCTTGTGATGGCTGTCTCGCTCTTCCTAATGACAGCACCGACCTTGGCTATTTCACAAGAATGGAACTGTTAATAAGAAGGCCAAGTTGTCCAAAAAACCCAATCTGTAATATTTTCTGCCTTTTCTTTACAATCCGTATATACCTTACAGGCTTTTGAAAGATTTCAGTGTATCATTGATCATGTTTACTGGTAAGCTATATCCGAATGTGATATTTGAACAAGTTTTTGTGTACAGCCTGGACAGCAGAAAGAAACCAAAGCCCATTTCAACAGAAGTGAAAGGAATGTACAAATGTGTGGGTGGATGAATGAGAGATGAAATATCCCAAGCTTTTCATCTTCCAAAGTATAATTAAAAATGGAGAGAAATTATAAAGGAGGTCTTCTGTGGTACAGTAATATGGGAATCATTCCATGAGCTGAAATCTTTGTTTCTCATTTGCAACAAGGAGAGAACAGAAAGCAAAATTAGTAATAAAGACAACTGGGACTGAAATTTCTTTGATCTAGTCTCCCATTATAGCCATATAATTAAAATATTTTTTCTGCCTTTCTTTCTGTAGTATAGCTATATGATTTAATAACTGAATTTGCATAGTTATGAAACTAGAATAGAACACCTACATTTGGTACGGCTGCAGGCTGCAATAGCAGAGTCCATGTACACATTAGCAGAGCATGGAAGAATTCCTTTTGGGCTGTGTAATTTCCAGAATTCCCCAGCCAGCAGGGTAACTGTCCACACTGACTACCATTCAGAACGCTGTAGTCCAAATAATAACTTTTAAAGCTCTGCATATAAATAGTATAAGCACAGGTTATGTTCATATAGGGATTGTTGGTATTTGTAGTTTAGGGTTGGGAACATCACCTCAGGCATGAAGTAGCTGTAATGATCCACAAACATCTTGAATGGGCTCTTACTACTAGTACTGAATACACGGGAGGAAGCTTGAGTCACAAAATCTGTGGCTAGCTACCTCAGGGTTGTTGTTGTTGTTGTTTTTGTTAGATGAGACTTTTTACCTTGCCTTTCCAATGCACTGCCTCACATGAGGTAGCATGCAGCAGTTAAAATCACAATAGCATTGTAAAACCCCAGTGTCCAGGACAATAAAGTTGGAGCTGGCAGAGCCAATAAAAACAAACTTCAGATAAAAATATTACCTACTCAGCAGAAGAAAAAACTTCTGGATTTTTAAAAAACTTTTTAGTGGCTGACTTTAATACAGACTTCTGAAAAGCCTTTTTAAAAATATAATCTTTTGTACTGTTGTAAAATGCATCACAACTTGGAAGTTGGAAGGAACTTAGTCACCTGAAACTAGTTCCTTCAGGGACTAACAAGAGTGAAACAAAGGCCCTTTTCACAGGACAATGGCGGTGGGAGAAGGACGAGACCATGACAATGGTTATGCATCATGTCGTTGTGGTTCTGTCCTTCTCCTGTCCCCAGGTGGTGCAGTCACAGAGAAAATCATTGACGGGTTTTCCCCATCAATGACCACACAATTGGTGTGCTGAGGGTCCAGAAGTGCAATGGCTGAGCTTCTTGGCCCAGCACAGCCTGGGAGAGTACCAGGCTATGCTATGGCAGGAAGAGGAAGGCCAGCGTGCTTCTTGGATCACAGCAGCAGCCAGAGTGGAGGGCAGCACTCCCATCACGCTCCCTTCCTGACAGAGCCACTGCTGGGATTCCCACAGGACACCGCCAGGATAAGGGAGGTTGCAGAAAGAGCCAAAGTTACATTACAGGAGCAAAATTGCTTTATTAATAAAGTAATGGTTTGTAGTTACTTTCAAAAACAATCTTCAGTAGGAATGTTTCAGGCTTTAGGCCATTTGTTTTATCAATTGCAAACTTTTTTTTCCTCTTAAAGAAGTAATGAGTAGTAGTAGGAAACTAGAAGCACAACAAGAAATGTAACACGCCACTTTTCAATACATGAATGGACAATGTCAAATGGGTTACCTTTAAACACTGGACTGAATAATGAGAACAAATCACTTTTGAAAACTAAAGCTCCAAGCTCTGGCATTGATGAATCCCAGTGTTGATCTTTTAAAGCTCTTCCCAGGGCCTCAAGGTTGTCCACCTTGAATGTATTGATCTTCCTTGATGTTTGAATCTAAGCAGGATAAGACCTGGTTAGTCCTTGCATGGAAAACTACCAGGATCCTTCAGGGTGAAGAAGGAATCTTGCCTGAAACCCTGGAAAGGGACTGCCAGTCACAGCTTATCAATACTGGCTGTTTCCAATGCACTCTGCTCCACCATTCCCACTTATGGTAGTAGCAGCTAATAAATCTATTGTGGTTTGCTTCTCTCTCAACAAACCAGAGAAGGGATCCTCAAACCAATCTGAAACAAATCAAAATTCCCTGGGTTCATTTAGCCACTTCTGCTGCAAGTGGGAGCGATAATGCAACATTCTCCAGCTTTCTGCTTATTCCATAGGCCTCTGGCTTACCAGGCTGAGTGGCTGTTGCCTGTTTACAGGCATTTGATATACCCTATGCAGTTGAATCATAAAATTATTTGTCATAAACAGCAGTGTCATAACACTAAGATGTAGTGTTTTAAAGTAACTATGCAAATTCCATGCTTCTTAAAGTATCTTGAAGAAATCAGGAGTATTGCAAGGAACCTTCCTGGATATACTACCTACTCCAGCAGACCCAAGAATTCATACCTCCCATGTGAATTTTTCCCATTAAGAGGAAGGGATGATTTCCCCTGGACACCCCATAAATCAATCAAAGAATGGGTGTGAGGCAGGGTTTTTTTGGCGTGAGGGGTAAAGAATGCCCTAACAACCAATCAGAAATGGGTGAGAGTGGATTTGTGAACAACAAGGAAAGCAGAAGATTTGTGAACAAGAAGGAAAGGAGAAGCAGGGACAGAGCAGCAGGAGGAAAAGGGCACTTCAAAGTTTTCTTCCAGCTTATGTGGGCCTTAAGAAAATAGCGGGGAGGAATCTTTGTTCATATGTGTCTGTGAGTATAAGAGCTGGGAGTATATATTTTGTGTGAGAAAGGAGATGGAGTGTATTATTCTTTGTGAATGAATAGCACGTGTATGTGCATCTAACAGGATATGAGAGAAACCAGGAGGAGAGAGAAGAAGGATATTAGCATCTGTCTCGAGAGAACTACAATTTTTTTACATTAACAATGCAATCAAAAACATGTCTCCTAAGAGGTAAGCCTCCTGAATTCAGTGAGACATGCCTGCAAGTATCTACCCTTTGCTTTGAGTGTTGGATTAGGACTCTGGAGACTAGGCTTCAAATTCCTTCTCAGCCATGGAAACCCACTGGGTGACCTTGGGCCAATCATACTCATTCAGCCTCAGAGGAAGGCAATGGCAAACTCCCTCTGAAGAAATCTTGCCAAGAATACCCTGTGATAGGTTCACCTTAGAGTCACCATAAATCAAATATGACTCAAAGGCACACAAAAACAACTAGTGTTATTTATTTACTGAGCTAAAATCAACATGATACCCATGGTGGCTTACAAAGGCTATATTGTTAGCGGGGGGAAGATTATCATAAAGAAAGTTGACCACCAATAAATATCAGATGCTGTGGGCTATATTTCAGAGGAAGGCACTAGCAAAACCACTTCTGAGTACTCCTTGCCTACGAAAACCCTATGAAATTCTTAGGGTCGCTGTAAGCAAACAAGTAAATTGAAGGTACATGTGTGTGCGTGCACACACACACACACACACAGGAATCTATACCAGAAGTATTTTCTGTGGGCCTCACCCCTTCAGCCTCAGCCTCTATCCTTGGAAGTGTTGTTACCCTGTATGTTGGGGGTCCCGGGAGGGGCACCCAAATAACCAAATAAAAACACAAGATGGGGGAAATTAAGCTCGAGCACTCTCTTAAGCTAACGAGAGGCAGGGTAACTTTAGCTAGGATCTTTAACCCTATGTATACAGCATCGGGTCAGAGAGTGGCTAGACAAGGTTTACAGTAACAAATAATATTTTATTGAAGACAAGCAACACGAAAGACAAGACATACACTAACTAACTGAGAAATAGAAATGGAGAGCTTTGGGGAATGGGTAATATGACACCTGGTCTCGTAGTCCTGGAGAGAAGAGGAGGTTGCAGGGAAGGAAGCTCAGTGCGGTTCGCTGAGGGGAGTTCACTGGACAAACTGACAGCGAGGCGGGATGGAAGTCCAAAGTGTTCCGAGGAAGTCCCGAAAATGGGGACTTTTTATAGGGTGGATTTTACCTACAGGCTATGCCATGCTCGGTGAGAACAAAGGAAAATTGGAGCTGGACAAAGGAGTTGGAAAAGGTCAAGGTTTGCATGATGGGCTTAGCGCTCAATGACAATAGTATGGCCAGTATTGTAAATGGCTCAATATAAAAGAATGGCTCGGCTCGTGGCTGTGTGTCTTTGTAAAGGTTCGCTCTGAGCAAAGCCGGTTTGCAAGAAGGTTTTTCCCTGAAGCAACGGAGAGTCTTAAGTTGCCTGCCTGAATGAGGTTTGGAATGTACAACCATTAACGGCCGCACCCTTACGTGTTTGTCCGGGGGACCTCTGCAAACACGTGGAGTAGGGTGGTAGAGAAAGGTCAAGCAAAGGCCAAATTATTTGATATCAAAGGGATATCTAGTGCTCTCACCAAACATATCATAACCGTGATAACAGTGTCAGTCTCTTACTCTTTTGTGTCTAGCCATGACTGTACCAGTTCTGCCACTTTTTCCCTGGGCTCCATTCCTGCACACTGCTTGAATTGTTTATCTGGAAATGTGGCCATAAGGGGGAAGGCTACAGCACAAATGACATCTGAGGTAGCCCAGAAAACCTGCTTGTGTTTGCCACTCCCCTCACCATTGGCAGACCTTCTGGGATAGAAGGACCCAGGAATCAATGCTGGTTTTGCTCCATTCTGCCATAGTCTTAATCAATATGTAATTAATAATGGGAATCATTCGGGAGTTGGAATTTTGTGAACTTCCAGATGTTTCTGGACTGCATTTCACAGCACTCCTCAGTATTGGCTATCCAGGCTAAGTCTGCCAGGAGTGCAGTTCAACAACATCTGGAGGGGAATCATGCTGAGAATTGATGTAGTGCTTCAGAGTGTTCAGGGTGCTTCTCCTATACTTGTAATCTTTGGGATCAGTCTGGAAGGTAGCTTAGTGTTATATCCCAAGTGCACGTGAAAGGGGGCTGAAACTGTAGGATGGTCAGGACTGCCCGTACGATGAGCAGAAAGGAACCGGTACCTCAGGCAGCAGATTTCACTTAGCATGAAAGAGCAGCCAACCCATTATTTACTGAATTTATTGTTGTTCTTCTTTGTTTTTTAAACTGCTGGAGATGGGAAAGAGGATTATCTGTTCCAGAGGGCCAAAATGACTTAGCTGATTTCAACATTGTAGGCACTTTGACAGGGTGAATGTGGGGGACACCATTTACTTCTACAACTTAGGCAGCAACTTGTCTTCAGGTCAGCCCAGGAGTGGTATGGATCTTACCTAAGGCTACTTCTCAAGAGGATGGACTAAGAGTAGAGACGTCTGTATGAGACCTCTCAGCATACAGTTGAGCACACTCTTACTCACTATACACCACACAGGACCTGTCCCTATCATTGCCATAATGAAACAGAAGAGAACAAAGACATGAGATGTCTTAATTCAGGCTTCGTCTGAGAGGAAAAATAGGATGCCAGTAAATCAGAAGAAAAGAACAGGGCCAGACAGGAGAGCTACACAGTCTGTAAATCTTACAGGAAATGATACATTGGATGATTTGGTTAGCTTGAACCATGCGTGACTTATTTGCCTCTTATTGGTGAGCGAGGACTCTCAACTGATGAAACGGGTAAGAATTCAGTAAACAGCACTGTGTTTATTTATTAGAAGGGAGAACAAATCAAACTGTTCTTTGGCTGCTAGTCAGTCCTCACCACCCCCAAAGAGTTTTCTTCTGTTTCTCCCCAAACTTTCATACAACAACATCCCCCCTCCCTTGAGCCTTGTTCCAGAATGAAGTGCATGCACAAAGAATGTACATTGTTCACATAAAGTACATTTAAACAAAACAAGGAAGTGGGCCATCATGAATATTTGCATCTCTCCAGGCTGTTAAAGACACAGGAGTTCTGTGAGGAGAAAAGGTCACAAAAAGAAGGTGCCATGGACTGCTGAATCTGCACCTCTGTGTTATGTACAAAGAATCTTAGAAAGCACAACTTTTTGCTTCCTGTTTGTAAGGTAATGTTGAAAGGAATGTTTCTTAGGAGAAAATGTGTATCTATGGGCTCACCAGTGAGTCCTTTCATGACCTGCCACAAAATATGGAAATAATTTGCATAACATGCCAATGTAGATTTGGGGAAGCAATATATCACAACCCTGACAAAAGGAGAGAAACACCTGGTACTTGGTAAGGGTAGGGAGACAGAAAGTGAACAGATAATGGGGTGGAGGAAATGTTTACTCAGGGAGAGAAGAGAAGCCACGCTAGGGTGAAAGGAACAAAATGGTTTCTAATCCAGGTGAAGTTGTCACAGGTTGAATGAGTACCAGAGAAAAACACTGGCCAAAAGAAGAAGAATTTGGGGCTGAGGAAAGGAGATGAGGATGAAACTAATTGGCATTTAACCCTGAGAAGCCAGGTACTTCAGCTAGTGGCTAAGATAACTCACCATTTGTCAGCCTCTGTGCCAGCTTTCCTTACTTGGTGTCTTCCAGATGGGCTGGGTTTCAACTTTCATCCTTCTCAGGCCATTTCCACACTAGTGCTATTATTCCACTTTCAACAACCTATGGAATCCTGGGGTTTGCAGCCTTTGAGGCCCCTCCCTAAATTGCAAACCCCAGGATTCCATAGGATGTTGAAAGTGGAATAATAGCTCTATAACAGTTTAGTGTGGAAATGGCCCCACTCACTGTGATCTAAATTTAGAAAGCTGCTTTAGGCCCTCTTATTCTCAAATTGCATCTGAAAAAATGGTGGTACGAAAAATCACAACAGAGTGGTACTAACCCATTAGGTTAGCATTTGTGGTTGCCACCTTAAAATTGCCTACATTTCATTTTTGGGTAGATGGACGTAACTTTCATTTTTAAGGACAAAGAGGTCTGTGACACATTTATCAGTGTTTAAAATGCCACAGAACACTGTTGTTTTTTGCCTCAACAGACTAACAAGAGCACTCCTTTCATTTTTAAGAAGAGGTAACTCCCAGACTTCTCTCTCCTATCCCTCAAGAAGGGCTACTTCACTATGACTGGAATTCTGTTAGGGATGTACACACATGGAAGCCACGCAATGCGCTTGGGGGCAAAAAGTAACTGTGCAGGATATATTCTACTGATAGTGGCAGAATGGGAGATGTGCAGACACAATGTTCCTCTGTGCCTTATTTTGTCAAGTTGTGCATTGTGATTGTGCATCATGCATTTTATACTTTGCATTGTGGTTGTATATCCTATCTTTTTCATTGTGATTGTGCATGATGTATTGTGTATTGTACAATAGCACCAAGTAATTTAAATGTATTGCGCAATGTTTCCATCTTGAAAGGGGTTTACAAAGTGATCAGACAATATATCTCCATGTGCAGACTTTTGAGCTATGCTGAGGGGATGTTGGATCGCAGTCTGCATGTATTTGAAGTTTCCAGTGAAAACTGGCCTGGATTGTTTCATGAATGACCAGGAGGTAACTACATCCTAGATTTTAATCATCTTAGTAGTATTTGGATGACAAGCTGTACAAGTTGATGCAGTGAAAAGCGGTAGTCTATTTATGGTGGTCTTACTTATACAGAGTCAGGGCTATGAGAGGGGAGGACAGAGGAAGCAAGAGAGGTACAAGGGAACTTTGCAGGTGGAGCTGTGCCCTGGTGCTATCTGATAAACATTTTGCTGCAAAGCAAACCTCTTGTGTAAGAAGGAACTGGATACCTCCTTACATAATCTTATAACAAGTAGATCTGCTAGTGTAACCCCCAATTACTCAAAAACATAAAGCTCCCATGGGGTTCTGCCCATTAGTAGTTCAGCAGGGAACACCAGAAACTGTCCTTTTTAGAGACAAAGCATCTAAAGCAGAGAATGGGAACGTATGGCTCTCCAGAGATGTTGCTGGACTGCAATTCCCAGCAACCTTATACAATATAGTTAATGGTGAGGGATGATATTAGCTGCATACCAGCAATTTTTGAATAGCCACACCCTCTTCAGCCTCAGGCTAACAATCTCTGCCAAGAATTCTCAGCATCCTCACTTTAGTACAATTCCTGGGAATCTTTAGGGGGTAGGAACCTCAGCAGTTAAAGTTGTAAAAAAATGTTAATCTATCATATAAAGAGGCCCTAACAGAACTGAGACTATTATAGGAATGTTAATCTTCATAAATTTCATTCTCATAGGCAAAGGCAAATAATTTCACCATTTTTCTTTCCTCCATGAGAAAATAAATCTCAAGCTGACAATAAATCTTGAACTACAAATAATCCTTGAAAACTTCCCAGTTTTCAAGGACTATTTGCAATTCAAGATTAATTATATTTAACAAAAATGGGTATTTTGTGCTGCAGAAAGTGGCATTTTCATTGGGGAGGGGGATCTTGATCTTTTATGCAGAACACTCAAAACCCATGTTTTCTGCAAGAAAGCTTTTTTCCCCTGTACCTGCCAAACATGCATCTTTCAATGCAGAATAATTCCTGAACTGGGAAGATTCCCACCTTCCCCAGGATTCTCCTTATCAAAGTTTCTTGATACTTGGGAAACTCATTTTTCATCTACTGATTCAATATTTTTCCCCCGTACCTAATCTATAAGCAAAATTTAATTAAAGTAATTCTGTTATGGATTTATCCATCCTCTTTGGGGTGCGTGTGCGTATGTGTGTCTGTTTGCTAGACACTGAACATTTCTCAGGCAGGCTGAACTTGTGGCACTTGTAGAGTTCAAAGCCAATCTCTACTTCAGGAAAGGTTCTCAAGAAATTCTGTTGCTAAGGTAAGTAAATAAGCTACTTATTGTCCCTGAAGAAAATTCACTTCAAACGGCACAGAGTGTTTGGAGTGAGCTTCACATTTTGTTGTCTGGAAGGAAACTGGGGTTTAGCTCCATGCTGAGGTCCACTTCTTTCTCTCCCCCTGCTTCCCCCACTCCCTTTTCACATTGCAACCCAGCAAAAGCAACAAACTTCATTTGAAGCTGCTGTCTCCTGAGTCACATAACTCCTCTCAGCCTAACAGCTTTACATTTAGTAGTATAGCTGAGAAGTGGGGTAGAGATTCCTTTGGGACTCTTTAAATGGCAGGCCTGTGAGCTCAGGCATTAGCTGTGGCAGTTAATCCAAACAGTTATTAATTAAATGCCCAAATGATATAGTTCTTCCAAAGATGACTTAGCTAGGATTTATAGGTTTAAGGCCAAATCATATTTTTGGAGGGAAGCAAGTGAAGCAAGATACAAATATATCCTGTCAGACAGGAATAATATAGCCCATTTTATAACCACATTAGAAGTTGGAGGAAAAACGATATTCTCATGACACAACATTGCTCATTGCTTTGTCAACAAAAAAGGAGGCGGAAGAGAGACAGAGAGAGAGAGATGGCCACAGTGGCAGATTTTTTTTAAAAAAACCCCTTAGAAATAGGAAAAGGGGTAGTGCTGATTGTTCAGGAATGGAAAAAAGCAGGAAGTAGAGTCTTCAAGGCCTTTTCTGCCTGGACCCCAAGTGGTGATAAAGTACACCAAAGTTCTCTGGAATGTGCTCCATATAAAGCTACAGTTTCTTCATGTTTCTTACTCACAGGAGATTCAGGAGGCAGCTTTTTTACAAGGGCAGTTTCTTCATGAGGAGAGTGCACCAGAGACTCACAAATATTTTGGCAACCTATATATTTACAAATGTACAAGCAGACAAGGAAGATGGATTTCTCCAAAAACAGCTAGCATCCATTCATTCACAGCTGGATCCCCACTGTTTCCTTTTGCCCTCTGTTCAATGGGTGAGGAAGTGAAGGCTGGCCCTGTCTGGACCCCACCTGCACTGAGCATTTGTGAGTCACTGATTACTGGAAACCCCAAGGCCACAATCTTGTTGGTGTCTTCTGCCTACTTTCCTCTACAGAAGTGGCTGGATGTTTATGTCTGAGTGCAACATTTGCATTCATTTCATGGTTGAAGAAATGGCATTGCAGATGTGCATGCACATTTGTGCACTCAATTGTGCCAGAGTTGCTTAGCATAATCGACACACAACACTACATGTGAAAATTTACACCAAGTATAAGATCTCAGCCTCTAGCTACATCTAGTCTGATCAGCCCATCTGCAAATAGATTATAGTTAGAGCTCAAAAAAGGGTTATTTTTTTGACCACTCCCAGAATCCTTCTGCCAGCATGGCTACTGGATGGGTCATTTTGAGCTACAATCCAAAAAAGTTGTTTGTTCAACTTTAAAGTGGCCATGCTGCCTGGGAGATTCCGAGACTTGTAATTCAAAAAGAAACTTTTCCAAGTTCCTATTAGAGATTCATTTGAGAGCTGAAAATGGGATGATAGCCACATGACTTGTTGGGTATGTACCTTTCCAGTCACAGTGTGTGAGGATATTTAAAAACCCAGCACAACATATTGGGCCAGTGATCATGTGTGATGAGAGAATCTGGGTAAGCCCATTTGGTGCCAGTCAATCATAGCGCAGGGAATGCTGTGAAGGGGGGCTTACAGAGGGGAGAGGATACAAAACTGAGGCTTGTCTCTGACAGAAGGCAGATAGGGGAACGATGACATCTAGACAGGGGAAAAATGGCCTAGAGAGAATAAAAGCTGCAATAGAGATAGAGCAGTCAGCTGGGGTGAAGAACTGAACAAGATGTAGGGGAGCTGTAAAGGATTAAATAGTTCAGGGATTAATATATGATCTAACTGTGTATTAACAAACTTCTACTTGTTTATTCTTTTTTTTTTTTTTAACAACTGTGCCTGTCTATTCCTGTTACATTTTGATAGATAGTCTGGTTAGGCTTACCACAGTAAACCTACAGAACAACACATTCACTTGTCTGTATAGGGATCATCTTGAGACACAAGTACCAGATCCAGGGAGGGATCTTGAGGGAAAGGGGGCAATGTGGCTAATAGGAGCTCAAAGGGTTGGAACTTCAGGGGCAGCTTAGAGAGGAGATCCATCACACAATGGTAGTGTGAAAGCAAAGAGCCAGCAAAGTTCAGACAACAATGGTGTTATCAAAACATCATTGGCTGAGGGGTGGAGTGGGATGGGGGTGGAAGATCATCTGCCTCCTCTCAAATTTTCTTTTTATATTTCTACCCAGCCTATGTGGATTATACTCCCACATAAATATATGTGAAATCAAAAGAAGGAACATCCATAACAGAACAGATTGTTGGTGGGTGCCAGCATCATATATTTTTAGAAGAATGGCTGAGAAATATTTAGAAATGAAAAGCAGCATTGTATAGCACTCTGTAGGTGTAGGATAAATACAAAGCAATATAATACAGCTAGAGCAATGCAGGATAATATCATTGTTACCCTGATTTCTGGGGGTCCCGGGAGGGACACCTAAGTGCACTCCAAATATTAATAAGTTGGGGGAATTAGCAAGGAGCACAAGCTAGCAATACGAGAGGCAGGGTAACGTAGCGAGATCTTTAAACCTATGTTTATGGGGTCGGGCCGCGACAAGAACTAGGCAAGTTGTTCAATTAAAAGATTTTATTAAAACTTTCCTTAATAAAACAAACAACAACATGCGCACTCACACATTCATCCAAGAACTATAGAAGCAGAAAGTGAGGAAAATTGATAGGGGTTTTCAGAGGGTTTTCTGGGGTGATACTCCACTTGATCCTGCAGTCCGGGATAGGAGAAATAGAGTTTGATGCTGGGGATTGTGGTAGCTCAGCATGTGGAGGCTGAGGGGAGGCTTGCCAAACAGAGCGGCAGCAGTTCGGGATGTAAGGCACAAGCGTTCCAACAAGGAGCTCAGACTTGGAGTTTTTATAGGGAAGATTGTACCTGGAGGCTAGCCCTCTCCCAAGGAGAACAATAGGGATTTGAATGGAGACAAAGCCTCCGAAAAGTCAAAATTAGAATTGATGAGATTTGACCAGCACTGCTAATTATTAGAACAGTATGTAAATGAGGAGCGCTTAGTGTTTGTGTAGAGTAAGCAGTTCGGGGCTGAGAGCTCTTGCATTAGCTTAATGGTCGGCTGTGTCTGGAGGGCACTACCGGCTGTGCGGCAAATGGTTGTTTACTGGCCTAGACCTAGCGTGCATAATTAAGGCCATGCGGCTTTGCGTGCCTACACTGTCTTTTCGTGACCCTTTCAGACACGTGGAGTTCATCTTATGGACTGCCATGTGGAAATATTAAACATAATATGAAATTGTAGACCTCGGGCTTGAGCCAGATAACCGCAGTAACATCATCGCAGTTCACTTGGGAATATTATTTTCTTTATCTTGCTAGATAAGGTTGAATTGTTACCCATTTGCTAAGACTAGGCTTGTTTGTTTGTTGTTTTTACTTCAGATTTATTACGTTTATACTGCCACACATGGTGCCTAAGATGGAATATCTGGCTGATGTCCCATAATGATAAAGCATGTAACATACTGAGGCTTTGTATTCCCAATTACATGTTTCCAGTGCAGGGGGAAAAATCCTGCACAGGAAAAAAAAGGTTTCCTGCACAGGAAACAGCATATTCTATGCAGAAGACATTTTTTTGTTTGTTTGCTTACACAAAAACATGTGTTTTCTATGGAGAACAATTCCTCCACAATACTTCAGGGCATTCAAACACTGGGAGAAAATTGCATACGATTCCTGCTTGTCTATTATTTTTTCCTGACAGAGTTTCCTGACTCTTAGGAAACCTGTTTTTTGACCTGGGAATTAATAGTATTGAATCTTTTTCCCATCCCATGGCTCTTATATGTGCAGTGGAGGAGGAGTTCCAAGTGCAGCAAACTTTCAGTGACACCCACAGTGCTTTCTACTCCTCAGCTAACAAAGCACCTGGATACCCCTTCCAAAAAGGGAAACTTGCAGGAGCAAATGAAAGTCTCATGTCATAAGAGACATTATGTAGCTTCAGCCCAAGTATGTTTGCAGCCTGAGGTTGCAGTTCTATGAACACTTACGGGGAAGGCAGTGTCACTGAATTCAATGGGATTTACTTCTGACTACTATGTGTAGGACTTTCCTCCTAGGCTGCAGTTACATATCATACTGTAACCTAGCTTCCAAAGGAACAATCACTGGATTGGGATGTTATGTCCAATTGACACTGAAGATGAATTGTGATAGTTTCACTGGGTAGCTAACACTGTAACTGAGTAAAAACAAAAAATAAACTAGTGTATTTATTTATTTATCCCCATTTTTCTATACTGCCCATTGGAAACTTTTTGAGTGTGGCTTAGAAAATGAAAACAATTCATTACAGTTATAATTTCAAGGCTCCCAAAGTAGTCACTGTTATGTGTGTGTGTTGTGTGCCTTCAAGTCATTCCTGACTTATCGACACCCTAACATGAACATATCATGGGGTTTTCTTGGCAAGATTTCTTCAGAGGAGGTTTGCCATTGCTTTTGTTGTGGGGCTGAGACCATGGGACTTGCCCAAGTGGGTTTCCATGGCTGAGCAAGGATTTCCAAACCCTGGTCTCCCAGAGTCCTAGTCTGGCACTCAGACCATGGCCTTTTCCACATGGGGTTTTTGAAATGGTGCAGTCCAAGGAGGACGTCTACACCTCGGACAGGACTGGGTCGGACCTATTTAAGGTAGATCCGTACCTCAGTCCGGTCCGGAACGACCCCAAGTGGTCCTCCTTTTGAAAGACCTGTTTATTTCGGTGTTTCAAAAGCACGCAGTGTGCCACTGCGAGCCTGCCCCCTTATGCAGATTCGCAGGCTTGCACCAATGCGAGCCTGCGATCTGCCCAGGGGTGGGCTTTAGGCTGGTGAGCTTCAGCGGTTGGTCAAGACCCTCGACCAACCGGAAGCCACCATTTGGGATGCCGGAGCAGTGCATATTGATGAGCACGCATTGCTCTGGAGCGCCGTGGACCAAACCGGGGGGCCAAAAGGTCCGGTGAGCAGCAGCACGGGGCAATTCCTTTGCCCAGTGTGGGACACACACTGGCTCACAGTCGCTGTTAGACTTAAGAAATTTTAAAAATTAACTTGCTACTATTCTGGTTCTCAAAAGGAAGTAACACAGGTACTTTTCAGCTATAGAGAGAGAGAAGAAAAGAAAGAGAGAGAGAGCAAGAGAGAGAGAGGAGAGATGGGGGGCCAGTGGAATTCTACAAATTGTTGGCTTGTGACATAGAACACACACTCCTTCTGTATACTTATCCATTGCCTCAACACCCACCACAAAGCATGAGGCACAGCTTGAGCCAGCACTTGAACTGTGTGATATTTCTCCTCTACCCCTTAGTTAGACCACACACCTTTAACTACAAAAGTAACTACTACTAATGCAACACAAAAAGAGTAAGGTTATCCCTTATTAAATTACAGTTAGAATGTCAGGTAGCTATACTTTCAGTACTGGGGAAAGGAATTATTTACAGGCAACTGCTTATTTCTGTTTACTCCCCAATTCTGAAACAACCAATAAAACAGATAAAGGATAGATAGAGAGAAGGAGTGACTGAACCTGTTGAATTCTATTTTATATTTAACTTTTCTGTTCTTGTACCAGTTGATTCCCATGTTTTTTTTTCTCCCAGAAGTAACATTACTGATCCCCCTAACCATACACTGGCATTACATGAAAGACCTATATTCCCATACATTCCTTCCGCCTCCATTTGATCTGCTTGTCTACTTTTTGTGCTTGAGCTGCATTTTTCTTTTTCAAACATATTTCAGAACAAATAACTGAAAACCTATCATCTCAACCGAATAAACTGCAGCACTATGACAAGCCAGTTTTATTGCATCCGCTTAAATCCAAGTGGATAATCTTAAGTCATTTGTTGATCAGGGGCTATATGTGGTCATTTCAAACAGCTTTCGACCACTGTTTAAAGAAGGTGCTTGAAAGGATTACTCATGAAGAGTGCTAAATTTTTATAGTGATGCATATGGAATAGAACAATTTACTTGTGAATGATTCATCGATGGGGGTGGAGAAAAGCCCTGATGGTTATAACATTTTGTCTTTTTAGTCATTTAACTCACTTCAGTCTGTCAATACACGTAAACAGCTAGTCACTTGCTCTGTCTCCAGTAATGTCTGTATTTATATCAGCCTGGAGGTAACTGAACAAACTGTACTGAGATTCAGCCACACAGATGTTGAAAGGCCCTTAGAAGCTGAAACTGAGCAGAGAAGCCAGGTTCTAAAGAAGCCCACTTTCAGTTTGCTTGACAGTCTGTGTCACTATATCCATCTGATCTAGCACAGCTTAGTAAGGTTAACTTTTGAAGCCAAAATCTCTTTGTTAGTCCTAACTAAATCAAAATCATTGAATTGAGAGGAGCTTTGTAAGCCAACTTTTCCACTGAGTTCTATTGATTATTGATTCTACTCTAGTTGGAATGAACAGCTGGAGTCAAGCTTTACACTGCAACTCCCAGACACTTCCTGTCCTCTAGCATGGCCACTGGTAATGTTGACTGGGACATTATGGGAGTAATTGTATTAACACATGTGGAGAATGCTAGGCTGAGACTTGGGCCATTTCTGCACTACAATGTTATAGTGCTATTATTGCACTTTCAACATCCTATGAAATCCTGGGGTTTGCAGTTTCGGGAGGGGCATTTAGAATTTCCAGCCAGAGAGCTCTTTGGCTTCAGCAAACTACAAACCCCAGAATTCCACAGGATGTTGAAAGTGGAATAACAGCACTATAACACTGTAGGGCAGAAATGGCCTCTGTTAAAGGAACAAGAACAGCTGCAGTAACAGGAACCCTAGAAATGAGTATACCATGAATGGTCATACACAAAGATTGATAAAAGGAGGAGTGAGGAGATCAGATGACACTCATGCATCACAGCAGAACAGAAGGTGCAAGTTCAATCTGTGTAAAATTTAAAAAGCGTGGTATTCCCTGAAGGGAAACTCTCTGTTTCATACATTGACATTGTGTCCTTGCGTTACACTTACTTCTTTCTCTGTGTGTGGTCTCTGTTGTAAGACCCTCAGAGGTGGTGGTTCTTTGAAGAAAAAAAATCCTTTCTGCCCAGTTGTGAAGAAGGTTGCAGTCCAGTGTGTTATTGTTATGTAACTTCAAATCAACTTTGGCTTATGGAGACCCTTGGCAAGATTTATTCAGAAGAGACTTGATATTGCCTTCCTGTTATGGACTTCAACACCTGATATTCCCTGGTGGTCTCCCTTCCAAGCATTAACTGGAAGCTTCCTTGGCATAGTGGGGCCTTCTTTTGGTGAAACATGTACAGAGTTGGGCTCTAAACAGATCAAGCCTCAAAGGAACCACTGACTACACAAGCCGTTGACTGTTCAAAGACTTGCCACCCCAATATATCTAGGGTTAAACAGTAAAGCACATAAGCCTACACACTTAAAATGTTTGTGCTAAAGACCTGGCAATGAACAGAGGTTACTTTTCGCAGGATAGCTTTTCATCGTAATAGAATTCATAATAATAAAAAACCCAACAAAATCCAAATTAATCTCCCCTTTGAAATACACTTACTTTAACCAATTTGATCTGTATCCATCTAGAACTTTAATATCACTACCTTTTCCTTTTTCTCATTTAAAAACATTACATTAAATTACAGTAACACCTATTTCCTGTATTCCTGATGGAAATATCCCAAGAAGATTTCCTGCAAAGTACAAAACTCTGATTTCATAGGAAGATGGACTGATCAAGGGATTTCACCCAAGAAGAAACCCAACACCTCACCACCTTTATTTTCTTTTTTGTTCCTGATGAAAACTTCAAAGCCTCTAGATGATGATAATGATAATGGTAATGCTGACGATTTATATGACCTGATTAGTTTAGATAGCCCATTTAAAGTAGTGGTGTAAGCAAAATGCTCTTTAGGGAATCTAAATTCCAGGAAGGGGAGAGTAATAAATCAGATGTGAGAGCTAACTGAATTACCAATAGGTGAAGAAGGAATATGGAACAAGTAAATGAGTACAGCAATATGACAGGAACGCAGTTATTCCCTCAGCCAAGCTGAAGAATATCCGAGTCAGGCTGTAATGGACCAATTCAGTATGCTAGGGCTGGGGATGTTGTTGGACTGAAAGTCCTCACAATCCTAGCCAACCTTATCAGTGGTGAGGAATGACGGGAGCTGCAACTCGACAACACCTGGAGGGCTGTATCACTCTATGCTGATCTCCCCATCTTTATCTTTTGCATGGTATACCTCTCCTCCACCCTGCCTTGTCCCTTCACACTTTGTCAGCTAAACACTCCTATCTGACTCATAGTTGACCTGGAGTGCTTGATGGGGCCTAATTAGGAGGGGATGAGTTTGTGCATTTAGGATGACTGGAGGCAGACCTTCTGTAACCACGCAAACTGCAAAACAAGCAAGGAAATAAATAATCAGTCTGGTGTACGTGTCTGGACTAGAGTCTGGAATAAGTACGGTTACTTTCTTTTTTCTTATCTCATTGAGCCAACACTTTTAAAAAGGTCACCTGGATGTCAAGGGGGATAATTACATTTGCTTTGGGATGTTTGCATTACTATGAGCTTTAAGGTACCTTCTTTTTCATTTGAGCTTGTTATGTAGATTGCAAAAGCTACACTGGACAGGAAGCTGATCCCTATCTGAAATCTTTGGCTTTTTTCCTTCCACACAATCAACAAATGGGTCTCAGAATAAATAGCAAGAGAAAAGATTCAAGTGTCTTAAGGCTCGTTACATGGAAACACGGGGCAGGCAGAAACACAGGAACCTGGCTTACAACTGTGTCACACCACTGAATCATCTCGCCCAGTATTGTCAGCACAGGCCGGCAGCAATGAATCTCCTGGGTTTCAAACTGCATTCTTTTCTAGTTTACCTGGAGATCGCTAGGACCCTTTTTGCATGGCTTTGGCCATGTGAAAGGGCCTCTGGAGTGTCGTGAAATTGCAAGGATCCATCCACATGATGTCCTCGCAATTGCGCGATGCTGCCGGGCCTGGCAGACGCCGATCGCGCACTATTTCATTTTCAGCTTTGAGTGGAAAATGGTGCGTGATCGCGCATTGCTCCGGGGTCCTGCTTGCACTTACCATGTGTGTGGAGCTCCGGAGCTGCAGCGCTTGTGCTTCCTGCCCCAGCGCAGCCTGGGAAAATCCCAGGCTGCACTGCAGAAGGAAGAGGAGGTGCTCTCACGCTCCCTGCTGGGGAGCTGGCAGCAGCTGTGGAGCTGAAGCAACAGGGACGTGACAGCCTCTTGCAAAAGGCTGCTCGCGCGGTGCCCACACCCTAACGCTGAGAACAGGTAAGCTGCGGAAAGGGCCTAGGATTGCCCAGGATGTTTTTCCATCCAAATACTAACTAGGCACAACCCTACTTCCAGCATTGCTTCTCAACTCTTCTCTTCCAAATAAGGGAAATAAGATACTTGACTAAATAGGTCTTTCGTCTGGTAAAAAAAGAGTCTCTTCTTGTATTTTTCAGTCAGAACTTGGGGAAAGTTACTGTTTGAACTACAAATCCCAAAATCCCCCTACCAGCATGGATAGTGGCTGGGTGGTTTTGGGACCTGTAGCCCCCAACAGCAAGTTCTGGCTCTTCTACAGTATAAGGAAGATAACTGTGGCCATACTATATACTAATAGCAGCTTGATATCACTTTAACTGTCATGGGTCCATATTATGAAATCCTGGGATCTGTAGTTTGGTGAGAGATTTAGACTTCCCTATTTCCCTCCCCTGATGGAAAGAATGTTTTCACTTATTCATTAACCTGTTGAAAAATAGGTTTTCTTACCGAAATACCACCATGAAGAAGACTAGAGCTGCAAGAATTTTTGTACAGTTTTCTCCTGGAATTTAAATTGCTGAAATGTTTTTGGGTGAATTATTGTCCAGAAAAATACACAAAGAGTTGCATGAAAAAAAAAAGCTGGCTGTATTTCTCTGCAGAATAATTTCCCTGGAACTGTTCAGGATGTTCAAATAAGAGAAGACTGTTGTGCAGAAATAGGCATTTGCTCCCTCAGCAGGAGAAAACAGCAGTGATTTTTCATCTTTGTATTCAAGGAGTAAATAGTGGAGGATTCAGAGAGTTCTATTGACTCACTAAACTACAAATCCCACAATTCCGTAGGATGATAGAGCCATGACATTTAGGCCTTTTCCGCACTTTGATTTAGCGACGGGGCAGAGTGTCCTCCGGCGAGGATGTTTGCACTTGGGGGCGAACTGGGTCCAGACTACTTTATGTATGTCCGGACTTCAGCCAGCTCCAGAACGACCAGAACTGGTGGTTCGCCATGCTATTGAAAGACCACTTAAAAGAGGTCTTTCAATAGCACAGCGCGCCCCAGTCCGTCGCTACACTAATGTGTAGATTTGCAGGCTCGCACCAGCGCGAGGCTGCAAATCTTCCAGGGGTGGGCTTTAGGCTGGTGAGCTTCTCCGGTTGGTGGAGAGCCTCCACTAACTGGAAAGCACCATTTTCGTCCCTGGAGAACTGTGTAGCATGGGCACGCACTGCTCCGGATCAGCCTGGATCAGCGGAGGGAGCGCGCCAGCCCAGTAAGTATCAGAATGCCCCATTTTCCCCCCAAAGTGCAAAAAAGCCCTGAATGTGGAATCATAGTGCTATAATTATATCATACAGTACAACTTGGACACCTACTATCACACAAAACTTTCATAATGACACTGTAGCTAGAACCCTTGAAAAAGAAAAGATGTTCACTTCACTTAAAATGGGAGTCTGGGGATCTATGACATTCTGACCCCTCAGAGTAGTGTTTCTGCTAATTTTTATGCCAAACAAGCCCAATGAGCCCGTATACCCACTCTCATAACTTTCTGTTGCTTTAGAAAGGAACGTTGGACTTTATCTGACCTTTTAAAAAGGTAAGATAGGGTTTGCATGGTGACTTCAGGGCTCTTTTGCAGTCAAATCCTGCTGATGGAAAACACAACTGATTATTATCTTGGTCCTGACAACAAGCAAAATTCGTTAGCTTTGTTTGGATTTCACAGTATTGACATCACTTGTTTCCTGCTCAAAGAGGTCACCTGAAGATCCTTTCTCAATTTTGAAGGCTGTGCATGTATGTATTAAAATAAGGCTAACTATAAGCACTAGCTTGGTGTTTTAAACAATATGACCACACAAGCACAAAGGAAAACCATCATAAGATAAGTTATTAGAACCAATTTTGGAAAAGACTAATTTGTGATTATTTTTTTCCTCTTTGAAGATAAAGAATACACTTCTCTAACTGGTAAATCAATTATATTGCATTGAAGATAGTTGCCAGAACATACTAGTTAACTGGCTGGCTATCAAATGTTAGAAATAACTCTGAAAGTTGGTCTGATTCCATTTTTTTAGTCCATAAACATTTTTTAACTGTTCAAAATGATTCATTCTTAAAGTCATAAACCAGACTAAAACAATAGGCAAGATCTAGCCACACTTAGTATTTTTGGTTCCCTTAATTTCAAACAAAGAATAAAAAAGATATATCAGTCACTTTTACTGAAATCAATAGGATTTCAAAGGGCTTTAATTAGGATACGTTTGAATGTCTACCACTGCAGTTCTAACCTGGAAGTGCGATGATGGTGGAAGGTCAGGAAAGGCACAATCTCTTTGATAAGCAGAACCCCCTCCTGGTTTATCTCAATCAGTTGACAAGAGCAATCTGCTGGCAGAACGGCTCTGCTGGCTGAGATCTGCTGGTAGAAGAGCTGAAAAAAGAACTGGAAAAGGGATGGAGGGTAAGAGAAGTTGAGTTACACCAGATCGATATCTCATCAAGCCTGTAGACAAAAAATAATTCTGGCAGAAAGTAAAAGCAGTCCTAAGTGATTTCCCAGTAAATAGACTGGGAGAGGTTTGGATTCATCTGGCCTAGTTTCAACTGAGCTGGCCTTTGGTCTTCTTGGCTAGTTAGGATTTTTCTGCTTCAGACTGAAATGGCAGCTTTCAGATGATTGGAACTCGCCTCTCATCATCTCCAGAAAAAAATGATGTACAGGCAAGATGGTGTAGAAATCTGAAACATCTTGAGGGCACTAAATTGCGGAAGGCTGTATTTAGAGTTCAGTTCAACACACACATGCAATAGAGTGATTAATAAACAAAACGTAATCGTTCAATAAATAAGATTAATGTTTTGGCTTTTACCTTCCTCAGTTGTTTAAAATAAAAGTGAGCTTCTAGCCTATCATTAACATTCTGTTCATTAAGTTCTGTTTGTTAATCACTCTCACACACACAAACACACACACAGACACATACGTGATTTGCTGGATGGGCGTGTATGGGGTTTGACGCATGTGCATGAAGATTTGTGCATGTTGCAGTCCATTCTTTAATTACAGTTTTATTCTACCAGTTACTGTGCAGAGACAGTAGCATAAAGGCATTGATTGTAGTGTAGATATAAGAGGAAAATTTATCTGGCAGGAATGATGTTTGGATACAATCAAAGTTTCCTTTATTTCACTTTTTCATGTTGCTCTTTCTTCTGTATAAATATTTCAAAAAACAAACCAATAAACTTAGGGTTCTTTCCATCCTTAATACATAATTTGTGAATCTGGGTAAATTCTACATTTTTGGGAGGGGGTAAATTCTTGAAAGAACATTCTTTCCCACTAGCATGGGCCAAATTCCACTAGTGCAGCTATTCCTTGCAACACAGAGAGGGCCATGTCATAACCACCTGTCATATGGGTTTAAAGAAGGCAAGTCTCTTAAAAAGAAAATGGTATTAACCTCGGCTGAGCACTAATATGACTGAGTATTTAAAAGATTCAAACTCAGAATTTATCGAGCTAAGCACACTAAAGGCCTGGGCTTGGATAAACAAAGCTGCCAGCTTTAGGTTTTCTCACATGTTATTTCCATCAGAAATATGAAGAATCTTGTGAATTTTGAGAAATCTCAAACAAGAGTGACTCTATTAGAGTCTTGACACAAAGTCCCACCAAAGTCTACATACACTGTGTGCAACAGAAGCTAAGCAGAGTAACACCTCGTTAGTACTTGGATGGAGATACAGCCTACCTCCTGTTTCAGAGAAAGGCAATGGCAAACCACCACTGAGTATGAAATTAAAGAGGTCGCCATAAGTCAACAAATTACTTGAAGGCACACACAGGTGTGCCCACACATGAACTCCTGGATCTCTATATGAATGTCCCAAAATCTTGAACTGCAGATGGCAGAAAACAAGCAAACACTAAATAAATAAAAACCTTCAGGCCCCAGACTGATTCTGTTGAGCAGACTGACCATTGATTCCTTCTGGACATGAAGGAAGAGACTTACAAAAGGGCATTCTGTTCTGGCTGAACCTTTTTTTGACAACACAGTCTTTGTGAGCTTTGGTGTGTTCCTATAATTTTGGTCTTGACTATTGGCCTCTGCTTCCAATGGACATTTACACTATCATATGATGCCTTTCTCTCATCAACAGATCAGTGCCTGTGGCTGATGCATGAGAAACTGCCAAAAATGATCCCCCTGTTTTTTTTCTCCATGATGGCATCAAAGCACACTTTCCTCCTTCTTGTCTTCCTCTGCCTTCTCCTCCATGTTTTGGAAATATCACACCCACAGGGTGTTTTTCGTGCTATTTTGGGTGGTGGTGGTGGGAACAATAACACAGAGCTACAACGGAGTTTCTGAACAGCCTTTGCACTTTCCGCCAAGCCATTCTTTGTATTTATTTGTTTATTTGGATTTATTGTCTTGCTGTTTGCCCAGAATGGGTCACTGCATGTTGTAGAAAAGCAAAATAGAGCCAGTTGAAACAACCTGATGCCTGCTATACAACGAAGACTGCATTTCATCATAAATAACCCAAGGCCAGTGGGAACTGAAGAGCCTGGCATAACTTGCATTGTTTATGGATTTCAAGAGCCTGATCAGATGCATGGCCATGCTCCTCTTCTTTCATCTCACATACACACAATCCCCAGGAGTAGACAGAGAATATGTTTTCCAGTGCTGACACCTCCTTGCTTCAAATCACAATATTCCATCTGAAAGGAACACACCAGCTAATGTAAACTGAGAGGACTAGGGTACCTGGGAATGTCCTAACTGGGGTACGATTGGGAAAGAGAGAGGTGTAAAGGAGCAGCTTTTAAATCTCCATGGTGAAGGAACAGAAAATTGACTGGTGTCAGAAGGCAGCAGAGGTGGCAGGAGGAGTGGGGGACTTCAGGACATTATCAGAATGCATGCTGCCAGAATGAGATACAAGGAAGAAGCTGTTATCTGCACACTAATAGTGCTTCCTTCCTGCCATCATTCATCTTACTTTAGTCATCCCCCTCCCATTCCACTCACTCGCTGCTCATTATCTTAATGTACTGGAGACAGGCGAGTAATAGATCTTGCAAATGGATGCTGCCAATCCTATGCCGCCACCCCGACCCCCCTTTGCTTTTTGACAAGGATAATTCCAGTAGGTCTCTCTCCTCTTCTCTCCTTGCATTAAGTAGCAGTCTCCCCTTAATTGTATTCCAGAGATTTGTAACTCCTTTGCACCTTTAACACATACTTCCTGTGTGAGGACAACTGCATTAAATTATCATCTCTATTGAATAAGAGAAAGATGAATGGAGAGGAAGAGCCCCATCAACAGAAGGGTGAGCGCATCCATATAAATACTTGCCATGACAGGCAATGGAGTGGATGAAATTTAAAGCTACTGTTTTCTCCTCCTCTCCAGTGTGTGAGAACACATTAATAGGTCATTAATGCATCTCTGTTGTCTCTTGGCATGCGAATCTTCTCTCCCCCTGCCAGTTATTTGCTGCCCCATGGGAGGCCCTGGAATGACTTAAATCATGAAGTGGAAATTAGGGATTCACTGAGTTGTTTCCATCTGAGTTACCATTCTCCAGAAGGAGCTGGTCCCAGAGCGGACATTTATGGCATCATGTCATACCTTTCTGTTTTACAGGTCATTAATTTCACAGGGCACTCTGTTAACTTAGAATAGAGGTGGTCATCACCCAGCTTGGGGGTTATGTACAAGCTCCTGGAGCCATATTTGCAGTCGCGTAGGGACGTGGGGGTAGAGGGGGGCAATTCGCCCTGGGCAGCAATGTTTTTTGGGGGCATCCCAGCCTGTAGCCATGCCCCGGCATGCCCTGGCCACGCCCCCATGCATCTCGGCCATGCCACCATGCACAGTGGCCTCGCCCCTCGCACTGTAGCCTTGACCCCCACACACACACTCCAAGCCCCACCACTGCATATTTGTGGCTCACAAGGATTCCTGTTGTGCCACTGAAATTTAGTCATAGAGCAGTAGCACCAAAAAAAAAAAAGGGCTCCTTTCCCCTTCAATTAGTGTACCAAGAAGACTCCCAGAAGCATTAGTTGAGTACACACTTCCCATACAGCTTGTTTTAATGGTAAAATACCTAGAGAGGAAAGCGGAGCTCCTTTTGGCCTTACTGTACCACTAGACAGTGACAATATATGTGTGTCCCAGCACCCTGAGACCTATTCTTGATTGCAAATGTCATCACAATATAAAATATACTGGATTTCTATCTAGCAGGGATTGTGTGTATATGAGATGAAAGAAGAGGAGCATGGCCACACTTGATGTCAGGATTGCAAAGTTCTGTATGACCCTGCAGGAGCTGAATGATATGTATATCCAGGGGTAACCACATTGGCCATACAGGAAAATCTTTCTTCTCCTAAAATGACTTTTAGTTCCCATGCCTAATGAGAAGCTTCAAAAGCTTGTGTAATATACTTTGTGCCTTTGGTTGTCCTTGTAAAGGTATCACTGCAATATGGTTTTTAAGATTTGTTTTGCTACATGTTTCAGGAGATAATTTCCTGGAGGCAACATATTCTCCACTTAACTTACTCCATTCCTAAGATTCTGAACATGCTACAACATTTCTTTCTCATACTCATCTTTGCAGAAGAGTATTTCCATTTTTCATGTTGTATTTCATCCTTATTCTGCATCCATACAGAATGCCATTCCCATTCGTCTCATGATGCTTGTTTGTTACTCTCTTCCATTTATGGTCTTCCCATCTTGACCTCTAAAGGAAATTTATTCCATTAATTCTTCACAGCAAGGGCCTGCCTCTCCTCCAAGGATGGACAAAGTGTCACAGGATATGTGGGAACTTCACTCTGCTGAACCCCTCATGAAAAATAAAGAGAAACTCATGAAACACTGGCTTTGTAATAAAGCAGAGGCCAGGCTTCCCACCCCTTCCCCAAATGCATCTATAACTGGATTTCTGGCCACATCCAGCTTTGGTTTCTCTTTATTTTTTCACAGTTTGAGGGCTGGTGCAACCCAAGATGGATCCTTACTGAGGCAAGTTAGTCCCCAGGCTCTCTGAAGTTGTTCATCCGTTCTGTAAAGTTTGGTGTTATCTTAGCTCTGATGACAAGATAAGGCACTATTTTTTCCTCATGACACCTGAATACAGATGCTTGCCTGTGTTCTCGATGGCTGTGTGGCAGCTCTGGAGACACTGATTTGGACTGGAGGCTCCAGAGTTGGGCTGCTGGGACCCACATCCTCCTCTAGTGCATTCACAAAGAGGGGCACAGAAAGCTCCTGCTTCTACTTTAGATGAGCTAAAGGTAGCTGAACTTTAGTATGTCAACTGAACTCTAAATGATGGTTAATCTTATCTGTGGCTTGTCTGAAAGAGGCCAGCTGATAGGTTGATGTTGTTGTGTTACTATGCCATACACCCCCACTCTATGATGAATTGGCAATGAACATTATTTAATTGGCATCGAAAATATAAATCATACATTGTTATGGCTGAAAAGCCTTGCTGGCAAAGAGGACTGGCTGTACGTGTGCAAGATGGACCTCTGGGCATGCTCAGATCGTATCAGTTGGGAAGCTCCAGTGCTGATAAGATTGCAAGAATCCCCTCGATGACTCAACCCTGAAACACAATGGCACACATCTTTATCTCAATAGAGCAACCAATGGTCATCAGCCTGTTCCCTCTTGACCTGCCCAAATATTAAGAAGCTATCATATTTCCATCAATGCTTTGTCACCTAATGCCAAGACTACTAGCCTGTTCTGGATCCCATTGTTTGCTTTGCCAGGGAGCCATTAACACTTTCCCTTTCAGGCCAGAAAAACGGTATTTAAACCCCGGTTCTGAGCTAGAGAATTCATAGTACACTGGACAGAGGCTGTCATTCTGCTGCTCAGATTCTTATTCTTGTGCTAGACTTAGACCTCTAGTCTGAGCCATATCGCTTGGTCTCTCCTCTTCAGGATAGGTAAATATTGCGCACTTCACTCAACTTCTTGCTATCCAATTTTTCCTTCCTTTCCTTTGGTTAGCCTTGTATGGTTGTGAGACTGCTTGAACCTTGTGTGCGTTTGGGATTTTCCCCAATAAAACATTATTTTAATTGCTAGCTGGTGTCCTTGCATTAGTACTGGTATACAAAGGTGGAAAGATTCTGTAAGGTTACCGCCCTTTGCAGGCCTCCCTGGCACCACAGGTGGATCTCTGAGTCATCCACCTTTTGGGGTAACATGTGCATTTTAAATGCACTATAGTTGTGAATAACCAGCAAAATTTCCAGACTACTTCTCAAACGTCCTTGACATGGCATATACATATCCTCCCCATGTCCTGATTGGGTAGAGACAGTCCTGATTAACATTCTGCTGTCCAGCTTTTTCAGCTGCTTTAACTATGTCCCACTTTCCTTTTCCTCCTCCTACTTTTTCCTTTCATCTTCAGCTTCCTGCGCTTCTTGCAAAATGAGTTCAAAGTGCAAAAGTAGTGCGCATGCAATTGACTTAAGCAGGAAGGAAAAGAAGGAGGAGGCTGAATATTGTCCTTGTCAGTGGGCCAATGTATAGAGATACAATATGAAAGTGTTTTGTGCAATTTTGGCTTCTCCAAAAGAATCTTGAGAAATCTAGATTACAGAGATTGTTGAGAATAATGCTAAAAAGATCAGATGACAAATTCCTATATTTCCTGGGGAAAAGGTAGGATTACTGAACCAGTTTGGCTGCTGTGTAAGTCCTTTGCAATTGTAATTTGCCTAAAACAGTTTACTAGAATCTTGTAAATGAAGTTTGATCTGATTACCTAGTCACTCACACCTGCCTCGCTTCTCCTTCCAACTTGATGCCATGCTATTTGGAAGATCACTCTTCACACTGGAGGTGAGCTCATCTAGTTGCCCAAAGTGCCTCAGGAGGGGAGTCTCAGGAGGTTTAAAAGGTCTGTGATTTGAATGTTGAAATGCAAGGGAGTTTTCCACGATCATGGGCTGACTTGTCCAGTCTGATAGGTTTTCACATCTTGAACCAAATTACACATGTAGTGGAACACAGTTTTTTTTATTATTATTTTTAACACCTCTCTTTAAAATAAAACGCAGCTGTAGAAGATACAAAATTTTTAACCCATTCTCATCCTAACTGAAAAATATTCCCTCTCTGCTGCTTTTTCTCTGTGAGGAAAGAAGATCAGATGATCACCTCTGAAGAATATATTGAGACTTGTACTATTGTTGTTGCTGCTGCTGCTGCTGTTGTTGTATGCCTTCAAGTTATTTATAACTTGTGGTGACCCTAAGGTGAACCTTACACTGGCTTTTATTGGCAAATTTGTTCTGAGGTTGAAGTTTTTCCTGGCCAGTCTTAAAGGTGAAGAAACTGGAAATCTGCTGCCTCTTCCTACCCTTCAATAAAAAAATCATTCATTCATTCATTCACTTTATATCCCAGCTTCCCCTTCCGAGAAATGAGATTCAAAGTGGACCACAATTTAAAACCAATGCAGTAGAGATAAAAAGACTCCAAAAGAAATGTAATTAAATCGTCATTAACATTTTTAAATATCCATCTATAGGGCAAAATGAAAAGGCTTTTAAAAAAACAAAAAACAAAGAAAGAAACAGTATGGCATTTTATTAAAAATCCCTTTCTTATGAAAATAAAAAAGCCTAGTCATTTTGCAAAAACTTGTAAGAGCAGAAAAGCCTTTACCTGCCAATGGGAGGACAACAAAGAGGGATTCAATCTAGCCTTCCAAAACCATATTGTGTGTTTATATCACCCTCTGAAACTTCAAAATGGCAGCTAAGAGGCTGTGCCGCTGAATGTACATTCCCACTATGCAGTCTGTTCCCACTGTGTTCAGATGGTTGTCAGCATCTCTTTACTTGATTTGTATAAGAATCCTGTAGATACAAGGATCCTAATTAATCCAAGAAGTGTTTTCAGATCTTTCAAATACTTTTTTTCTCCCTACATTATGGTGTTTTATTGGAACTGTATATGACAATTCTGGATTACGTTATAAAGCAAGGGGAGCGTTGTCCTGAAGGGCAGCCTATTGGAAATATTTAAAATAAAGAAGTACATAGATACAGGCCATGGAATTTCTGAAAAGACATTGATGGGTAAAAAACATAGCAAAGAGCAACGCTAATGCTGTTAATCTCCCAGATGATAGTTAAGTGGATGCTTTTTCTGGTAGACAGGTGAATGCATGTCTTCAAAAAAAAAAGAAAGAAAGAAATTGCAAACGACATTTAGGTTTCTGTAAGCCCAGAGGTCGCAACTAAACTGGGGCATTATCACAATGCATTTCTCCTTCCTGTTTCTATGAAGTGAGTGACTGGGCCTTCTCATCTCTTTAAGCTCTCACAGGAGTGAGGAACGTCTCCTCCTACTGCAGGCTATGCTGCTGGTTTGGCTTTGATCAAACCTCAATGCTTGTTGTTGAAAGGATATATTTCCTCCTGCCAGATCCTCTAAACCTAGACCGCTGATTCAAGTCCACTACCACAGGCCCTGTCAGACAGGAAAAAGAGCAATTGCTCCAACTTGGAACTTCTCCCTTCATAACCCCCACCCCACCCTGCCCTGTGCCATTTTCCGAGCAACCACCGAACAAAAGCAAGCAACCAGCCAAATTACAGTTTGTTTCCATCAGGCACACAGTGCCCGAGCCTGATTCACGTGCTCGTTCTATTCCTCTGTTTCATGGGATGTCGTGCTGAGAAACTGGGAGAACTGTTTCTTATTATTTCGAGGTGTTTTTGTTTGCACAGTGAACATCAAAGCTGACTTTCAATTATCACCCATGTCCTTCGAGCTGTACTTGGCCTCTTGCATCTATTGTTCCTTCAGCCAAAATGATAATTGGAGCCAGGTTTCTCCACCGTGCAGGCTGCCTTTGCTCTCTTCATAGAAATGAGACGGCAGTATAGATGCGTTGCCCTAAGCCTTCCAGGGTTTATTCCTTGTCACCAACCAACAGGGTTTCAACATCGTATCTCACAAAGGCAGTGTGTTCGAACTGGGTTCATTGCTGTAACTTCTTCAAGTGTTGTGTGGTTTAATGTCTTGCCAGAAAGTAGAAAGGCATCTGAGCAAACATGGGCTTCACTCTGTTGGAAGATTACCATGTTTATTATTTATTCCTTTTAAAAAGATCCTATCACCCATCCTCTAAGAAGCTCAGAATGGCCAATTTATTTATCATTTTTTTAAAACCCACCATTCAGCCAATTAATATCTCTAAAAATGGCTCAGATCCATTAAAAAACAGAAGCAAACCAAACAAAAATAAGACAGGCTATTCAACAAAATAAAAAGTGGAAGTTGGAAAAGTTACTTATAGAGTTTAGAATGCTCAGAACCCTAACAAGAATGACCACCCGCTCCAAAGCCATAACATTTTCTGCACTCTACCAAAAAGGCACAAGACAACCACAAACAAACATTATTCTGCCTTGTTCCTCCAGACTCAAAGTGGCGCATAAAAGTTAAAACAGATACATATAAAAATGGAGATTGCTACAAATGTTGAAAATTAAAATATAACTAAACCAACATTAGAATCAAAAGCAATTTGAAAGCTCATGCATCCCCTGCCAAAAATACAAATATCACAGCACATGATTGAAAGACATTTCCCCAGAAGCTGGCAGTGACTAAAGGCCTGTTGAAAGAAGCAAAGAGGAGGAAAGAATTTTTTGAGAACAAATTGGTCACCAATAAGCAGGAGTTTCATATACCTGCTTTGGGCCTGTCTGCTCTTTCATTGGTACAGTGATTTGCTGATGGTTCTTATTCCTTTGGCCGATGGGACTGGGCCAGAGTGTGCTTCCCTTCTGCTCTGCAGTCCCTGATCAGCTGCCACTTGGAGCAGAATGTCCTTTCAGGCAGGAAGACCCTTGCAGCTGCCCCTGCACTGCTTGATGGGTGAGGCCAGGCAAGCCCATCTCTGCCTCCTCCTGTTTTCTGCCTTCCCTTTAATTCTTGCTACAGTTCTATAAGATAGGCTATGCTGAGAGATAGATCCTATAACTGGCCCATTTTATGTTGCCGGCTGCTCAGAGAACAATGTTATTGAATAGCCTTATAGAAATGTAGTGAGCAGGGTATAACAATGGTGAGGGAAGAGGAATGAGGCAGTCCCAATTAATCCTCTGTTACCCCACTTTTTCAGCTGTTTTTAAAAATATCCTAGCTTCTCTCCTACTCCCCATTCCACTTTCCCCCTTTTGTTCAGCATTCCTCAATTGTTGCAAACTATTGCAAAAATAGTTTACACCCAATTAATTCAGCAGAGCAGAGGGGGTGGAATCTCGTCCTCTTTAGTAGAGTTATTTGAAATTCTCTTTGTTTTTTTCAGGCTTTCCTAAACTCAGTGCATAAATTTTGAAGTTTCTTAGTAGTTTCAAGTGAAAGCGAACTCCTGCAGCCTGTTCCAGCTTGTAAGTTCTTCCTCATTAAAAACTCTGTCATCTTGACTACACTCTGATGTTGTTTGGCCATGTGTATCCCATCTTTTGTTTATATAATTTTAACATGTAAGAGTGTAAATAAATAAATTGTACTCTGAAATGTCTCTTCCTCCTCTTTTTAATGAGATTTAATGAAATTTACTTCCCTCTGGAGATCTTATTAAGAGTTAATATTAAATGGATTGAGGTAATTCTATGTGTTTGGCATTATTTACTCTGAGGTACAATAGACAGATGGAGAACAAGGCAGGGCTTTTCTCTGGCTACTCTCAGGTGAGCGGATAGGACTGCAGACTCAAGTAATGGAACACAGGTAGCTAAGGCCCTTTTCACAGGTGGGGAGCCGAAACGGGGCGGCGCACACAGGGGCGGAGATTACCTGCGTGCGTTTTGCTCCGTCCCTGCTCCGTCCCTGTGGGGAGTGCGGCTCCGCCGCTCCACACGCCGCCAAATTTCGGCGGCGTTCAGTGGCGCCCAAAATGGCGGCTGGCGGCTTCCAGCGGCGCTCCGCCAATCAGGGCAGCGTGCCAGCTGGAAGCCTGCCCCCGGGCAGATCTGCAGAGATGCACTAATGCGTCTCTGCAGATTCACGCCGGGAGCAGCCGTGGATTGGTGCGGGCGAGTTTCATAAAAACCACCTGGGAAGGTGGTTTTTAAAAAACTCGCAGTGCCACCTTTGCGGCTGCACTAGAGCGGTTGGAGGTGTGGAGCCTCATCTTTTCCAACCGCACTAGATCGCCCCACAGTGTGAACGACCTCCGTCTCCGGTCGTCTGGACGCGGAGTTTTACCCCCATGTGGAAATGGCCTAAGTCACTGGGACATTTCAGCAGGCAGCCAAAAATGCTAAAGGGTGGAAGAATTCAAGGCAAATTTCACAAGCACTGATCATAATTTGATTCCAATTTACACGAACAGAAGAAGAGCTGAGTTAAATTGACTGTCATGTTTGGGAGTGTATGAGACTAAGGCGCTCCAGCTGGAATATCAAATGGTGAGGAATACTGGAAGTCACAGGTCAACAAGATCTGAAGGCCCCATGATTCCCAACCCTGCCAGGTATTCTTAGAACAGAAATGGGGAACCTCTAGCCTATGGTTATAATCCAGTACACAAAGGTTCTCCACATGCAGAGATTGCCTTGTTGGTCTTTCCCCTTCTCAAGCCCTCTCCCCTGGAGGCTAGCAGAGAGTGGAATCTCCACAGTCACCAGAAATACAGTCATGTAGGGATGGGGGGTGATGGAGGCGGTTTACCCCAGGTGGCGATCTTTTTGGGGGGCGCCCCAGCTCCTAACCACATCCCTGCATGCTGTAGCCCTGCCCCACAGACTGTGACCCCGCCCACACACACTGTAGCCCCTCCCCATGTGCTATAGCCCCACCCTTTATGCTGTAACACTGCCCTCGCCTGCCCCCCTCCACGCAATCCAAGCTCCGCCATTGCAGAAATACAAGTGAGTATTCCAGGATTCCGTCCTGCTCTGTTGCTTTCTTAATCAGGAAGGTGAACAGCATGCTAAAGGGAACATTTGTTATCCCTGATCAGTGACTAGAGATAGCTGCAGGGTGGAAAGAACAGTGGGGAGTGCATTTTGGGAATGGATCCTTAAAGCCCTGGTCACATTGCAATTGGGAAGGGAAGTGGTACACTAATTGCTAGCTAGCTAGCTAGCTGTTTGTTTGTTTGTTTGTTTATTTATTTATTTATTATCTCACCTGTCTTTGGTACAGGACAAAAAGCAGCCCAAATTAAATTAATGTAATTAATGTAATTAATTAAGTTAAATTAAAATAATGTACAGTTAAAACCCATTTTATACAATGTACAGTTAAAACCCATTTTATACAAAAGTCTTTTAACAAATCAAAAAATTAAAAAAAATATTATTTAAAAATACAAAATAAAAAGTTCTACTTAAAAAGCTAATTTAAAACACATTTTGATATATTTTAAAGGATAAAAACATAACTCATTAAAAGATCCCTCTGCAACAGTAACTTAAGAACTAAAAGCCTTCTTAAATAAAAAAGTCCTTGCCTCCTAGCAGAAAGAGAGCAGTCAGGTGGCCAACTAAGCCTGTGTTGGGAGGGGATTCCACAGCTTGGGAATAGCTGGCAAGGAGTCAGTCTCACTTGTCCTTGCCAAATGCACTTGTGACAGTGGTGGGATAGAAAGAAAGGTTTTCCCTGAAGACCCTAAAAATTAGACAGGCTTATAAAACTTTACCTGTCCCATGTTCATTCCAAAAAGGAAGGCAAGGGGTGGGTGAGGCTGCCCTCATAGAGGTGATGGCTGGGGAAACATTCCTTCAGCTGGTGCCTCATTCGAGGCACTTTGCTGTACAGAAGATTGACCCTTACTGGGGATTAAATTTAATGCCTTGTGTGTTGCAGGGGGAGGTCAGCAACCCTAGGTCAGCAACCACTAGTGCTTTGGCCAGGGACCGAACTGTGTGTTTATGTGTATGTATGTGTTCCACTCATCTGATATCAGTGATATGCCCCCCCAATAAGTAACTTGCTGAGGATAAGTGGGAGGCAGTCCCCCACAGTGTTCAAAAAAGTTATCTTGCACCTGATAAACTATATTTAAGTCTACAGAAGCTTTTGCTACTAACTTCTTTCTCTCAGTTACTTTCTCTTGCATACTGATCCAGTCTAACATGGCAATATATTTGAAATTCCAGCTGACTTCAAGGGCCTGTGGATGATGTCATGTTTGCAGCAAATGGGATGACAATAATAATTGCCCATTATATGACCCTAATTATGTTGTAGGGGAAGGCTATACAAATGCAGCTTCAGAATGAAGCCTCACCCTTCACAGGAGGCCATCTATAAACCCCCTTCTGTTTCTGACTGGGTGGCTCTGTTACCCTGATCTCTGGGGGTCCCGGGAGGGGCACGCAAATAATCAAACAACAACCACAACCTTGGGGAAAATTAGCTGGAGCACTCACTAAAGCTAGCAAGAGGCAGGGTAACTTAGCAGGATGTTGCAACCCAGCGTCTACGGGGTCAGGTCAGTCAAGCAGCCAGACAATTTAAAATAGCAAAAACAAAGTTCTATTAAACACAGACAAACATAAAAAACGACACAGTCACACAGCTAGCTAAGAATTGGGAATAGGGGTTTTCGGAGGGGAATGGGTGATACGACACCTGTCTCGTAGTCCTGGAGAGATATGAAGATAGAGTTTGTTGGGGTGCAGGGGAGAAGCTCAGTGCAGTTCACTGAGGGAGCTTGCTGAACAAAGTGGCAGCAAGGCGGTCTGGAACTCGGGAGTGATCTCGGGTTGAACGGGCTAAGTTACTGGAACTGAGGGGATGGCTTGCCAAGCGGAGCGGCGGCAAGGCTGGATGGAACTCAGGAGTAATCCGAGGTGGTCTCGGAATTGGGGGTTTATATAGGGTGAATTGTGACTGCAGGCCATACCTTACTCGGTGAGAACAATATGAGTTTGGAGCGGAACAAAGCTTTGGAATGGTCAGAGTTTAGCATGATTGGCTTAAAGCTGAATCAACAATAGTGTAGCCAGTATGCAAATGCAGAGTGCTTAGTACAGCTTTGTAAGGTTACCTGCTCGGGGCAGGGAGGCCTTTGTTAGTATCGCGCATAAGCAAAAGGGTGTTTGCCGGAGAGGTCCCTGAAGCGACAAACCGGCTCTGTCCGGCCTGCCTAGGTGGGGAATGGAATGTCCAGCAATTATCAGCTGCGCCTGTTTATGTGCTTGTCTGGAGGCCTCGCGAACACGTGGAGCAGGGTGGCAGAGGAAAGCTGAATGATTTGATATCAAAACGATATCAAGTGCAATCTCTGGGTAGGCCTGAACTGCGGTAACAGCTCTGTTAATTGCTGCTGATGTTGTGTGCCTTCAAATAATTTCTGACTTATGGTGACCCTATGAAAGTAATGGATTTTCTTGGCAAGATTTGTTTAGAGGGAACTTGTCATTACCTTTGCTGAGGCTGAGACAGTGTGACTTGCCCAAGTGGGTTTCCATGCCTGAATTTGAATCTAGGTCTCCTGGGGTCCTAGCCCAACACTGAAACCACTGCTGGCTATCTTTGTTAACAAAAACGAGAGCCTTTCCACACTAAACTGTTATATCTCCATCATCATCATCATCATTACTACTACTACTACTACTATTATTATTATTATTATTATTATTATTATCATCATCATCATCATCATCATCATCATCATCATCATCATGGGGTTTGCAATTTCCTGAGGCCAAAGAGCTTCTAAAGGCCCCTCCCTAAACTGCAAACCCCAGGATTCCATAGGATGTTGAAAGTGGAACAATAGCATTATAACAGCATAGTACAGAAGGCCCTATATCTTATTTAATCATTCCTCTCTCCCAGCAGCCATGTTGTTAGTATGCAAAGATTCAATCAACTTTGTTTTAGCAGCCATGTTGTATCACTGTACAAACCCCAGCTGAATCCCAGCTGAAGAAGCTGAGCTCACACATCATGTTCAGAGGTGATAGGGTAGAGGGTTTATTAACATCAATAATTCTGAAAAATGTTTATATGAGAAGGTGAGGAAAATGGGTGCTGCATTGCCATCTAAAAAGCATTGCATTGATTCATGTTTGCAATGTGTGTGCATGCCCAAAATCTTCCAGATTTTGTATTGACATAAGCAACAATCCTTGTAGTGATTTTGAGGAGGGTTGGGGAAGTCTTTAATTTTTTATATGTTAAATCACCTTTCAGGGTCAGTGCATACAACTAAAGAGCAAGTGAAAACACACACACACACAAACATGAAGGAAATCTTTGTGTCATCTGCATATAGACATTTATCCTATGGATTTTGTCATTCAGAAGGGCAGTTAGTAAGATGTTCTGATGAATTGAAAAGAAGGGAAGACAATACAGTTGGTGTTATAAATTCATTTCAGACTCCACATTTAGCAGTGAAAGAGTAAGCACAGGGGCAAAGCTGCTAAAACAAATTAAATCAATAGCCCTGAAGATGAGGACTGCATTCTTCAGTATTCCTGTGTGATTGCAATTTATAAAGCTTACCAAAGAAAGTCCAGGCATTAACTCTGAAGGCCTCTTTTATTGCTCATGTGGATAACCAGCCGGTCATTGTTGGGATTACAAGATGTAGACTGTGACAGGGCTCTCATACTTCCAAGTGTCACATGCAACTAGGACTTTAGAAATTCAGTTCCAAATCCTCACTAAGCCATGAAAAACAGTGGGTGAATTTGGGTCTGTTGCTCTCTTTCTTGGACTTGTAGGATTATTGTGAGGATAAAGTGGGGAAAGAGAAGAACTGTGTGCTGGTTGGAAGACTGTGTAGGGGGACTTCCAGTATGTATGGCAGAAATTTGCCTGCCCCTGTAAATGTTCTATGATAGAAGAGTGCTTTTCATGGCAGATTGCCATCATAGAAGGGTTTGGTCAGCAAGAAGTTCTCTCTGGATTAAAGGGAGACCAAGGGATCACCCACAAGTATCAGAAACTCTGGCTCATGGTGATAAGACCGTCATCTTGGTGGTGGTTGAACACAAGAGGAGAAATGGGGGACCAGGAGAGAGAACCTGCCTGTCTGCAAAAAAGTCAGTCATTTCTTGTCAAAAGATAATAGACTCTAGATCTGTGAAACACATTTTCTTTATCCCTTTGGAAATAACATCTTTGGATAATAAAGGAAAAGAAATTCTGATTGAGGCAGTGGAATGGACGCCCAGAAAACTTCCTACTTTCTGGAACTGAGTAAGTGAAGTTTTACCCCATGAGATCATGATTTAAAAGCAGAAGGTTGGTATGTTAAAAGGATACAACAGATTGAGAAGGTAGTTGCTTGAAAAGATAGAAGATTGTGAAATTTACTTCTATTGATTGGATTTTGTTGAGTAAAAATATTGAATTTAATTGAGCAAGGGGGAAATTATATTATAAATGTAGTCCTAATCATTCTAAGTGACAAGACTGACTGCAACCAGACATTGCTGAGGAACACAGATGAGTAGTGCTTGGTTTTTAACCCTATAATTGCTGGATTGAGGAAAGATGTAGCCTTCCCAAAATTTTTACAGAAGCTGGTGGATGCAATCAGACCGATCAGATTGGAAGAATTACCAAAAATAAATCTGAATCTGAAAATGGAGCAGAAAGATGTGAAACAAGAGATGATACAAGGATGTAATGGACTTAAGAATTTGGGACATGAGGGTAAAGTGGAAATTTTGGATGGTAAAATAGAAAGCATAATTCAAGGAAGGGGAAAAGATCAGGCTAATTTGAAAATGATGTGTATTGAAAATGTATGCATGGAAGAGCAAATTCAAGTTGATCTCATAGAGGGATTACACTGTGAAATTGAGAAGACTGTAAAGAGAAGTGATTATGAGATAAATGTGGACAGTAGGATGCTGAATAATAACTGTCTTAAAGTATGGAATGGAAATGAGATGGATCTAGGATTTGAGAAGGGATGGAATTAGTTACTCATGGGAAATATTACGGGGATTAAAAAAAGGTTTTGTTGAGAATGTGGTTTCTGTGTCAGAATGTGTCTATCTGTACAAATGATGTGCAGCTGCAGGAGAAAATGCTTCGGTTTGTATGGTGGAGATAAAACAAAGCCAAGAGTCAAATTCAAAATGAAAATGTTAGTAAAGTGAATGAGTTAAACTGTGTTGCAACCTAGTTACATGGCAAAGATAGGCAGATTCGAATGTAAGGACAAAGAGTTAGATATGGATGATGATACAGTTTTAAAGGGATTCTTTACTAAACAAATTCTTATAATAGATTTATTACTGATTATTAATTATGAGATAAATTTGCTCAGAGTTTAGTAAGAGAGTTTGAGATATGGGATAAATTGTCAAAGTAAGGCTGGGATTAGAGAATAGGATTAGAGAAGGATAATGAGTGATATTTTAAAGACGAAGAAGACCCTGGAGCGAGGGAGATAAGAAAGAAAAATGAAAAAGAAGAATAGGACTATGTGATATGTGGCCCTTGAGGAATAATGAGAAACAGGGTACTGAAGGAAGAGAATGTTAGAGTGTTAAACAGTGAGGTTTGAAACAATGGGCTTTTTCGCACTTGTGGGGGGAACGGGGTGTTCTGATACTTACCGGGCTGGTGCGCTCCCTCCACTGATCCAGGCTGATCCGGAGCAGTGCATGGCCACGCTACACGCTGCTCCGGGGACGAAAATGGTGCTTTCCGGTTGGTGGAGGCTCTCCACCAACCGGAGAACTCGCCAGCCTAACGCCCACCCCTGGAAGATTTGCAGCCTTGTGCTGGTGCGAGACTGCAAATCTACACATTAGCACAGTGATGGAGTGGGGCACGCTGTGATATTGAAAGACCTCTTTTAAGCGATCTTTCAATAGCACGGCCAACCACCCGTTCTGGGCGTTCTGGAGCGGGCTGAAGTCCGGACATACATAAAGTAGTCTGGACCCAGTCCGCCCCTAAGTGCAAACATCCTCGCCGGAGGACGCTCTGTCCCGTCGCTAAATCAAAGTGCGGAAAAGGCCTACGGCACATATATACAGTTGCTGAAAGAAGGAATGCAATTTTTTTTTCTCTTTTTTCTTTAGATTTCTCATTTTCTGTATGTTTTTTCTTGTATTTTTTTCTTCTTGTATTTTTGTTTTGTATTTTTTTTTTTTTGTTCTTTATCAGTTTGTGATGTTTTAAGAGTCAGCACTGTATAGTGGTTTGAGCATTGGACTGCAGCCCTGGAGACCATCGTTCGAGTCCCCAGTCAGCCATGGAAACCCACTGGGTGACTTTAGGTGCATCACACACTCTCAGTCCCCCCCCCAAAAAAAACCTGTGATAGGTTTGCCTTAGGGTCAGCATAAATCAGAAATGACTTGAAGGCACGCAACAAAATAACAACAATAACAACAATGATTTAATGAATTCTTATAATTCTTAATTTTAATTTTTTTTCAAAAAGAAGACTCTGTGTGTGCATGTGTGTTTCCAAGTCACATGTCAACTATGGTGACCCCATGAATTTCATAAGGTCTTCTTGAGCAAGGAATACTTAAAGAAAGTTTTGACAGTTCTTCCTCTGAAATATAGCTTACAGCACCTGGTATTCATTGGCAGTCTTCCATCCAAGTGATAATCAGGATAGACTCTGCTTAGTTTCCAAGATCAAACATATAAAGATCATATAAATGCAACCAATAAGTGAATTATAAAAAATAGAAAGCTTCAGCTCATAGAGTCATAGAATCACAGAGTTGGAAGAGACCACGGGAGCCATCCAGTCTAACCCTCTGCCATGCAGGAACACACATCAAAGCACTCCTGACAGATGGTCATCCAGCTTCTGCTTAAAAACCTCCAAAGAAGGAGACTCCACCACACCCCGAGGTTAGCATAGTCTACTGCCGAAAAGCTCTGACTTTCAGGAAGTTTTTCCTGAGGTTTAAGTGGAATCTCTTTTCCTGCAGTTTGAATCCACTGCTCCTTGTCCTAGTCTCTGGAGCAGAAGAAAACAAGCCCGCTCCCTCCTCAACATGACATCCCTTCAAATATTTAAGCATGGCTATCATGTCCCCTCTTAACCTTCTCTTCTGCAGACTAAACAAACCCAGCTCCCTAAGCTGCTCCTCATAGGGCAAGGCTTCCAGACCCTTCACCATTTTGGTCACCCTCCTCTGGACACACTCCAGCTTCTCAATATCCTTCTTGAAATGAAGTGCCCAGAACCGGACACAATATTCCAGATGAGGTCTAACCGAAGCGGAATAGAGTCATACTATTACTTCCCTTGATCTAGACACCATACTCCTTTTGATGCAACCAAGAATTGCATTGGCTTTCTTGACTGCGGCATCACACTGCTGACTCATGTTCAGCTTGTGATCTACCAAGACTCCTAGATCTCTTTCACACGTACTGTTATTCAGCCATGCATTCCCCATCCTATATTTGTGCATTCTACTTTTTCTGCCTAAGTGTAGGACTTTACATTTCTCTCTGTTGAAATTCAGTTTGTTAGCCTTGGTCCAGCTTTCCAATCTGTTAAGGTCATTTTGAATTTTGATCCTGTCCTCTGTGGTATTAGCAACCCCTTCCAATTTGGTGTCATCTGCAAATTTGATGAGCATGCCCTCTATTACTTCATTCAAGTCATTGATGAAGATGCTGAATAGCACCGGGCCCAGGACAGAACCCTGTGGCTCCCCACTAGTAATTTCTCTTCAGGAAGAAGAGAAGCCATTGGTGAGCACCTTTTGGGTTTGATTGATCAACCAATTACAAATCCACCTAACAGTACACTGTCCAGCCTGCATTTTACTTGCTTCTTTGCAAGAATATCATAGGGAACTTTGTCAAAGGCCTTACTGAAATCAAGATATGCTATGTCCACAGTATTCTCTTTATCTATCAAGCTTGTAACTCTATCATAAAAACAGATGACATTAATCTTGCATGACTCATTTTTAAGAAACCCATGTTGACTTTTAGCGATTACAGCATTGCTTTCTAAGTAATTCCAAATAGACTGCTTAATGATCTGCTCTAGGATCTTTCTGGGTATTGATGTCAGGATGACTGGGCGATAATTATTTGGACCCCCTTTTTGAAGATGGAGACAGCATTTGCTCTCCTCCAATCTGCTGGGACTTCTCCTGTTCTCCAAGAATTCTCAAAGATTATAGGCAGTGGTTCTGAAATTATTTCTGCCAATTCTTTTAATATCCTTGGATTTAATCCATCTGGCCCTGGAGACTTGAATCCATCTAGTTTAACCAGGTATTCCTGTACTACTTCTCTACCTATTCTGTACTGCATTTCCCCCACTTCTCCACCTGGTCCCCACCCCCCAGATTTAGTACTTCTATCCTTTTGGGAGAAAATGGAGGCAAAAGAAAGTATTAATCTTCTCCACACAGTGACCCTATCATTTCCTTGTTTTTCCTTTTGCTGTGGACATATCTAAAAAAGCCCTTTTATAGCTTTTAATCTCTCTGGCAAGCCTGAGTTCATTCTGTGCTTTAGCTTTTCTGACCTTCTCCCTACATATCCCGGCTATTTTGTTTGAATTCTTTGGTGATTTCACCATTCTGTTACCCCAAAATGTAGGTGCCACAGGGGCCACCCCCACTGCCAGTATCTCTGTGAAAAAGTGGGGAATAATTAGCTCAAATATGAGGCTTGTGAGGGAGGCGTAACTTAATGAGACCTTTTCTACCAATACTTACGGGCCTACGCAGGAAAAGAACCAGCCAGAGATTCAAAAGTAAGCTAAAAATGTGTTTTTTATTAGAGGGAATTCACAGTCAAACATTCACACAAGAGCTAACTGTAGGAGAAAGGGAGATAAAAATGTGGATAGAGAGGTTGAGGGTCTTTGGGGAGTTTATAATTATCAGTCCGGAAGAGTAGTGAAGAGCAGAATTGTGTTTTGGCTTAGGTAGGACCTAAGGACAGTTCTCATTCAGGAGCCAGACAGACAGAGTGATAGACCTTTGAGAAACTACACTGGGAATCCTGAAATCAGGGGTATTTGCACCCAAAAAATAGCCTGTGGCAGTGGAAGGTATGTGCAGTTTCAGGTGTGGAACAATGGGAGTTGCAACACAGACAATGGACTGTCAACCCACTAATGTTCTCAGTGTTTGGATGACAAAGACATAATGTGTGTTGTAATAGCTGTCTATTGTGGGTGCTATGAGGAAAGAGTCCAGGTGCACAGATGATGGGTATCTGTCAATCAGTGTCCTTGTGGGCTTGTCACAATTGCATTCCCTGGAAAAACTCCAGCTTCTGCTTAAGCCTATTACCCACAGGAATGGCATTTATTTGCCTGACAAATGGCCCAAAGACACCTGGAGGGTGTCTTAGGCTGACCAGTCTTTCTATCTCGTGTTTACAGTCAGATCTCTTCCCTCACTTGGTTTGACCTCTCAGTCACTTCTCAGGCTTGAATTTGATATTAGAGCCAATTGAACATTTGTTGCCAATCCAATATGGTGCCAGTTGAGTATGGTGCCCATCCAAACCATATTATCCAAACCATATTGGGGACTCCCAAAGCCGGGCTTTACCATTCTTCCATTTCCTGTACGTGTTTTTTTTTAACACTTAGCTCAGCTGAGAGTTCTTAGTCAACCATTCTGATTTCTTTAGACACCTCCCATTTTTCCTCTTTATTGGCACAGTTTTTCTGACAACTTTCTGTCTAGAGTTGTGAAGAAATTTCTATCCTCTGTGCCACCCTGCTGAAAATTCTCAAACCCATGCAAGAAATCTCCACTCCAGCACAAGGATAAGATACTAAGTGTGGGCGGTTCTGGTTTTGTTTTGATAATATTTTGTGCAATTTGTGCAAAATATCTCCTGTGACTTTTCCTTTTGTGAAGCTAAGTACACATAAAGCAAATACAAAAGAATAGCTTGATGCCTTACAAAGATGCCAATAACTACTCCACTGCTTCAAATTTTTAACAGTCCAGGCAACAAAACTGCAGTTGCTGTTGTTTTATATTTTGCACGTTTACAGAATCAGTCTTGGAGAAATATCTAAATATTTTCTGATGTCAAGCACAAAGAAACAAAACAAAAACCATCTCCCATCAAGAAGAAAATATTTTCCACTTTCTCTTTTAGTTTGGCAGGATGAACAAGATAATGATTTGATTCCCCAATTCTGGCTCTGTGCTATTCTTAAAGGTAAATCCATCAATCTTAAAAGGAGTTAGAGTGCAAAATCCATTTCTCAATCAGTCACCAAATTCATGCTTCAGCTGCACTTTGCCGGCTGCTGATAATTTATATATCTGCTGATTCAAAGACAACAGGCCACACATAGTAAAAGCATAAGGCAGGAATAAATTTCCTGGGAGTGGGAAGATGATAGTTACTACCTTTAAAAAAACACAATAGCGTTTGTCTTTGGACACCAATGGAAGCTTCACTTCTGCAGCAAACAGCAATTTCAGATGACAGAATTTTCTACAGAACTGCCAAGTGGGGAGATGGAAGGTTACTGGTCCTTTCTTAATCCCAGTTTTAATTGGACCCCTTATGGATTTGGTCTTTTTTTTTTTTACATGTTAATTGCAACTGATTAAACATTTTAATAGAAACAGATGGAATGACTCAATCAGGGAAGCCAAAACTCTGAATTAGCAAGACCTGAGTAGGACAGTTGATGACTGGTGCTCCAGAAAGTCTTTGATCCATAGGGTCTCCATAACTCAAAGCCAACTTGATGGCACATAAGAACAATGAATTTTAGTGTCAAGTCCACATTGACCCTAATGTTGGTGAAAGGTAGGGGCACATCAAATAAATGAATTTAAAGCACAAGCCAAACTGCCATTGAAAGTTAATAGAGGGTAAGTGGAAGGTTAGTTTGACAAGGGCACAGAAGTAGTTCTATTTGAGTTAGGTAGACTAGAGGCTTCCTTCCAAGCCTCCAGAAAGGTCTGTTGAGATAGGAATACAACAGGGAGTGTATGGTTCCTTTGATGATAGGTACTGATTTGGAACATTTGAAGCAGGCTTGGATTCACAGCCCCTTTATTCCTCTTAGAATTAATCTATACATAGTATAGTTTATTTCTCTGCTGGTTTCAGTTGAAGGAAAAGTGTTTTTCTTCAATCAGCTGGTTAAAAATGGGCACGCACACACACTCCTTTATCTTCTGGATGCAGAATGTTGGCAGAAGTTGAGGAAAGGTGAACTGTCTGCTCTGTTACAACATGCCCAACTGTTTTGTTGTTGATTGTAGTAGTTCAGTTTAGTTGGTCATATTGTAGTTTGTGTTGTAGATTAGCTTTGTTTTATTGTTACGTCTTTTTATGCATGTTTACCTTTTATGTTGTTTTATATTATTCTAGTAGTTGTAATACTTATTTTTTAAGGAGAGTTCTTTTATAGATAGTTTTGACAGCTAAAAATTGGAAAAACAGAGCAATCTCAGATATAGATCAGTGCTTGGTAGTTCTATTAGAGATGAAGAATCATGATATATTGACCAGGCATATCAATGGAAGATCAACCAAGGGAATAGAAGAGGAATGGAAACCATTCATGGAATATTTATGAGAAAGATGGAAAAGTGAGACAATAAATATGTAGACTGTTATGCTAGACAGGAACTGAGAAAATTTCAATTACTAATAAGGGATATCAAACATATAGTATCAATTGTAGAAGTAAATTTGACAAGGTAATGACAGATTATTCATATAGAAGAACTCTAAAGGGGTTTCTTTATAAGTGTATGTTAATAGTATACCAAGTACTAGGTAAGAGGAAGTCAAACAAGTCAAATAATGACAAATAGTTTAATTTATACTTGTTAAAATTTTTAATTATTTTGTGTTTAGATTTGTAAGTGAAATTTTCAAATGTTTATGTACACTGCTCTTTTTCTTAAATTAGTTATAAAGAATTAATTTTTTAAAAAAGGATGTGTCTGAGTTGTCATCCAGAAAGTGTTACCCTGATTTCTGGGGGTCCCGTGAGGGACACCTAAGTGCGTTCCAAATTATACAAGTTGGGGAAATTAGTCAAAGAGCACAAGCTAGCAATACGAGAGGCAGGGCAACGGAGTGAGATCTTTTACCCAGTGTCTACGGGGTCAGGCCAAGTCAAGGAGCAAAGAGAAGTGAAAAAATAATTGTGGTTTTATTAAAATACAATCAAACAGTGTATGCAGCACACTCACTCAGATAACTATAGAAATAAAGGTTGGAGTGGGATAGAGGGATTTTTAGAGGAGGTTGTTGGTATGGGTAATACTACACCTGTCCTGGAGCCCGGGTAGTCTGAAGACGGAGTTCGTAGAGATGAAGTTTCTCAGTACGTGGGACTGAGGGGAAGGCTCACCAAGCACAGTGATAGTAAGGCGAGATGGAAGTCAGGAGCGATCCAAGGAAGCTCTCGAAGTCAGGGGTTCTTATAGGGGAAAATGTGGCCGTAGGCTAGTCCATACTTGGGGAGAACAATGAGTTTCGGGCTGGAGACAAAGCCTCCGAAAGGTCAGAATTTAGCATGATTGAGTTAAGTCCAAATTGACAATGGAGTAGACAGTATGCAAACGCAGAGTGCTTGACAGATGAGTATTTGTCTAATCAAGCTGCCTGCTCGGGGCAGGGAGTTATTTGTAAGTAGCGTGCATACATAATAGGGTACTTGCCTTGAGGATGTTGACATTCACTGCCACAGAAAGCTGTCTGTTTCAGTGAGTAAGGGTTAACTGGAGTCTTGCTTACTCTGCTGCTATGGCAACCGTAGGAGCCTGGCAGTTCCCAGCCAGCAGATCTGATAAGAGACTCTCCAGCCTGTATTCTCATAACAAGTTTCCTTCTTCTCATAACAAGTATTGCTATGTCTCATAACATGCATTGCTATGTCTGGAAAGATCCCTGTTCTCACCGTGTGTAACTTGTTGACAAGTGTATACAAAAGGGGTTGCCTATAACGGGCAGGCTCCACTTTCCTTTCTGCATTCTCTTTGTATTCCTGCATGCTTTCTCCTTTGCTGCTGGAGACATGGATTTTACTTAGTTTTTTTGCTAAACATGTACTTTCAAGCTTTGCTCTTCAATAAACTGAGTAGTTTTTAGACTACACTGAGTGGCCTCATTTACTGGCAGCTTTATGGGACTTAACAAGTTTTTTTCCCTTGCTTTTAAGGACAGCCTGACTGTGGGTCATGCTCATGTTTATGGCATGCTACCCCAGCTTTTTCTGACAGAGGTCTCCTGAAGCGGCGGGATGGCTATTTCTGGCCTGCCTGTATTTGTTTGGAATATTACAGCAATTAGCGGCCGTGCCTGTCTGCGAGCTTGTCCGGGGGCCTCGCAGCACATGGAGAGGAATAGGTAAAGAAGGCCAAATTATTGATATCAAAGTGATATCTAATATCCCACAAGTCCGGGCTAGAAACTGCGGTAACAAAAGAAATTATTCCAAGTTCCACAAAGTGGTGTGAACTCTTATTTAGGGAAACTGACTGTGGTGTGGATGCTTTCCACACTTTTGAAAAACTGAGAACATACACATACAATGTGAGATTGCTCAGACTCTTTAGTAGTAGTAGAGGGGGGAAAAAAGGTTTCCAGCCCAGACTGACACAGTCATGATATGTGATAAGAGGTGTTAAGCTCCTTGCAAGTGATGTCACAGGAAAGTCAAATAGGTGATTGTAACACTCAGGCAACCTAGCTAGCAAGAAGCGAAAAACCCCCACAGGTTTTGCCAGTAACAAAATACTATAGTCTAAACATAGGGCAATATACCCTGCGGCAAAAGTGTAACTTTGAGGGAAGGCATCTCCTGGATCCTGCAAAGCAAATAAGAAACAATTGTGCATATGTTGCATGGCAAAACAACAGTATACAAACAGAGTTTTTTAAGGGGGAAATTATCCCTCAGTACCTGCCCCTCACAGCAATAGCAAGTAAGTGCTGCATTTTTCTTCCCATGACTCAATTGCAGCATTTTAAAAATAGATGTTTGTGCACTTGGTCTTTTTCCAAAGAACATATTTCAGCCTTTCGAGATAGGTGTATTTTCTATGTGACCACAATGCTTCAGAGAATTACAATTCATTCTTTCTTATCTCAAACGATACATGGCAAAAAGTGGAAATCACCTCCCATCCTTTCGATTCTCTGCCATGCATTCTGAGTTGGCTGGCACAAAATCATCACTTCTTTCTGACTGAAATACATAGTGCCTCACACTAAAGCTATTTCTCTGGGAACAAGAAGAGAAAAAACATTTTCCCAGTGTAATCCTCTTGAGAAGGCATTGGTAACAGTCTACAACAAGCAAACAAATGAACCCTAGGAAGTCAAAAACATCGGTGGAACTAATTTGGAAGAGCTTTCAGAAAAATTATCAAATTGGTGGTAAACCAGAGTCATTTCCTTCAACAGTGCCTCAGTACCTGGCCACCGGTGACCCAAATGGACAATTTGAACATGCTTGTTGAAGTTTATGAATCCCTCAACTGGATCTTCTCATCTGGATATAGATGACCACAGCAAGGAGGATGTGCCTTGGAGCTTAGAGGGTGGCACTGCCCAATTTCTGTTTCCTTTGGAGCTCCTGAAGTGTACAACTGTGCAATCCAGCTGTTCTGACGGTTTGGGGGAACTCTTTCAGGGTCGAGAATACCCCCAAACAACTTGGAATAGCTCTACAAAGAGATTTTTAGTCTTTAAAATTTTGTTTTTGGCCTCAAATAACCTTTTCATCCAATATCTCACTGAATCCTGAATTCCTGGACAAAATCCAAATCATTGATAGTTCAAAACTCCAGTAGGTTTCACACTCAAACCCCACTAAAGATGAATACCTTTATTGGCCAGGCAGAATGCAGAAAATACATCATGCAACCTTTTGAAACTTTACCAGCTTCTTCATCAGACAAAGATGTTAAAAATCTTTTGTGGGTTTGGGATTTTGTTGTATTTTGCCATGTGGTCAACACAGCTACCTAGTTTACTGTGAAACTGATGTAAGTCTTTGAAAGTATTAAAAAAAAATGCATTTGTTGTGCCAACACTAAACATATTTTCTTTTGGAATAACACTGCTTTCAGCACTGATTTTGGCTCTCATCAAAGTACTAAAAATTTTAAAAGGCACCTGAATGTCTGGGATTTTAGTCTGGATTTTTTTTTCCTTGACAGTATCTTTTCATTTTCATAGAAGAATAGACTGTTTCAGTTCTTGAAAATCAAAATAGCACTTAGATTCTAGTAAAATGTGAACGGGTTTAAATCAGCCTTCCCCCTGTATTTTGTTAGTGTTCTGCTGATAGCAAGTTAATTGCTATATTGATGGAATATTGTGAATGTATTTAACTGTTTTGAGAATATAATGTGAACATGATAGCTTTATGGAGTTGTCTATGGACTGAGGCTGAATTCAGAGGGGACCACTGAAATAAATTAGACTCAGTGGACCTCATTAGTCTGCTCTAAATATGGCTACGATCAAATCCTATTTTTGATACAATCTTACATGTTTAGCAACTGTTACTTGCAATAGGTATTCCATTAAAAGGAAGTGTACAATATAAACCAGGAGGGGGCATCCTGTGGCTCATGGAATACAGGAAAGCCCTGGACCACAGTTTTGTAGTACATGTAGCCCCCCAGAACTGCCACATTAAAAAAAAAAAATCAGCATGATTTAAGGGCATTTTTTGGTCCCCAACCATACAGAAAGCACCCCAAATACTTGAAAACAAGCTAATTATCCTCACTCCACGACCACAAACCACCTGTTTGGATCAAGTCCAAAATGGTGACAGGAAGTGATTGCAATGTCACTTCCTGTCTCCATTTTGAGAGGGACTGCAGAGGAAAATGGATGCAATTTAGCTTATTATGGGTTATGTATGTACGGCTTCTGGGGGATCTGGGGAGGAAAATAGGCCCCTGGCCCCTCAATATTTGCCCACTCTGATATACATATTGAAATGCAACAAAATGATAGAAATGCATGTGTCTGTCTAGAGGAGGACTAAGAAGAACGGTTAATGGCACTGAAACATGAAGAAGGCTAGGAGGTTCAAGTTAAAACCATTTTTGAGGGGGAATAGGATTTTGACTTCAAATCAGTTCAGATACAGAGTTGTATCCTGCTAAGAGAAGTCTGTTTGATGCGACAGAAGCTTCTCTCAGCAGAACAGAGAGAGAAGCTTGGGACGTTCAGTTCCTCCTTCTTTCTTCATTTTCTTCTCCACTTTAGAAGCCTGAGGACCGTTTATAACAGCATGGGAAGTGGCACAAAGGAAAGGGAATTGCCCCAGATAACTTCCCTTCCCATTGCATTGATGAAACCTCTTCTGGATGAAAGATATTTTGATCAGCAGAAGGATACTAGCTGTATACCACCCCACCCTCAGAGGTATGCTATCATTTGGAGAGGAGATGGGGGTCCTTAAGTGACAGATTTGAGTGGCAAAGCAGCAAATGGTTATTTATTTATTTGTTCATTCATTCGTTATCTGGAGTATGTATATCCCACACTTCAGCCAGAAAGACTCCCAGGTGAACTTACAAATCATTAATTTGACAGCTTCATGTCCTTGGGCTTACAGTCTCAATAAGACATGATGCACAAGGGGAAAAAGGGGAGTGGCAGTGGGAGAAAGATTTAAGAGCAGCAGATGCTGGCTGCTATTCTCTTCTTCAGAGTCCACAGCTGTGACAGTTGCAATGTAGGGCTGGGCTAAGGAATGATGGGGCTGTTCCTGGCTGCTCTTCTCGCCATCAGATGATAGAGCACTGGCAGCTGGAATAGAAGTATTGATTATTTATAATTTTTCCTGCCTCAGTGCCAAAATATCTCACTTGAGCTTGACTGCTGGCATCTTAAGTAGGCATGGACTGGCTGTACCTGTAGACAGGCTGTAGTGATGCACTTTGGGCAACAAATAGCTAAACAGAAAGGATACATAAGGCTAAAGCAGAGCTTTGGAAGCTGTGTTCTGAGATCTGTGGTCTCAAGAAGTAAATTTTTCAGGTTCTGGATTACTGTACACATGTTTATTTCCCTATGATAAAAGTGACTGAGTAGTCATAGCTCTAGACACAGGCATAACTTGCAGCAACTTTTTTTGGATTACAGCTCCTAGAATCCTCCAACCAGCATAACGACTGGGAGATTTTGGGGCCTAAATCTAATTGCTAGTTCCAACTAGAGTAGACCCTTGACTCAGTGAGAACTGTCCAAGTGGCATTGGTTGCATAGGTCTACTCTAGCTGGGGCTAGTGATTGGATTTAGGTCAAAGAACTGTGTTTCCATGCTCTGCAAAATTCACAGCCTGATGCAGATTTGTAACCAGAGGTAGTTTTTCACTCGATGAACATGCATGGCTTGCAAAACAGTAACCAAGGTAGTTGCTATGCACAGACAAACCTCTAGCTGGATTTGGGTGTTTCTGTTTCAACATTGTTAAAAAACTGATTTTTTTTTTTAAATGGATTGTTCATTCCTCCTCTCCAGCACATAAATGGTATTTTAATAACTGGAAGTTGTAAGTTGTATATAATTGTGCTAAATTTGCCTTAAGTAGCTCTTGTCTGCAATTGAGGTGTCTCATATTTCAAGAAATTATCTGAACTATAATTATCCTCTGTGTTCTGTTGACACATCACCCTCAGGGACCCCATTGCTTTGAACAATGTTCTTATATATAAACATCAAGAACTTCCTGGAGGGGGGAAAAACACAACTACATTATTCTTATCATGGGTCACCAGACCCTGAGACATTTTATTTAAAAAAAGCAACAAACATAAACTTTTTAAAAAATTAAATCCTACTAAATAAAAACAGGAATAACAGGAATAATGGGCATGATCCAACCAAATTAAACATCTCTCTCCCCGTCCTCTAAAATTAATATAGAGACAGAGAAACTTCAAACTACTTTTGTGTTTTGAACTGAATTTGCAGCAACTGAAGCAAACTGAGGACAAAAGGGGACAGTGGGAGGAGGAGAGAGAGACTGAGACATTTTAGAAGCATTTGGAAAGGGAGGATGACAGAAGATTAATGGGCATTGTCCCTACTAAATTAGGACAGTTGGAGCATATGTGAATCTGATTGCAGTTTAATTCTCCATAGCCATTTTGGTATTGTCATCCAAAAAAGTAACTCTTCAGAGCTTTGGTCTAGAGGATGTACATGATTTCCCTTATAATAAACCAGATAGGCTATGTACATTTTCCTAATATACAGATTGGAAGCCAAAGCACAAGGCTGGGAAACATGCATCCTTCCATGATGTTCAGTCCCTAGCATTTCTCTGCATTTTCTCTCTAGTCTAGCATCTCCTACTACAGTACCTAGTTGAAGACACACACTCAATCTGGGAAGAAGAAATGTCATTGGCCAAGATCCTGTAGATGCCATACACCAGCTTAAGTACTTCCAGAAATTCTGTCAAAGGAGGTACTATATACCTTCTTTTACAGTGCCCCTTTCTCTGACAATGCTGCAGTAGCCGGGGTACCTCTGGTTACATCTCCAGTTTCCTCGTCACTGATCAACTGTGGAGTGTGTTTGGTTGTGTTCCAGCTGCTCTAGGGTTGCCAGGTTGGATATGGGATGGAACTCCTGTAATTTTAATCCTGAACAGATCATGGAGCACAATGAAGTATTCCACAGCTCTGTCAAACATGATGAAGACACCTGCTCTCTCTTACCTTCTCACCCCCAGCCATCACCTCTCAACATAGCTATGACTCACCAATGGAGAGTGGGAAGAGTGGGCATGGAGATACAGTGACAAGAACAGAGGGATACTCCTCCTGGAGGACAGCTGACTTTCCTCTTGCTTGATGGAACTTTATGTTCTATGATCTGTTCAAGATTAAAGTTACAGCAGCCCCACTCTATATCCAGTCTGCCAACCCTAAGCTGCCTTCATGTACCTAGAGAAAGAGAAAAATTGGGGGAAGAAGGGTTGCAGCCTCTGCCCCAGATAATGGCCTATGTACTCCAGGATACACTCCACCAACACGCTTATTGGATCTTTGCCATATTTCGTATCCAAAGCCCCCAAACAGGGAGTATCTTATAGCTGTTGCTGCTATTGACAACCACTGGCATCAGCAGCAGATGCTTGCTTTTTCAGGGATTTATTTAATAGAAGGGTAGTATATATGATTTAATGCCCTCCCCACTTTCATTTCCCCTCATTTTTTGCTTCCTATAAAAAGATCCCTAGGTTTCACACACAAGTTAATAGGATTTGTTTGTTGCAGTGATGGAGAGCCAGATTAAGAATACTTTCTCAGCATGCATCAAGGATGCATCATTTCCATGCAACAAATGCATGATATTGGTAGATTACTTGCATAATGAACTTTTGCACATACTAGGATGAAATAAAGTTGCTTCCCCATGGTCCTGACCCCTAAAATTAACAGCTAGCCACAGAAATACTGCCTATGGAGAGAGATTCTAATGGGAACCCGTAACACAAGTCTGGGAATCATGAAGTTTTGCATGATGTTGGACTTGAAGGTGAGATTCCTCAGGGATTTATCTGTCAGTCAAAGTATATATTATGAAAATACAACTGTAACAATGAGGAGAACTACTGAGCATTAAATTTAATGATGTATACATTCCTGATCAGCTTTCTGTATTTACTTAGGAATAATTCATTCAACAGAGTGCTATTTAGTGCACATATGCCCACTACATAACAGAGCAGTCTAGGATTCTGTGTGTCTTATATTTTTGGCCATGAATGGAAAAACTTTATTTTTTGACCTTTTCTTAGAAAGTATCTGCTTGAGAAAATCAGCATGAAAAAGAAAAAAAAAGTCACCTTCAAATGTTATTCCTGCAATGTGTCAGTCTGATATATTGGACAGGCTGCTACAATAGAAATGATTACCCATCTGGCATTTGTGTTTTGAAAAGAAACTATTAAAATACTGGGTTGAAATTGCCAATATTTTGTTTTAAGAGCTGAGCTTTGATGGAAAATCTAATTAAGAAACATATATAAATCAGGAAGGGCCTAAATACCCTAAAAACATCTGATCCTGTTTCATTTTAGAAGTTAAGCAGGGTCAGTCCTGGTTAGTTATTGGTTGGGAGACTGTCAATGAATACCAGGTGCCATAGGCTATGTTTCAGAGGAAGGAACTGGCAAAACCACCTCTGAGTGTTCGTTGCCTAAGAAAACCCCATGAAATTCATGGGGTTGCTGTAAGGTGACTTGAATGTACATATATACATGCACACATAAATCATCAGGGCAGTGTGACTTCCCTGCACCAACACCCATGGACCCTGGCACCAACAATTCAAACTATATTTTTAATATATTCTGAGAATAGGGCTTTATCACAAGTTATTTGGATAAAAAGGAAATATCAACTAAAGGATAAGCGTTGTTATTTTATTGAAGATTGTATTAATTCACTCAGCTACATTCCTGTCCCACCTGCCCTTCAGTGAACTCAAGGCAGCTTACACAGCTTCTGTCTACCAACCCTGTAAGGTAGGTCAAACTGAAAGCAAGGGTGGCTAGCCCAAAGTCACCCAGTGAATTTCACTTCCACCCCAATCTCCCAAATACCAGTCCAACACTCTAACCACTACAACTAACAAATTTTTAATTACATTTCTACTATAATATATCTGTTTGAACAGCTTAATAGCCATTATTGCACAATAGCCCAGTAAAATAGACTAGTGCTATCCCTATATTGCAGATGGTAAGGACAAGGCAGGGATGAGCTCAAAGTGGGAGAAAGAGTAGGTTGCTAACAGCACCAAATGCAGGATCAGGCAAGTTTGTTGACTCCAGAAGCCAATTTTTGCCCACCCTGGAACATGCCTAAATCTACCTTGGTGACCTCTGAGCACCAAAAATGCCAGAAGGTGAAAAGAAAATGAATCTTTTTAAAAATGGTGTGTGGCGAGGTGCAGGGCAGACCCTGAAAAATATTCCAAAGGTGGAATAATTGTGTTATCCTAGAAGTGCGGTACTAAAATGCAACTCAAAAAGACAGAGGGGTATAGAAATAGTCTGTATGGTTTTTAAAGGAATTGGAGCAATGATCTGAAGTGAGCAGCTCAAACTTGTTGAGGTGATAATGTAGAGAGAGCATTGAGGAGGAGATGGTAGAAGGGGTGATGGGGGATCAGAGCGACTTGGCAAAATCTTGCCAGGAAGAGGAAGGAGTGGGTGAGAAGTGGCATTTGATGACTGTACAGGCTTCTTTGGTTACCCTGTCCCCACTATGAGCCTTTTACTGCATTTGGAGAACTAAAGCTTGTTGTTGCCATTGGAAAATCACCCCAAGAAAGTTAGAATAAACACAGAGGAATATATAATTGTGTGTGTGGGGGGGGGGAATGCCAGCATGATACCATGTTGTTGTGCCACCATGACCAAAGAGGAATCGAAAATATCACCGTGCATTTTTAAACAGGCATGAGTCAACTACTCCCAGCATGACTGGGAATCGAGCTAATGAAATACAGGGTTTAAAAAGACAGAAAAAAGATCTAGGAAGGGATTCTTCTGCTGTCAGCAAAAGTGGAATGCCCATGAGAGATTCACATTCATACAGATTTGGAAACACTGAGAAAGGGAATTGTAGCAAAGATATTCTGGAAGGAATGATGAGCATGAAGGCTGCATCAATCAGAAGTAGGGCTGAGTCGTGTGACTTCAGACTAAGACAGTGCAAGTGACTGTGGCATTGTTATCATCATCATCATCATTTTCTTCATCACCACATAATCATGTATAATCTGCCTTCTTCCCAAAACTGGAACTCAAGACGGCATACAAAAATTAAAACAAATGCAGATTAAAAAACATACAAAGACATCAGTAGAAATTTATAAGCGTTTCACCCCCCCCCAGCTACAATTAAACCATCTGTGGAATCAAAATCATTTAAAAATCCATTAGAAGATGGATTCAGCTCTTGAAGCACCCCAGTTCTCCAGCGGAAATTCCTGCACAGTTCCTGCTTCCCAAATATTAGCAGTGACGTAGAAGATCTATGCCAGAGAGAATGCCAGATTAGGAATCTATGCCAGAGGGCAGCCTTGGCCAGAGGAAGGGCCAGGAAACAGGCATACAGGGAGTACAGTTTATAGACCCCAACTTAAAAAATTAAAGGCTCAGATTCTCATAATAATATCTCACCCGTGTGAGAATCCATTAGGCAACTGTATATCATTCCTAGCAGTAGAAGGTCTAAATTTAAATAGAAATGGCAGAAGCTTAATTGTTCAGCAATATAATTTACATCCAGGGATTAGAAATATGTGCTTTGTTTTTTTTTTGTTTCAATTATTTCCAGCTAAGAGATTATTTCATATCTTAAAGGTCATATGGTGGAACTATAAAAGACAGACCCAGCTAGAATTCAAATAAGACTGAAAAGCATTGTTATGGAATTGCTGGATCCACCAACTCTGTGAACAATTAATTTTCATTTCTTTCAGGCTTTGAGAGCACCTGGTGCATCCATCATCTCCCACCTTCTTCCCAGTTTGAGACTCAAGGTGGCTTACAGGAATGAAAAGAAACATAGCTAAAAATTAACAGCCTATAAAAGTTAAAAAGCCATTAAACTATTATGAAATTTGAAACAAGTGAAAATAAACTGAAACAACAACAAACAACAGCCAATAAAGCCCAGCACATTATACAAGGCCTGTCTCCCCTGCAAAATCAGTTCTCAAAGGCCTGTGGGAATAAAAAGGGTTTTTTCCTGCTTGCACAAGGGGGTGAATCACAAAGAACAAAGAATCACAAAAAGGGATCCCTGCTGTCTCTCCCTTGTATTGCTTTTCTCAATCTCTCTCCTGCTTCCTCTACTTCCTCCTGTTCCATACAGAGAAGTGGCACATAGATGTTGTGCCCCTGAGTGTGGCTGTGATTGCATGGTCTGCCTTGCATCATGGAAGGAGGGAAGTTTTGCAAGTGCTCGTGATGGAAGGAGGAAGGCAAGTGGATGACGAATTTAGCTACCCTTTCAGGCACGTTTTTACGGCTCCTTCTTCCTTCACTATATGCACATATGAAGTGGTGGGAGTGGTGAGGGAGGAAGTGAGGATAGCCCCCTCATGACTGCAGAGGTGGCACTGGAAATCTGGCACAGGCTGTGGAGAAGAGCTCCTCTTCTCTGCCACCCCTTCCTTTTATCCTAAGTTTCACTGCCTCCCCCAATCCCCTGTTCCATCCCTCCGCCCCAACAAGTAAGTAAGCAAAGGTCAACTGCAATAAATTAATGTCCAAAAAATTTCTTGCACCACCCTTGAGCAACTATCATGCCCCCTGGGGATCCTGCCCCACAATTTGAAAACCACTGCTCCAAAATAGAGTCAGTAAAGTGTGGCCTTGGGGTGACAGACAGACTCCAAGTCTTTTTGGGAGCTCCCAACCCCTCCAGCCTCTCCAAAATGCCCCTTTTTGCCATCAAAAGGAAGTGAATTGCTTCTTCTAGAAGCATTCATGAGCCGCAATCCACCTTTTAAACCCAACTCCAGTGCTGTTTAACATAAAAAATACTCAGTTATCAAAGCCAGAAACAGACTTCTAGATGTTTGTTTGCTACCTCTTTGCCATTTTTGACAATCCCTGCCATCCTGGAGGGTCCAAAAGACAGAAAATTAGCTCTTGTTCATGCTGCAGTTGCCTTTCCCTGCTTTAAAAAGGAAGCATCAGTATCTCTTTCTCACAAGCAAGCAAGCTCAGGAAGGAAAATAGACTTGAGAGTATTTCTCTCAGAAATATGTAGAGGTTGAGCACACACACACACCACTCAACCATTAAAAGAAAGCAAAAGGCATCTGGAAACATCAAAATGACATTAAGTATGCTCTTTGATGATGTGTGGGCTAAAGAGGAATAATGAAAGACCCTGCATGCAAAATCAGCTCACTTTGTTGGAGGAAGATCTAAGAACTCCTTCACTTCCCTTTTCAAAAGATTGCCTTAATTCATATAGGTAGCATTACAGAGGTCTCATCCCCATCACCGCTTTCCACTCTCAAAGACTTTTTTTTTAAAAAAGCCCTTTTTCTAAGCCTTTGAAACAAAGAATGTTTTGTGTTATAGCTCTGAAAAGAGGGGCTTCTGATGACAACTTTCTATTCTCACTTTAAAGAACTATCCAGAAGAGGAGGTCCCTTTCTCTTAATATTGTCTTAAACAACATTCCTCAGCATTAAACAGCTAATTATGGAATGTAAGAATTCTGGTTACTTCAGCTTATGTTATTTGCAGAGTATTCACACTTAGCATTTGGGAAAACCTGAAAATAGTTGAGATTAAATGATACATTAGTTTTGTCCTTAACAAATATGTCAGTACTATTTTATACAATAACACACAGTTGGGATTTTAAAACACAACAGGTACAGGTGACTTTCACATGACACAATTATAGGCCCTTTCCGCACCTTAGCTTTGTCTGGCACTGGGGCGCGGGGATCATGAGAGCAGCCTCTTGCGTCCCTGCTGCTTCAGCTCAGGCTGCTCTGGGAGAGGAAGTGTGAGGGCTGCATCTCCAGAACTCCACACACAAGGTAAGTGCGCATGGGAACCCAGAGTGATACAAGCCGAAGATGAAATAGTGCATGATCAGCGCCTGCCAGCTCCAGCAGCATCGCGCGATTGTGAGGACATCATCTGAAACGCCCCTTGCAATTGCGCGACACTCTAGAGGCCCTTTCGCATGGCAAATGCCATGCGAAAAGAGCCATAGTGCTGTGATTCCACTTTCACTGCCATGTTTCTGTCCTGTGGAATCCTGGGACTGGCAATTGAGGGAAGGGCATTTAGAATTGTCAGTGTAGGAGCATTTCTGGTGCCTCTGACCAAACTACAAATCCCAGGATTCCATAGGATGGAGCCATGGCATTCAAAATGGAATAGTAGTGGTATAATTGTGTAGGGTGAGAGGATCCCAAACTGAAGATTTCAAGTTGCATCCAGGTAGTGTCATGAGCTCTAGTTGTGTCTTATGGGAGAGTTGAACTTGAAAGCTTGTGTTCCAATCATAATTTGATATAACATAAACATTAAAGCAGCTTTTCATGCACGGTCACACTGAGCTTGATGAAGCATATTCCATAGTCAAGAATGTATGGTGGTTTCTTATAGCATAGTAACTGAGTTGGGAATTTGGTGAATATTAAATAAGTTCCCCCCACTCCAAAAAACAAAAAACAAAAACAAAAAAACCCTTACTTTCCAATTACTGACTAAAATTAAAAAATTTTGGCCACATTAAATTTGTTTTTGTTATCCATGAGATTTCAACTGAGGTACTTTGACTTTGCTTAACCCTACATGCAAAATTAATTTGAAGTTCTTTTAAATGCCAAATTAATTTAGAACATTAAAAAATGAAGGAAACCATTTGGAAATAAGCAAATCCTTCCACCTTAACAGTTGCCATTATGTTGGAATTTCAACTCAGTGAAAGCTGATCATTTTTTAAACATGTTCATTCTAATAGATCCCAGTTAACAGCTTTATTAGACAAAATACAATTAAAATGTCAAATTAAATAAACAGTATTGCTTTTAAGCACAAAGGATGTGGAATGGCAACAGGACATCACATCGTTATTTTAGTTATTTTAGTTTTAGTTTATTATTATAGTATTTTGGTTGCCAAAGAAGGAGAGGGAGTGAGTGTGGAATTTTCTGCCTCGGGCATCAAAATGAGTCAACCTGCATTTGATATTACATGCACTTTGAGGGGTATAAGTATGTATGGGACCCTTTGCTGCCCTGTCTCAGGCAGTAAAATATCTCAGACCCAGTTTGCTCCAAATCCAGTGATGCTTATACAAAGCAGCAGACTGAGCATTCAGCTCTTGAATACAAGGTGATTTACCACTAAAGAGATGACCATCATCTTTGAGAGAGGGTGGGGTAGGGTGCGATGATATGGAGTGGAGTGGAGTGAAGTGGAGTGGAGTGGAGTCGGGAGCAGGCCAAGGGCTTTAACTGGCTACCGGTCATGATGTCTCTATGCTACCTCCAATTCAGAGGCAACCCTTTTCTGAATACCACTTGAGAAACAGGATGCTAGATTAGACTAGATCAGCCTTTTGTTCTTGAGGTTAGCCCATATCAGTTCTACAGAGATCAATGCTGGATCAGACTAAAGAGTTATTGAGTCCAACATTCTGCTCAGACAGTGGCCAGTGAGTTGACCACGGGCAAGCCTGCCAGCAGGACATAAATACAATAGCATCTTCCATCTTGTAGTTCCCAGCAATGGCAAAGTACAGCAAGTAAAGTAGCTCAGAGCAGAAGATAAGCTTGTCCCAGGAAGCAGACTTCTGAGATGACCTCCTCAGAGCTATTGATGTTCAAGAGCCATCTTTCCCAGTCTGGTTTCATAACTTGGCAGTCCTTTGGTTTGATCAGAGTCCAATGGCAGGCTTCAAGTCAGATGCAGAAAAGTTATTTTTTGGACTGCAGCTTCCAAAATCCCACCATGCTGGCTAGAGGATTCTGTGAGCTGTAATTGGAAAGATAACATTTCCAAGATCTGGCTGGATCCTTGCTGGACATCCCTCAGCTTCTGGACCTCCTGTGGGCTTAAAAGCTAGAAATCCAGCCTCAACGGTACAAAATTCAGAGCAAAATGATAGCAACCACTTGTGGTTCAGTCACTTCTCCTTTGACTCCATTTTGAAAGCAACTGTTTGAGAAGCAGTTCTGCAAAGATCACTGAGGCCCTTTTCGCACAGCATTTTCCATGCGAAAGAGGGCCCGGAGCATCAAGTGATTGTGAGGAGTGATCCACACGACACATTCACAATTGTGTGACGCTCCAGGGGCCAGCAGGCACCGATCGCACACCTTTCCATTTTCGGCTAGAAGCCAAAAATGGTGTGCAATCGTGCATTGCTCCCAGGCCCCGCACGCACTTACCTGGTGTGTGGAGGCTCTGGAACTACACCGGTCGTGCTTCCTGCCCCAGCCCAGCCTGGGAAACTCCCAGGCTGCACTGCAGAAGGAAGAGGCGGGGCTCTCACACGAGCAGGCAGCTTGTGCGGAGCTGAAGGACCCCAGATGCGAGAGCTTCTCGCCGAAGGCTGCTTGCACGATCCCCGCACACCAGCGCTGGAAGACGATAAGGTGCGGAAAGGGCCTCAGATTCCATCACAGAAGTACTGTTGGAGTACATCTTGCTTAGTGCCTCCCTATCAAGCAGAATGTTAAAAGAACAAAAATTTTAATTTATTCTCTTTGTCTTGAAAGAATCTACTAGTGCAGCCTTTCCTATTGTGTGCTAGACTATAAGCTCCATTCAGACATGTTGGGTTACATGTCATTGATCATGCCCAGCCAGGACATCCATTGGCCACGTGGGCTGAAGGAATTGTTGGCCCCATCCATAGGGCAGCAGTCCAAGAAAGCTGCATTAGTGGTTGTGACATAGGAATGAAGAAAAACTGCAAAAGAGCCGTTCATAAGCAAACTCCCATTTAACTAGAGTGTAGATCTTTGAAGTTTTGTCCTCATATGTGAAGGCAAATGATTTCTGTAGTTCTCTATCCAGTGCAGGAGAAAACAGATTTCTACATAGGTCTTGCCTGGTATTCTCACATATTGAAAAGTTTGGGGAAATTATACAGGAATACATGTGGATTTTTTCTCTCTCCAAAATTGTGTCGTTTGTGTGGAAACACCAATTTTGCTCAAAGCCCCATACGTGTTTCTGGAAATAGTGTTTTCTTTGCAATTCCCACACAGTTTTTATACACACACACACACATGAGAAAAAAAATCCCACACACAACCTCCACCACCTTTGGGATGTTCAACGACTGCATAAAAACATCTTTGTGGGGTTCAAATACTACATAAAAGCTGAACAAAATTCTCCCTTCTGTGTAATTCTTGCTACCACTTTTCACAAGTGCTAAGAAACCTATTCTTCAGCCAGAGAAAGGCAAATGTCAAATAGTCTTTCCACCCCTAAATCAGAAATCTCCAAGCTATTATGAGCTGAGCATAAAGTGCCTCTGAATATTGCCTCAGCTCATCATGGTATGACCTTGATCCTCTCACTTGCTAAATGATGCTTTCAGCTCTGGAAGTATGGAAGTTAAAACAATGGCCAAAATGAAAACTGAGGGCTGTTTCTAAATCAGTGATGAACAATGATGTCCCCTGAGATGTTTTAGATTGTGACTCCGATAAGCTCTTCACTTTGGATCTGCTGAGTATGGCTGATGGGAATTGTACACCAAAAACAACTGAGGAAGGCTGCAGTAGCCCTGTGTAAACTGTTTCTGCAGATACAAACTCTAGGAAGTTCTTTATTCATCCTAACTCATTGACTAGGAACCAGCACCACAATCTGATATTTCCCAGAGCTAAGAGAAGGCTGTTGCTGATAGTCTTTTGTCTGCCATGAAGATCTCTGAACTCCCTCAGAACTTGCAGTCCTGACTCTGTGGAGTGTATTTTAAATTCCTCTTGTTTTTTTTCCCCCTGTAAGACTGCAATTCCAAAAATTCCAACAATGAACTGCTATATTTTCCAAAGAATTCCAGAAATTTCCTCCAATAAACAATGGACTCCACAATTCCAACTTTTTCCCACTCCCAACAAAGATCAATCTGATTGATTTTAGCAATCTTTGTTGCAAAGAGCTGGAAATTTAGGCCAGAATGCTATTGCTTAGTCTCCATAACTTATTGCATCCATTATTGAATGGTTTGTTAACACTTATATAAATCACACTGATTCTGTGAGTCTGCTCTAGAGAAAACAACTGATAGGATTCAGGCCCGAGAGAGAGAGAGAGAGAGAGAGAGACTGACTGAACCATGGTTATTTCCAAGCTCACTGATGACTGTTTCCATTCTTCTCCTCACGTCAGATTGCATGATTGGAAAAGGAATGTCAAGATGGAGGGGCTTCCCCAGGCTGAGTATTTACTAAGCTTTAGAAAATCTTCAGGGAAAGGCTGACCTTTCTCCAACAGTCTTGCAAAATGACTTAAGAAGCACCTGAGCCTGATCTGAACGCTGAATGGTTTATTGTTACTGCTATCATTATTCTCTTTACATCCACATTTCCCTGCAAGGATTCAAGGCAGTTTATCAATGCAAAGCAATTTTAAAAAGTACAAAATATCAACATTAAAATATAATTAAACTATTAGCAAGACTAAACACAATTTTAAAAATGCAATTAAAATGTTAGAAAACTACTAAAAAGTATAATTAAAAGAGTACAATTAGGACAAAGAGGGACAATTCAAAGAATACATAAAATAAAGCACATTAAAAATGTGAGGTGGCACAAATTAAAAACATACACTAATTCTGCAATGAAAGTATTGGTAATCAAAGGTCCAGTCAACCTCCATTTCAGTCAACGGGAGTGTTTTGTATGACTTTACAGTTTACATGCAGTCTCTTAGGATAAAGTAGATTTAGAAAACAGATTTTTTTTTTTCCAGTCTTCCCATTTCATATTCCTCAGACTCACGGGCGAAATACATGTGACAGAGAGTCACGTGCAGCTTGTCCCTGAAAGAAAGTTAAACAACAGATGTAGGAGTTCTGAGGGGCCAGCTATGCAAAATTAGGTTGTGTCTAGTTCCCCTTTTCCCTCAAGGGATTCATCCCTCAAGAGAGTCACATGGGTTGCAATTCACAGTGGGAAATTTTAACTTCTTCCTAATTCTATCTTGATGACTTAGCGCAGTTTTCCCTGCCCTGTCACCCTCCACCTGTGTTAGACTACAAGTCTTGTCATGCTCAGTAAGTGTGGGATGCTGGCTGGAGGATGGTGTTGGTTTTAGTCAACACATCTAGAAGATAGTAAAGGAGCTCCGTCTTAGGGCAATTGACAATTTTGTGTCAATTTACCTTCAAAAAGGGTAAATGTTGCACAAACTAGATGTAGTTAAAGGGGTGGGTGGTCCTGAGACTTTTCCAACATTGAGAATCATGTGACATCTCAGATATGGTTGAATTACAACTCCCAGCACCAATTGCCAGCTCCCCGCACTATAGCCAATGGTGATAAATCCTGGGAATAGAAGATCAAAGATGCACAAAGATCTCCAACAATTCCAAGTATTCCACTCCAGCTGCCATGGCTCCACCTCAAGGAATCCTGGGATTGGCAGTTTAGCGAGGGGCATTTATAATCCTCAACCAAAATGTTTTAGTGCCTCACCAGACTATCATTGTCAGGACTCCACAGGACAGAGCCTTAGCAGTTAAAGTGGAATACATTGCTATTATTTGTGTAGTGTGAATGGGCCCTGTAAGTCCCAGAATCCTTCAGCCAACATGGCAGCCATGAAGACTGAGGGATTCTAAGAGTCATGGCCATTGCGCACTACACTTTCAACATCCTAGGGAAATCTGGAGTTTGTAGTTTACTGAGGCCAAAGAGCTCTCTGGCTGAGAATTCTAAAGGCCCCTCCCTATAGGATGCTGAAAGTGGAATAATAAAACTATAACAGTGTAGTGTGGAAATGGCCATGGTTCAAAAAAGGAACTTGTCCAAGCTCTGGTTCAAAATCATTAGTGATTCTTTATTCTTTTTGGAATAAAAATCATGAATTTCATGCTGCAGAAAAATCCTGTTTTAACAACTGACCCTTAAAGTAAATGTCTTTCCACAGGAAAGAGATAAGGTTTCAACCAAGGCTACAGCCCCACTGTTTTGGGTCCTGACCCTCAAGCTTTGGAGTCACTTAAGTAGAATGGTTATATAATAGGCAATTCCCATAGGGGAACTGGCGCCTTAAGCTACACAATTCTTTTTTCTTCAGATTGACTTAACAGCCCTGCTACCAAGTGAACCTTTCAGTGCTTCTCATGTTGCAAATAACAACAATCCTCATGGGACTGTGAGACAGGGAAAGTTCACAACATTCATATTCCAACCACAAAGGCTTGTAATATGTTTTGGAACTCCAGAAGGTGGTGGGCAAAGGGGCTAACAGCACAGAGTTGCCAGTCATGAGCAAAATCCAGCAGCCACTGGATACCAAATGTAATCAGGGTCACCATTCAGCCATCCAGCACAACCAGAGTGCAGTCAGGAGAGCCTTGGTCCTGCCTCTATGCATTCTTTCACATGCATTCTCTGGGGCTAAATTGAATTGATCTTCTTTAGCCTGATACCACATGTTACAAGAGTGCTTAACACTGCAATTCTATGCATGTCTACTCAGAAGTAAAGCCCACTAACATCCATAGAATTTAATCCCAGGTAAGCAAATTTGGGTTGCAGACTCCAAGGCCATTTCTGCACTACACTGTTCTAGTGCTGTTACTCTGTATGTTGGGGGTCCCAGGAGGGGCACCCAAATAACCAAACAACAACACAAGATGGGGAAATGAAGCTCGAGCACTCTCTTAAGCTAACGAGAGGCAGGGTAACTTTAGCTAGGATCTTGTACCCTATGTCTACGGCTTGAGGTCAGAGAGTGTAGCCAGACAAGGTTTTAAAGTAACAAATAATATTTATTGAGCACAAACAACACGAAAGACACCACATGCACACAGCTAACTAGAAATAGAAATGGAGAGCTTTGGGAAATAGGTAATACGACACCTGGTCTCATAGTCCTGGAGAGAAATGGAGGTTGAGGGGAAGAAAGCTCAGCTCGGTTTGCTGAGGGGAGCTCACTGGACAAACCAACAGCAAGGCGGGATGGAAGTCCAAAGTGTTCCAAGCAGTCCAAAAGGGAGGCAGACTCAGCTATAGGGAACTGAGGGGAAAACTTCACTGGACAGAGCAGCAGAAAGGCTGGATGGAAGTCCAGGGTGATCCAAGGAAGTCCCAAAAGTGGGGACCTTTTATAGAGTGGAGTTTACCTACAGGCTATGCCATGCTCGGTGAGAACAAAGGAAATTTGGAACTGGACAAAGGAGTTGGAAAAGGTCAAGTTTTGCACGATGGGCTTAGCGCTGGATGACAATAGTATGGCCAGTATGCAAATGGCTCAATATAAAGGAATGGCTCGGAACTTGGCCGTGCATCTTTGTAAAGATTCGCACTGACCAAAGCCGGTTTGCAAGAAGGTTTTTCCCTAAAGCATCGGAGAGGCTTAAGTTGCCTGCCTGAATGGGGTTTGGAATGTACAACTATTAACGGCCGCGCCCAATACGTGCTTGTCCAGTGGACCTCTGCAAACACGTGGAGTAGGGTGACAGAGAAAGGTCAAGCAAAGGCCAAATTATTTTATATCAAGAGGATATCTAGTGCTCTCACCAGACATATCATAACCGTGATAACAGTGCTATTGTTCCACTTTGAACATCCTGTGGAATCCTGGGGTTTGCAGTTTAGGGAGGGCCCTTTAGAATTCTCAGCCAGAGAGCTCTTGGGCCTCAGTAAACTACAAACTCCAGATTTTCCTAGGATGTTGAAAGTGGAATAATAGCACTATAACAGCATGGGACGGAAATGGCCCAATTGTCGCCCAACTTAACTGGGGACTTAACCCTGGGGCAGATAAGTACACAAAGGCAGAGTGTGTGGGGTGGTGGTGGTAATTTTCATACCCTCCCTGTGAATTTCACTGCAATGTCCCAGCACAACCAGGAGGGATGCCATATCATTTCCAGTTTTGGTGGGGAAACAGCTGGAAAAATGGTGTTTGAGGGGTGTTGGGGATTGGAGGAGGGTAACCAAATACCCTAAAGGCACCACATCCTGTCTGATCTTGAAAGCTAAGCAGTGTTACCCTGATGTCTGGGGGTCCCGTGAGGGACACCTAAGTGCGCTCCAAATTATACAAGTTTGGGGAAATTAATCAAAGAGCACAAGCTAGCAACACGAGAAGCAGGGCAACGGAGCAAGATCTTTTACCCAATGTCTACGGGGTCAGGCTGAGTCAAGGAGCAAACAGAATTGAAATAATAATTGTAGTCTTTATTAAAGTATAATCAAACAGTGTATGCAGCACACTCACTCAGATAACTAGAGGAATAAAAGTTGGAGTGGGATAAAGGGATTTTTAGAGGAATTGTTGGTTTGGGTAATACTACACCTGTCCTGAAGCCCGGGTAGTCTACAGCAGAAGTTCGTATAGATGAAGTTCTCAGTACGTGGGACTGAGGGGAAGGCTCGCCAAGCAAAGCAGCAGCAAGGCGGGATGGAAGTCGGGAGCGATCCGAGGAAGCTCTCAAAGTCAGGGGTTCTTATAGGGGAAAATGTGGCTGTAGGCTAGTCCGTACTTGGGGAAAACAATGAGTTTTGAGCTGGAGACAAAGCCTCCAAAAGGTCAGAATTTAGCATGATTGAGTTAAGTCCGAATTGTCAATAGAATAGCCAGTATGCAAATGCAGAGTGCTCGACAGATGAGTATTCGTCTAATCAAGCTGCCTGCTCGGGGGCAGGGAGTTCTTTGTAAGTAGCGTGCATATATAATAGGCTACTTGCCTTGAGGTCTCCTGAAGTGGTGGAACGGCTATTTCTGGCCTGCCTGTATTTTTGTGGAATATTACAGCGATTAGCAGCTGTGCCTGTCTGCAAGCTTGTCCGGGGGCCTTGCAGCACGTGGAGAGGAATAGGTAAAGAAGGCCGAATTATTGATATCAAAGTGATATCTAATATCCCACAAATCTGGACTAGCAACTGTAGTAACAGCAGGGTCATCCCTGGTTAGTTCTTGGATGGGAGACTGCCAATAAATACCAGGTGTTGTGGACTGTATTTCAGAGGAAGGAACTGGCAAAACCACCTCTGAGGATTCCTTGCCTAAGAAAACCTTATGAAATTCATGGCATTTCTGTAAGTCCACAGGCAACTTGAAGGCACATAAATACAGATATAAGGGAACCCCACTCCCAGTGTATCTGAACATGGTTTTGGGCAGTTGTTGGGCAGTTTTTCAGTGGGAAATTGCACAAAAATCAGTAAAAAACAATTAACTGGGGTTGGATTTGGAAGCCTGAGGTGATTGCTAGGGGATCTAGAGCTGCAAATTTGGCCTCATGCATGCCATGGGCTGCACGTTGCTGCTCCTACACTAGCCTGTTTTAGGCTGGTATCCGCTACTTGCTTACTAATGAAAATGTTCTATTGAACATCATTGGATTTACTTTTGAGTAGACATGTACAAAATTGTGCTGTTATAGATCTTGTTAATGTCAAACAAACATGTTTAAGATTTAGGTTGGATTTGGGTGTTGTTATTTCTTTTTTAATCAGTGTTTTGAATCTGTTTTTATGTTCTATTTGTTTATCTTTGGATTTTATTACTGTCAGCCACCCTGAGTACTTCTTTTGACAGTAAAGACAGATATCTGTTTAATGAATAAATAGTGTCTTCATCCTTTGAATCTATTTGACTTTTGCTGTAACCCTGTGCAAGTTTATCTAAGAACAAACTGCACTGAACTCAGTGGGACTCATTTTTGAATAAGCATGTGGGAAATTGTGCTTTTAGAATTGTTTAGAATGGATTGTTGTGCCTCAAGCCAGTGCTAGGCAGAAATTAGATCAGATACTATTGAGTGATCCCTTGTGATTAATAGCAGATCATCAAGCGTTTTTGATTCCCAGGCATTTAACAATGGACAGAGCACTGATTACTGTAATTGTTTTAATGGATTTCTAGTTTAATCTATTAGTTGTTAAGTTTATTAGCTGCTCTGAGTGCCATTTTTTAGTGAGCAGCAGGGATTAAAAAGAAATAAGAAATAAATAACACAGTACTACTGTCTTTCCAATGAAGAAAGAGTTGACTGAATTCAGGAAGGTGTTTTTATTTGGTGATCCTGTGAATACAATGGCATACAGACTGTCAAGTATCACAGTGGTGACTGGTGGTTGTCCCATCAGTAAGTCAGTGAACCTGCTCAAAGATTTAGTCCAGAGTTTAAAGGAACTATCCAAATTGCTGAACTCTTTCTTTCTTTCTTTTTTTTTTTTTGCAGTTGAATTCAACACCTTGGATAGCCCCTTGAAAATTCCTACTAAAACCGAGAGCAGATGCCCTCATCAGCCACCATAGCTGACACACAAAACAGATTCCTGGGCTCAGAATTCTTTAATGTATATCTTTTGCCCCCAGCTTTGATTGGCAGTCTATGGCATTAAGCCTATATGACTCAGCATAGCATAGCAATTCTGCATATGGATTTAGGCTAGTGTTACTGCAGGTTAGACCTCCTTGGAGATAGCATAAAGATATCATTTTGATATCAATAATTTGGCTCTCTTCCACCACCCCTCTCCACGTGTTTGTGAGGCCCCTGGACAAGCATAGAACTAGGCTTGGCCATCAAACACTGCAATATCCCAAGACAATACAGGCAGGCCAGAAATAGCCAGATCACTGCTTTAGGAGACCTCTCTGCAAACACCCTCACTATGAATGCATGCTGTTTACAAAGGACTCCCTGCCCTGAATACTCAACTGCGAAGCATTGAGTATTTGCATACTGTCTACCTCTTTGTCAGTTCGGACTTAACTCAATCATGCTAAATGTTGACCTTTCCAAAGCTTTGTCTAGTGCCCGAAACTCATTGTTTTCCCCAAGTACGGAATACCCTGCAGTTACATTTCTCCCTAAAAAACCCCTGATTCCGAGACCTTCCTTGGATCGCTCTGGCCTTCCATCCAGCCTTGCTGCCACTTTGGCGAGCTGTCCCCTCAGTCCCACGTACTGAGACTCCATACCAACAAACTCAATCTTCAGGACAGATGTTGTATCACCCAATTCAACAATCCCTCTCAAAATCCCTCTATACCACTCCAACCTTTATTTTCTATAGTTACTTGTGTGAGTGTGTTGCATACACTGTTTGTCTGTATTTAATAAAAATCTCAATTATTCTTAAACTTTGGTGTGCTCCTTGGCTTGGCCTGACCCCATAGACATTGGGTAAAAGATTCTGCTGTGTTGCCCTGCCTCTCACATTGCTAACTTGTGCTCTAGCTAATTTCCCCAAACTTAGTTAATTGAGAGCGCATATAGGTGTCCCTCCCGGGACCCCCAGTAAACAGGGTAACACTAGGCTGAACCATATACCATCCTACCAGCCTTTGAAGCTCTCTCTTGCCATTCAATGCTTTGTGAGGAGAGGTCTAGATTGGAGAAGAACCTGGCTATGTCACTGTAGCCCAGAGCTTTCCAAACTGTGAGTTGTGACAAGTTAGTGTATTGCCTGCAGTGTGTAGATGTGTCATGTGAACATAACCGGTGGAGGGGCTGCCTCTCCTGCTGCAGGCCAGGCCCAAGTGAAGAGGCTACCTCTGCCACTGCTCTGGGCCAAGGAAGATCCCAGTGAGGGCAGTTGTGGTGGCCCAGACCTGGGTGGAGGGGCTGCCTGCCACCACCTTGGGCAGAGGAAGACCCCGGCAAGGGTGGCAGCACCAGGCCAGGCTGAGGTTGAGGGACTGCTTTTCCTACTGCTGCCACAGCTACCCTGGGCTGAGGAAGACCCCAGCAAGGGTGGCAGACCTGGATGGAGGGGCTGCATCCACTTACTGAATTACTTACTGAATTACTGTGTTGCAAAATGATGCATGTCTAAAAAGTGTGTCACCAAGATGAAAAGTTTGGAAAGATCTGTTTAGCCAGAGGCAAAATGATTAAAGCAATCCTGAAACCTGCTGAAGTCCTTCAGAGGTGTCAGCACTGGCACAATAATTTCATGGCTGGCTGCAGTGACACAGACACTTCACTAATGCTGCCTGCTCCCACAAGGCATGGGGGGGGGCACTTCAGACGCTGTATAGTAAGTCTAGGGTGGAAGCTTTCTGGAGGAAGGAAGGGAATGCCAAACTCTGCAGCTCTTCTCCCAAAAGGATGTCTACAGGCATAAAGGAAATGTATACATGTATATGCCACCAACAGATGCCAGCCAGAGTGTTCTCAAAATGTGCTATGGAAGAATGGAAAATCCTCTAGAGCAAGTTTTGTGGGGGCGGTGAGGGGAAGGAGGAATCCATTGGGATGAGAGGAGAAGAAAGTCATATCAAACTAGCAGGCAGGTATTAGCCCCAAAATGTCTTCATGTACAGATTGGTTCTGATTATGCTTCTTTAGAAATAGATCAGTGGGATAATTCTGTCTTTCTATGTAAGTGTGCAGCATTAAATAAACATGCATTCACCATTCTGATTCTTCTCTAGTAGCAAAATTTGTCATTCATGCTATAAATAAATGTTCATTTTCGGTTTACAGTGCACAGAGAGGTATTCTAAATGTTGTCTTTAACCTTTGGTTCAAAAGTCACAACTTTTTTTTTTCAAAGCAGCAATATGCTGTTATATATATGTCAGCTATTGAGTTGAACAATACTCAGGAAAACAGTTCTGGAACATCAATTTTGGAATATAAAATTATCAAAGAAAGGGGGGTGAGTTTATTTTGAACTAATGATTTAGGGGTGGACTTGCAGACATTTCTTAACTTAGGAGGCATACACTGCCAAGAGAAACAATGCAGCAGGATGAAAAACACCTTCAGTAGACAGCTGTCTGCTTGCAAAAATGTCTTGGTCTGGTGCCCAGTAAAAATATGGTTTGCCTGGAGCACACACTTAAAAAAAGAGAGAGGGGGGAAAAGAGAGAGAAAAGAACAAAACTCTACTTACTGCAGTATTTTGGAATCTTATACATTCAATAGACAAATACAAGTATCAGATTATAATATGGGAATAATAAGCCATACTTGCTTGTGTTTAGGATATTTGGTCTCTAAAATTCTCAATTCAGGGAGTCCTGATTTCATCAGCAATTTGTAAATAAAATTGTATCTGTACCTACCATAATATTACTGCACAATATCTCTGTCTCAAAAGCATTTAGATCAGGGCTTTCCAAATGGTGCCTTCGCCATGTGAAAGGGCCTCTGGAGCATTGCACAATTGCAAGGAGTGCTCCACATGGCATCCTCGCAATTGCACGATGCTGCTGGGGCCAGCAGGTGCAGATTGCACACTATTTCATTTTTTGATTGTAGCTGAAAATGTTGTGTGATTGAGCATTGCTCCAGGGCCCTGCATGCACTTACCATGCATGCAGAGCCTCTGGAGCCACAGCGCTCACGCTTCCTGCCCCAGCGCAGCCTGGTAAAATCCCAGGCTGTGCTGCAGAAGGAAGAGGAGGAGCCCTCATGCTGCCTGCTTGCCAGTAGGCAGCAGCTGCAAAGGTGAAGCAGCAGGGACGCAAAAGCCTATCGCAAGAGGCTGCTCGCGCGATCCCCATGCCCCAGCGCCGTGAAAAGATAAGGTGCAGAAAGGGCCGGTGTGTCATGTCATGTTAGTGTGTCACCTGAGGTGTGTTTGTGTGTTGCCTCCCCAGGCCAAGAGAGACCCCCACACCGAAGCCTGGCCCTCTGCTGCTGCTCTCGCCAGGGTCTTTCCTCAGTGAGGGCAATGGCAGGGGGCCAGGATTGGGGGGGGCTGCCTTTCCTGCCGTTCCCATCCTCATTGGGATCTTTCATCACTGGAATGTGGAAGCTTAAAAATGCTTGATAACAAAACACGAGTGTCTTCATCTAATATTCAACTAAATATTGAAAAGCTGCGTTCATCCTATCAACCTCATACATCTTATTAAAATGATAATTATTGGTTTTATTCAAATTTTTAAAATTCTTGCATATATTTACATATTTTTACTTATAAATGACAACAATCTTAGAAATGTATGTTATTATTTATAAATCATATATTTTTTAAAATATATGAAAGGTTTTCATGAAATATATTGTGTCCCCATATTATTATTATTATAATTTATGTATGTCCCTGTATCTCTTACAAGGGGTTAATTTAACCTCCAGTTTGCTAGTAAAACTGAATTACTGTGTCGCGAATGATGCAGGTCTAAAAAGTGTGCCACCAACATGAAAAATTTGGAAAGCTCTGATCTAGATGGTATCATCACCCTTTTGTGACTTTTCTGTGTTTTCTTATTGTTTATTTTGACTCACCCTCGCTTCATACTGAAAATCCACTGAGCAGGTAAAGATGGGATAACCCTGCCTTTCGATCAGTGTGTTAAGTGCTCTCCATCAGGAAGGACCTCTATCTGATATTCAAAATCTGATTGTAATAGTGGTTAATTCAGACACAAAACTATGTTCCAGTCCAGTAAATCTGGGCATGGCAGTTCAGACCTTTGCTCAGAAGTCCTCCACCCCACAAAAGTTTCCCCATTCCTTCACTCTGCGATGGCAGCTTTCACAAAAGAGGATGAAGAGGACAAACATGTTTGTATTTGATGCAGTGTGCTGGAGCCTGCAGAAGCTCGTGATCAATGAAATGACTTAGTTTTTAAGGTATTCTTGGTTGTTTTGGTTACAACAGACTAACACAAGGCCTACTTCTGCTCTGCCCTATTGAAACGTATTTCTAAACAAAGCAGGAAGAAAAACATGGTGGACATGACTCCAGGGAGCACAGAATGTGTGCTTGCAGACATTCATGGGCAAAATGGTAGATTTCTTTTATGGTGCCCAAACAATGTTTTTACACATTTTATTCTCACTGGTTAACAGGTGGATTGGACTTGTTCCTTAGAAATGAGAAGGTAATGGCAACCACAGTACAAATAGATGAAACAGCACTTGCTAAAGAGCCAGTGTGGTGTAGCAGTTTGAGCATTAGACTATGACCTTGGAGACCAGGGTTTGATTACCCACTTGACCATGGAAACCCACTGGGTGACCTTGGGTGTGTCACATACTCTCAACAACAAAGGACTTTGGGTCTCCACCCTTACTGCTTCATATGTTTTGGATAGCCAAACTCCAGGCAACATGGGAAATGGCAAGAGATTCTGGAACCTGTAATCCAGAACAAAAGTTGACCAAAACAAATGTTGGTCAAAGAAGATCCAAATACTAAGAGCTACTGGGAAACCCTCTGGATGCTGAAGATACACATGGCTCTCTAGAGTGGAGTACAGATTTTAGATCATCTTCAGTTTTCATATCACATAGGACAGCCCCTAGATACTGTTGGGGAATTGAGAGATTTTGGTAATGAGACTCTCAATCAGCAGAGTATTTTAGTAACTGCACAAAAACGGAAGTTGAACAGATTACCAGTCCCACTTCTATCACTCCATCCCAAACCCACTTAATCTAGCTCACAATAAACACAAAAACAGTTTGGTTAAAATATAAAGGAGTTTACTCACAAAATCTTGTGCATAGTCTACACAGGTTCAATTCTTGAAGAAAGTAGGAAGAAATTAAGCACTCACATGCTTGCTGAAAACCATTCCTGTTAGGAGATCTCAGAGCATGCTTTCAGGACAAAAGGCGAAGACAAAAGGAAGATGTAAATGGCAAGAGAACCTTTTTAAGAACAAAGAATGTGTATGTGCTGGAGGAAGAGGTGTTGACCAAAACAAACAGGAAGTTTTCTCTAAACTATATCTCTATGCCTACAATAAACATGCAAACTAACTAGCCAGTTAATTAAGCATGCAAAGGTTGCCACTCCCAACAGATACCTGTTCCTATTGTTTTACAGTATGCATTAAAATGTTTATCCCAGAGTTTGGGAAAGTTCCTTTTTTGTACTACGTCTCCCAGAATCCCACGCATCAACTGGGATGTTCTGTAGATTATAGTATGAAAAACCAATTTGGAGCTCTGTCAATTTCAGATACGTGGCATTGTTTTTGTGTGTTTTCAACTCATTTCCATCTTATGCAACTCTAAGGTGAACCTATCATGGGGTTTTCTGGGGCTGAGTGTGTGTGGCATGCCTAAGATTACCCCGTCGGCATTACAGGGCAGTTATTTCACACCGAATTCCCACAGGATAATACCAGAACCACAGTGAACTGAACAAAGGAACACAATGTAAATTGGTAAACTGAGTGATTTCACGGTAGAGTTATCTTCTAACTAAAGGCAAAGGCTCCCTTAGGAATCTCTCAAAGCAAGCAGTTTTAAGCATATGTCAGGAAGGTATGAGCATTTGTGCACTCACAATTTAAGTTGTACTTCTTCAACAGTAAAAAGTGATCTTTTCAAGAGTCAAATTCAAAATGAGTACCACAATTATCACGAGATCACTTTTAAAACCATGACTTATCCTTTTTATTAAAAAGTCATCTTATTTACTTTTTGTGTTTTGAACCAGTATAACATTTATCTAAACTATCTATCTATTTATCTAAACACCTTTATGGGAACGGTTAATTGGGGGGAAAAAACCTATTTGTGGAATTGAATTATAAACGTAAGATAAACCTGAATTATGGAATATGTAATATTGGAATGTTTAAAGTTGAATGTTATTCATTGATACTAAATAATAATAATTTGTAAATACTGGATGGAAATTGAAGAAAGAAAAAAAAAGAAAATAGAATGAATAGATTAAGTAGGAAATTACTTATAAGATAGAGTATTGATATGGTTAGAAGAGAGGGTATGATAGAAAGAATTAAAAAAAGAAAAAAGAAAAGAGGTAACCTTAAAGAAGGAAAGTAATTATGAGAGGAGATTTATAGGAGGTTATGTGTATAGAGAAAAAGACCTGAACAGGTATAGGAGAACTTAGGGAAAATAATGGTCTTGCATATTTATTTATTTAAAATATATATATTGAAATTTAGAGAATTAAATATATGTGTGTGTGTGTGTGCGTGTGCATGTGTGTGTTAGCACTCACTTCCTGAAGAAGGGGGGAAATGAGGAGGAGTAAAGGAGAAGCTATTAAGATATCAGGAGTATTAAGAAATGTGAAATTAAGAATTAATGGTAAATGTATGACATTAAAAAATATTGTAAGTTAACTATGAAGTATGCTTAGGATAATATAAATGATATGTCATTGTTTATTTTCTGGAGGATTATTGTAAAAAGGTTATTTGGGAGAGGGAAATGTTGTATGATTGTATAATTAAGCTCTCCTTTCTCTTTTAACAATGTAATTATATTATTTAATAAAAATATATAAAAAATAAAAAAATAAACTATTATGGTTATTTTTTTAAAAGCAGAGTTCTCTAGTCATTAAAGACAGCAGTGCTAGCTTTGTAAAAATGGGGGACAGGAGGGCTAGAGAGAGAGAGATTATTATAAAATTGCATAAAATATTTAGAACCAACAACTCTTGAGTTGACATGTGTGCTTCTAAAGCAATTCAGCGTAAAAGGAACACAAATTTTTGCTTTGTGGAAGCAGGACATTTGTTTCTTAGTTACACACAAAAATCTTGATACACTTCCTTTCCAGTTAGCATAAGTGGAAATGCCACCTATTTTATTTTATTTTATTTTATTTTATTTTATGAATGCCTTTTCTGGAATGCCATCTGTTTGTACTGCTGCCTTCATTAATTCTTCATTTTCTAGAAACAAGTGAAATTCACACTGTCCAGGAAGTGTGGATGGATACACCAATAGACCTTAATGCATAATGCAGAGAAACATCTCAGATCCTGTGCCTAAATTTATGCCCAACCAGGTCTGCACACCTGCAGTGCACCTTCCAGGGATCTGTGGCGAATTGGTGTGCCTTGCCAGTATAACCACTATGTGCTTATTCCTGCTGTGTTTACTAAGAGATTCCTACTGTGATCACAAGAGATTTCTCTTGTTCAAACCCATTATTGCATTGCATGGCATCCATCATAGTACATAGTACCCCTGGATGGCTAACCTGTTTTGCCAGCTGGAGTGGAAAATCTCCTAAGCACCTCATTCCCTCTTATCCAGCAGTGAAAATATAATAATAACAGATCAATCAATAATAAGTCAAAATCTGTGGTGGTTTGATTGGATTCTTTACTGGTGAAGTAATCACACTGAAATTTGGGGAATAAGGTTTAACATATTGGATAGCTCATTTAAAATTCAAACTAAAATCAAGTGTGGATGGACGACCCATTTGATATGGTGTTCAAAGTGGAAATGCCAATGAGCAGTGGCAGGCAGGGAAGGGTCCTGGACATTTTAGCCAGTATAGAGGAGTATTTAGTCTAGCACTTCCTGATACCCAACAACCAAAGCAAGAATTCACCCTTCTGAATGGTAGTGCTTGGCCCTACATATAAAGAGGCTTGCAAAAAGGCAGCAAGTTTGCTCTTAGAGAGAGTGAGATTGAGATGATAATAAAGCATCCAAGTCAAATATAATACTTTGTGTGCATGCATGCACATAGGCACAGACACACATATACTGTTAAGGAAAAGCTAAACATTATAATGAAGGAAAGTAATCAAACTAGAAGTAAAGTAAGCACTTTTGAGCAATTTTCAAGTACCATAGCCCAGGAAAACTCATCTAGAAGGATTCTGAAGAAGTACCGTATTTGCTGGCTTATAAGAAACACCTGTGATAAGATGCACCCCATTTATACTATTTGCTGATATGTAAGACACACTGGCATATAAGATGCACCCCATTTTGAAACAGCTTTTTTTGGGGGGGAAGTGAGTCTTATATGCCAGCAAATACGGTATCTGTTTAGCAGCTTTCCCCAACCCTGTGTCCTCTAGGTGTGTTGGTTTACAACTCCTATCACTCCCTTGGCATCAGTTTTATTAGTTGGGATGATGTTACCAAACATGTCTGGAAGACACTAGGTTGTGGAAGACAGGCCTAAACTGTATATTTCTAAGTGCCATCTATTTGCACATCGCATTTGGCAGATCATCTTTGGAGTTCTCGCTCCAAAGTGTTAGCATACTGGAAGGACTGCAGAAGTGTGTTGAGTAGGTCTGAAAAGAAAATCTAGTGTGATTGACAGGATTCTCTCCACTGGAATTTGGCAATCTCCCTTTCAGTGGAGGACATCTAGATTATGAGTGAATGTCCCCAGGCATCTTGGGATGATCTTGATTACTTCTTGCCTCTTATTGATCATGCTTTGGCCCTAGAAATCAATGCATAGATGTTAGCGAGGCTAACCATTAAAATGGAAGGAATACAGTTCAGTACTACAGCCTGATGTTTTGTTTTATTTTGACTGTATATCTGTGTGGAAAGATTTACTCAGTCACCTTTTTCATGGTCTGCCCCTCTTTTCTCTCCTGCCAAGGACACAGGAATTGGGTGGCAATGGTAGTGGTAGTTGCTGCTGCTGTTTGTCATAAGTATAAGCTTCCTTTTTGCATTCCACTGTGGGACACATTTAGAAATATAGAATCCAAAAAGTGTAGTGATAGAAATGAAATCAACAGCAAACGTCAGTTTAGTCTTGGTAAGATGTGTGTTGAGAGCCAGCGTGGTGTAGTGGTTTGAGCATTGCACTGTTACCAGCTGTACACCCCCAATCTGTAGCCATTTCCACCCTACACTGTTATAGTGCTATTATTCCACTTTTAACATCCTGTGGAATTCTGGGGTTTGTAGTTTACTGAGGCCAAAGAGCTCCCTGGCTGAGAATCCTAAATGCCCCTCCCTAAACCGCAAAGACCAGGATTTCATAGGATGTTGAAAGTGGAAGAATAGCACTGTAACGGTGTAGTGTGGAAAGGACCATAGTATTGGCAGAACTTGGAAATATTTTTATGATGGCAGAATCACCCACTCTTCCTTTAGGTCTGCTCCCTTCTCTCTGTTCAGTAGTGGCTATGATCTGCCCTATTGCTGTTGACGGGGTGTGTGTGTGTGTGTGTGTGTGCAGGAATGCTAGAGAAGGTTCTTTGCCTGCCTGCTTCTTCAAAACACTTCCACTTAAAAAAAAAAATTACTTCAAGCAACTGGGCAAGTGTACGTTGTTGTTCCATGCACGAGAAGGCAGCAAACTTGCTTGTTGATGCCTGGGGTTTAGATCATTTCAGAACGTAAGATGAGCCGGCAGCAGAGCCAATAAATTGTTGGTTTGTAGTGCAGCTGTTAACTTTCAGCTGATATTAGTAGAATGTAATTTGCCATAGGCTCTTATTTCTATCACCAATGATAACAAATTATGGCATGTAAATCATTGGGAGAGGGGGAGTCAAATTGCCGACTGACTCATTAGGGAGCATTTCTGCATTATCGTACAGTGAAGGACCACCATAGGGTAATCAGTAAGTGTCCTCTTGTGGGTGGGCCACTGCCCTCTAGTATTCTGAATCAGAACACACACACACACACCCATGCATGCACACTTACACTTGCGCATGTGCACACATGCGCGTGCACACACACACAGAGTCAGCCCTCCATATTTGCAGGTTTGACTTTCATGGACTTATTAGCAAGTTTTTCCAACCCCTGTCCACCCCCGCCCCCCACACTCCATTTCTAGGGGAACCTTCCCTTTTGGTGGATCTGATCAGGCGACACAGCCCTTTGAAAATTCACCTCAGATGCTCTTCTTTCATTGCCTGGCCAGCTAAGGTTGGCTCACAGACTGGTTTCTCAGCACCAGAAACTCTCTCCCAGTACCCCCCCCCACATACCCAAGGAAGGAGATGGGTAAGAGAGAGGAAGTATAGGGCCACCATGAGGACCCACCCCCTTTCCCTCTCCTTTCCCTGATCTGGTCTGGACCCTAGGTGTCTATTCCCCCCTGCCATGCCTCAGCCCCCTTTCCACAGACACAAGACACACATTTTGTTATTTGCGATTTTTCCACTTTTGCGCATGTCCTGAGCCCCTAACCCTAGTGAATGTGGAGGGCTGACTGTGTGTGTGTGTGTTGATTCTGCACATGTAGCCACTTAAAGTGGGATAAGGGACTGGGCCTGTTGGAAGGTAGAATGGACTTTATTGCCCTGGACTGCAGGTAGGGTAATCCTATTTTGCATGCTCCCCCATCCCCATTTTTAAAAACATGTTTGCAAGTAGAAAACTAGTACACCTAGAAATTTTACTCTTTAGTCAGGATTCTAGCCGTAATTTGCTCGTCATCTTATCTTCATTATATTTGAAGGCAGTTTCAGTTGATCCAGTGTGCTTTGTGGCTGAGTGGAGACTGGGATTTGGGTCTCCTTTGACATAACTGAATACTCTTGCTCAAATCCTGTTGATGACATATGTAAGTATAAGCTGGGCTACACAAGTGGAGTGACTTTTTTGCACTATTCGGAATAGATGTATTCAACTGATGGTGGCAGGATCAGAAGTCCACATGCAGAACTCTTCGAAATGAACAATAATGCACTGAATGTAGTGTATCAGTGTACATTGTGTGCCTCCACTGCATGCTGTGCAATGAAGTGTCTGTCTGCTATGTATTTTAACTGTCCTTATAGTTTGTGCTACAGTGGTATTCCATATAAGGCTTCCAAAGTGCTTGCTTAGTATAGCTCTATAAGCAAATATTTATGCTATGCTGAAATGATGTAGGTTCTTGGCCTCTGGATTAGCGGTGGGCAACTTGTGCCTTTGCAAAATGTTGCCATACTGCACCTCTCATCAGCCCTAGCTGGAGGATGCTGGTAGCTGCATTCCATCAACATTTTTATGGCCACAAGTTGTCCATTCCTGCTTCAGATCATAAACTCTTAGGAACTGAGAGTGATCACCTTAAAACAGTGCCATTTCAAGCCTAAATATGCCTGGGAGAGGAATAAAAGTAAAAAATGCTACTGATTTTTGCTGTAGTGTATTTTGCTGTGGTGTATTGTGATCCCAAAAGCAAAAGCAACTCCATTATAAAAGCAACCCCTGCCCAAGAAAGATTGGTAGTCTGTTAATCTAGATTGGTGACTGTATCAAATTTTAAGAAACAAGAAAAAGATAGCCAGATCCACAAACTAGTTAAGGTGAAAGGAGTATTTTTAAGTTTCCTGTTCCTGTCCAATACTTTAAGGCTCTGCTTGTGCTACATTTGTCAGTCTATGTACAAAAGAAGTGGAGCATACCACACAGTTCTGCTTTTGTGTCCCTAAAGGTCAAACAGAAGGGCAATCAATATTCAAGCCTGAGCTGATGAGAATTTCCCAATCTGTTAAACAGGCCTGAGTTTTGACCCTTTTGCTGTCACAGAATTTTTCGTTATTCAAGGGAAAATGTGCACATTTGCCAATGGACAGAGGCTTTGTCGTAACCAATGGAGCATTTCCAAATGAACTTTTTGTTCCCAGTGCAGTTTAAAATTTAAAAGCTTTCTGGCATTTTAATGTAGAAGGCATAAGGAGGCCTTAAAGTCAGTTCCTAGAAACAAGGAGAGGAGCACATACACTTCAAGAGATGTGTATGTGCTGTAAAAATGAAACAAACAACCCAATGACTTCTGGGAAGTCTGTCTAGTAGCCATCAGTTATGATACAGATCACGTACAAAGGAATACTAGAAACACTGTTGGATGCAGCAGTAGGTTTGCCTTGGTTGCAGCCACCCAACAGATAACTTGCTAAGCCCCAGCTCTGCCCATACAGATCCTTTCTACAAGAGCTGATGATCACCTACATCTTCAGAGGCAGTTTACTTGTCAACTCAGATTTGAAAAGTTACTGTAGTGCCCCGTCTCAATCTAACTCAATAACTAGGCTTCATGGATGAATTCAGAAAGGTTTTATTAAAGATTAGCTATAGCACAGAGACACTGCTTTTGCCGAAACTGAAGATACACCTCAGGTTTTAGTAGTAAGTGCTCTGCCTCCCAGAGGTTTACATTCTTTCCCACACAACACTAGGGCCATTTCTGCACTAGACTGTTATAGTGCTATTATTCCACTTTTAACATCCTATGGATTTCTGAGGTTGCAGTTTAGAGAGGGGCATTTAGAACTCTCAACCAGAGAGCTCTTTGGCTGCAGTAAACTATAAACCTCAGAATTCCACAGGATGTTGAAAGTGGAATAATAGCACTATAACAGGTGGAAATGGCCTAGGCTGTACCAGGTAATCTTGGTTCCCAGGCTCTGACAGTCACACTACTCCTCCCAAAATCCAAACAGTAAAATGATCAGCAATATGGCAATAGAGTAGCTCAGCTAAGCAGTTAAGCATCTCACTAGCTTATCAGAAGAGCCTAGCTGCATGTTGGGCCCTCTGACAGTTACTTGCTTGGACTACAGTTCCACTAATCTCACAGTCTAGGGGATTCTGGGAGTTTTAGTCCAAAAGCTCTGTTTAGAACACTCAATGTGGCAGGCTAACAGCAAGCTTTTCGAAAATTTAGGCAGCCATTTCATTTTTTGCAGTCTGAAAACAGGCCAAAGGAAAGAAAAAGTGCAAAATTGTTGGTGCGGTTTTTCATTTTTTTTTTCTGCTAAGGTTTTTAGTGTACTAACATGGTTTAAACACCAGTTTAGAATCAATGTAAATCTAATACATTTAAACAAAACATAAAACAATCTCCACCCAATCTAAACATAAGGGGTGTAGTGACAGCATAGCTGAAGAATCAAAACTTTATAATACATTGTGCGGGGTGCACACAAGTTACTGACAGTAAGGGTAGGCAACTTTTAGCCCTCCACACATTGTTGGGAGTGTAATTCCCAGTGGCCAGAGTAGCTGATAGTGAGGAATGATGAGAGTTACAATCCAGCCATATCTGGAAACCATACATTGCCCACCCTTCATTCTAAGGCAGGGTAAGGATCATGCAGCCCTCTGAAAGCTGGTGAACCACAGTTCCCAACAAACCTAGCCAGGCTGGCCAATGGTGAGAGAAGATGGGGTGAAGGAATCCCATGACATCTGGAGGGTCCCACGATTCCCACTTCTGCTATAAGGTCTAGAACAATACGGTGATGTATTTAAGTCTTTTACTCTGAATCTCAAGTCAGTCTCAAGTCTGGAAGCCAACTTTATGGCCCAACCAAAATTCCAGAGTTATTGGATAGAGTGAAATAAAGTCAGTTTTAATGATTTAAGCAATTGGCTGTCCACATTTGCAATTGTGCAATTTGCAGCTTCAGAAGTGGGGAATAGGATCCGATCTACTCCCCATTACTGAAGATTCAAAAGCTTTAGAAGGAAGGATCCTTCTTCCTCAAGCTTGTTGCCTAACATATTTGCTGTTCCCCTCTGAGAAATACACCCTGCACTCTGTGGATGAGTCTTGTCTTTCATTCTTAGGAAATGTTTTAGAAGGCTTCTCTGATATGCAGCAGGAACAGGCTGCTGAGTAGACCTCAAGCCTACCCCAAGCCCATTGCTTAACCTTTTTGCTGTTCCTCTGAGAAATGCACCCACACTTTGGGCTTGAGAGAGATTGTCATGTGACTAATAGGCAAAAAGAGATGGAGGTGTTGTTCAAAGTCATAAGGTTTCTATATGAAGGTGTTATGTTACTGAACCAAGGGCACCAAGTCAGTCATTAAAAATATACAAGTCTCGTGATGAGTTGAGTCAGTGCATCATTTATGGCCAAGTCGAGTCCGAATTGAGTCACTGAAGTGACTTAAGTCCAACTTGAGTCTGAGTCTATTGACTTGAGTCTACGTCACTGGAAAAATAATTCCACAAAATGGTTTCAAAAAAAATGTGAATCCATAGGCTTAAAAACTATGGCCCTGTCCACAACACACCTTTTCATGGAGCTGGAGTGTAAGGATCATGTGAGCAGCCTCTAGCAAGAGGCTCTCGCATCCCAGTTCCTTCAGCTCCGCAGCTGCCTCCTGCTTGCATGAGAGCCCTGCCTTTTCCTTCCTCAGTGCAGCTTGGGAGTTTCCCAGGCTGCGCTGGGGCAGGAAGCGTGAGTGCCGTGGCTCCAGAGCTCCGCATGCATGGCAAGTGCGTGCGGGGCCCTGGAGCGATGCGCGATCATGTACCATTTTCGTCTCACAGCCGAAAATGAAAAAGTGCACGGTGGGCGCCTGCCAGCCCCTGGAGCATCGCACGATTGTGAGTGTGTCGTGTGGAACGCTCCTCATATTCGTGCAGCACTCAAGGGACCCTTTCTCATGTTAAATGCCATGCGAAAAGGGCCTGTGATTCAGCACAGGTATACCAGGGACCTGGAGAAAGGTGGCCAGATTGAAAAATTGAGAGGGCTCTTGTATCTTTCAAGATTAATTCAGTAGGAGTCACTTGTTACCTGACTGTGTGGAGAAAAAAAGGCTGCTGGTATTCCGTCTTCTAAATAACCATGAAAGGCACAAGAGCCTTCACCAGATTTCAGCTCTAGCCTCTGGAAAAGAGGAAAATGTAGATGAGAACAGCCTGTTCTTAAATGTAAGCCCTTTTAGGTGGTATTTTAAATGTGGATTTCTAGGAAGACTGTTGCTTCCACTTCCCCATTTGTATTTTCTATTTAGGCACTCTGAAATGTGATGATAAAGGCTAAATAGCTAACATATATATCCTGTCTGTGCACCCCTAGGCCTTGCATAGCACAATTGCAAAAATGATACAGTTCTTACTCACATAATTCCTAGGAAGTGGATAACTCAAGATAACATTAAGAAAGTGTGTATTCCTGAAGGCATTTTTTTCTTTCCATCGGATGGAGTGATTCCTCTAGAAATCATATAGCTGTGGCCTTGAAGGAGCTGCTGATAAATATCCTAGCAGTTCTGTCTCAGCCTGAGTGCTGACAACTACCTTATATGGTTGACTGGCAGCACTCTCTTTTATACCAGTTTTGTCTTGACCTTGGACTAGCTGTGTTTTGGACTATTCTGTTTACTCTTTGCCTGCTTATGTATCGGGACTTCTGATCTGCTGATACGACTTTTGGACTGGCTAAAGACCACCTTCATGCTTATCCCTTCAGCTTGATCAGACAAAGGGGCTGTACTTGATGGCCCCTATGGTGTCCTCCAGCTCTTTGATTCAATGGCCTGGGCAGGAAATGGCCCAGGCAGGATTGATGACTCAACCACTCCTACAAAACAACAACATGCTGCCTTGGGCACTGGCTGAGTTCAGGACAGCATGCAGATATTTACACTAAGCTAAGAGGATGTTGGATTGAGGCCTCAATGTATCTATTTCAAGCAGTGAACATTTTCAAACCAGCCATTACCAAAGCATTGATTGTTTTGGGGCTCACTCATGATACCAACCCTCAAGCAACATACTTAAAGCCCCCAATGATTTCCTACACATTGCAGACTATATGTATATGCATGTACCGGTGGCAGCTGGTGGCTTCCATGTTAGTAGGGTAATGATTCCATTCCAGGTTTTATTCCAAGTTTTGAAGGAGTTCTCTAAGGTACTGAAACTTTTTTCTAAATAGATACAGCACCTTGGGGAGCTCCTTCAAAGCTAGCCCAAACCTGGAATAGATTTTCCAGCTCAATTAAAAAAAAGCCACCAGCTGCTTTTGGCACACACTATGGCAGCTTTCCTGCTCCTCTCCTTTTCTGTTCCTTTAATATCCATGAATGGCAGTGCCTGCGCACATGACCTGTGGCCTAAAGTTGAGCATTGACATGGATACAGTGACATGGATATGATGTCTGGGATGGAGCCCTGACTACCGAATGGCATTGATTTGAAGAAGAAGAAGAAGAATCACTGCTTTTTGAGCTAATCAAAGTAAACAGAAAAACTAGATGGATGTGGGATCTGTGTATGGGTGTCCCACCATCTGCTCATTTCATTCTTTAAGAACTGCAGATATTTTTTCTTTGAGATGATCACAAACCTGCTTAGATGAGAGGGCTGATCATGTCTAGGGATGGACTGTAGCTCAGTAATAGAATACAGAGCTTGGAAAAATTACTTTTGGGGACTACAATTCCATAAATCTCCAATCAGCATGTGTTTACTAAAAATCTCAGATGACTTTCATATGTGTGTTTCTGAAAACAGTTTTTTAATGCAAAATGATGTTTTGTACAGAAAACATCATTTTTGCAGGAAAAATATATAGATTTCTCAAGGTTTTGTACAGAGAAGCAATGGTTCTAGACACACATTTTTGTACAAAAAATGGGTTTTCCTACCAAAAAAAAAAAAAAAACCAAAATAAAAGATTAAAAGATTACATATATTTCAAGAAGGAATCGTTTCCTGAAACATTTCAGAAGGTGTGAATGCCTGCTGAAAAGTGAGCAAAATTCTGACCTCTGTGCTATTCATCTTGATGGATTTTGCAAATATGAGGAACTCCTTCCTCTCCTTTTGGCAGATAAGCCCATTTTCAGTAGGGAAATGATTAACAACAAATATTCTTTTTATTCTATTTAAACATGAAAAGTCTTCCTTTCCTGTGCAGCAAAAGGGATGACGGAAGGAGAGTAGAAAGGATACATGGATGCGCAAGAGCTGAATTTCTAACACAATACAAACAGGAACTGGCAAAACCACCTCTTGAGTATTCCTTGCTAAGAAAACCCTATGAAATTCATGGGGTTACCAGATGTCATCAGACAACTTTAAGGCACAAACACACAGAGAGAACACAAACGTCACTAGGGCTATTCTATGTGCATCCTGTGCTGGGATTTTCTGAGATAGATTTAGCCATGCTGCATAACGTCACCTCTTCCAAATCTTTCCTGTTTGGGCAGCCTGGTATCTATAAACAGGATCCAGTGACTTTGTTTCAGCACCTGTCAAACAGCAAGTTCTTTCTAGCTGGGCTGTTTGTAGTGGTTTCCTAGCTTACAAGTAGCAAGGGAAACCAGTCTAGCTGTTGTCTGTCCTCTGGTGCTTCCTGGAGATCTGGATAGACGGTTACCCACAAAGAAAAAAAAAAAAAAAACTTTCAAAGGAATCATGCGTCTGGATACCAGGACATACTCTGCACAGTGTGGCTGTCATTTTTTAATCTGTTTTGGAAGGTTACGACTTTTCCTGTTTCTCTCTCTGGACATGACAAACAGAGAGGAGAATAACTGCTGTTATTTGGTGGTTCATTTTCTAAAAGGGAAACTACTGAGGCTGAAGCAGAACCAGGGAAGGTGCAGCTGGGGAGGGGGGGGATGAAAGTATTTTCCCCTCAAAATAAGAATTCAGTCCCCAATTAAATTTTCCTTCATTATCTAAACTTTTAACATTGAAATAACATTAAACTTCAGCTAAGCATTTGGAGACATGGTCTGGCATCCTGCTAGGCAATCACAATGTCTCAACTTAGGCTTATGACCTTGTAATTGTTTGGTATTCACATTTATCATCATTGCAACAAATGTAAATGTCCCCCCAATCCACTTAAAGTTGAAGCAGCCTCACTGAGGGATGGATTTTTGTGGCACTGGTGAGCAGGCCACTGAAGGATGAGGTATCCAGGCCCTTCATACTTGTGGGTGGCAGTATGATGAGGGGTTGCAACAGTGTTACCCACCTACCATGTCCTGAGGATCATAATTATTTTATATCAAACATAGTGAGCCATAGAGATCTACTGGAAGGACACGTAGGTAGTGGAGCTATGGAGATAGGTCAAAAGAATAACCCTGTTTTCTGTCAAACATCCTAGGTGAATCTCAAAATGGTTCTTATATTCCATTGGAATGTATTATGAGCAACAATAACACCAACAGGAGGCAAAAGGTCTCTGGGAACAAATAAACAGTGCAAACAGCCTGGAAAGTGACACCTTGGAGGCAAGCATCCCTGGATAAAATAACCATCTTGAAGGGAACTACAAGGATGTCTGGCTGTATTTTCTTTGAACTACAAAGCTGAGATTAATCGTCATAAAAATGCAGCCATCTGGTCCCAAGGACATATTTCAGCTTTGTTCAGCACTATAACTAGGACCTCTTTTTTCCTCCATTCAGAGTTCTCCCAGACTTGCAAACAATGCTGCTGCGAGTGGAATGCTCCCCTCAGCCCCCCCCCCAGGCTGAGTTGGGCTTTTTGTTTGTGTTTTCCCAGCCGAAGACTTCTGGATTTGTATAATATTACCCCCAAACCCTTATGTCTCTCTCTCTCTCTCTTAATTTTCACCTCTTTCTAAATTTCTATAGTCTTGTATGCTTGTGGGAGTGAATGCAGGTGAGTGATTGTATGGATTTTAACATCTATTTCAATAAAATACTTAAATTTGAACAGTTAGCCTGATTCTCTGTGATCCAACTCCGTAAAAGCTGGGCTAAAAGATCCTTAATTACCCTGCCCTCTTTGCATTGCTACAGTAGTGTTCATAGCTAATTTTCCCTACAAGTGATAATTTTGACAGGCATTGGGAATCCCCCTAAGGGACCCTCAGCAAGCAGGGTAACAACAGGACCATGCAGAGGTCTTTAGTTATGCTTGTTGCATCACTGGCCACTTGTGGGTGAAGGGCTGGATGCATCTTCCTTCAGTAGCCTGCTTGCCAGTGCAATAGAACTCTGTCTCTTGGTGCAGCTTCCTGGGTTTTATGGTGGGGTTCAGGGGCTGGATCAGCAGATGAAGCATAGCCTCAACATCATGGCTACAAGCCTATTGTAGGATCTCCAGTGATGTAGACTCGAGTTGATTGACTCGAACTCCAGTCTGACTCAAGTCGTTGCAATGACTTGACTCAGACTCGACTCGTCAATAAATCATGGGCCCTTTCCACACGGGGAAATAACACGTGGTACCGCGACCTCCGCGGGAGGTTGTCTACACCGTAAAGTGGATTGGGGTGGATTACTTTAGAGTAATTCCACACCCCAATCCGCACTAGGGCGCCCGGAAGTGGCGGTGCCACATGCTTTTTAAAAACCATTTCTTATGTGGTTTTTAAAAGACACGGGGCATGCAGCCCCATGCAGCCGCATTGCAGCGCCCGATGTGGATTTGCAGGAGAGCGCAAGGGCGTGCCTGCAGATCTGCTGGGGGTGGGATTTCTGGCTGGCGAGGTTCTCCAGTTGGTGGAGAGCCTCCACCAGTCATCAGCCACCATTTTGGGTGCTGCCGGACGCCGCAGGACGCCAACGAGTGTGGAGCAGCAAAACGCACTGCTCCACGCGGCGACGGACCAAGGTAAGCTCCGTTTCAGCATGGCTTACCCCGTTTCTCCGCCCGCGTGTGGAAAGGGCCATGGATTGACTCGACTAGACTTGAGACTGATCTTTTTTAAGTGAAGGACTTAGAGTAAAGGAAGGCTTGGAAGGCAGAGGGAATGAAAGGCAAGAATCAATGGAGCTGTAGGGGGTTTAAAATCTGGTTGAAACAATGGGGGAGTAAAGGAGGCTTGGAAGGCAAAGAAGTGAAAGGACAGAATTTATTGGTTTGGAGGTTTAAGTCACATCCTGATTACTCATGAGGTAGCCATCAAGCTAGGTATGCTGCGTTCCTTTAAAGTTTAAACCCTTAAAGGAACTTTTAAGTCTGTCTGAAGCATTGCTAAGGCAAGGTGGGAAAGGGAGTGACAGTATGGGGCCTTGATTTTCTAATTATTGAAACTTAAACCCCACTCTCCCCACCTCCTTTCTTCTGTTAAACTTGGCTCCAAGACTTGAGACTCAACTTGAATTATCCTGTAAGGACTTGAGACTTGACTTGATACTTGGAGTAAACGACTTAAATATGTCACTGAGGATCCCAGCCAGAGTTTAGGCTTCCAGAGAAAAGGAACATGAAAAGCTAACAGGAGAATGAGAACACAGCAAATATAATACTTTGGGTTTGAATGATTTTCAGTGTCTCATTCACTACAATTTAGAAATGTAGGGAAATGAAGGGAAACTTGTTTAGGGGAACAAATCTCTAATTTGGCTCCCCCTATACCTCTGCTCAAGCTGAGATGCTTTTCTATCTGAGGTAGAGTGTGCTCCAAGCCCAAGTTAAGATGCATCATCCTCCAATCTAGCCATGTTACTTTGGCACGTAAAGCAGAAAATCTCACCAACAGGTCTTCCTACTTCTGCCAATGAAAATACTGTACAATAATGACAATATGAAGAACAAATGGTTGGCTCTCTGTTTACAGAACTCAAAAATCTGGTGCCTGAGGCTATTGCCCTGTTCTGCCTTGCAGCCTTGAGCCTCCTGGCTGGAAGGCCTTCTCCTTTGAACGCTAGATGTATGGCATTTCTATTTGAGTGAGGAGAGGTAATAATAAAAAAGCACTTTGCACATGTTCAGAAGCATGTTTCTTTATCATTGGTTTAGACTGGAGCTGCAAATAGATTTTGGCTCTGTGCCCAGGTGACCTGGGCCTGAAAGTTAAACCATGTGGTTGCTCATTTTAGCCTGCCACTTGGGAAACAATTTGTTATTGTGAGATAAAATAATGGCATGCTTTAAAGGGAATAAGAATTTAAGTTTATCCACAGATCAAGATAAGTGGAAACAGGAACAGTGCCAAATTCCACGTGCTCTCTTTTATAGAATAGGAATGAAGAACAGATAAATGGGGAATGTTCCCCTAGACCATGACTGAATTTGCTGCCTCTGGGAGTCACACAGATGGCCAAAAAATGGCGGGGAGGAAGCAAGAGAATAGAAGTCCATTTTTTTGCTAAAAAAAAGAAAAAGAATGGCTGCTTCTGGAAACTTCTAGGAAACATAATTTCCCCATTTTTTATTTATTTTTGATCAGAAAACAAAGGAAGTCTGGAAGGACTGAGGGGTGCAAAAACAGCCTGCATGTACGGTGTGTGCGTGCGTGCGTGCGTGCATTTTGCTCACCCCTGCTGAAGTCTGGGAGAAAGGAGACTGGCAAACTGTTTCAAACTTGTAGATATAAAAATGGTGAAAGAGGAGTGGGACTTGTACAGACCTACCCCAGGGGTGTAGCCATAAGGAAATGGGGTGTGAGGGCATTGCCCCTCCACGAGTTGTTCCCCAGTGATATTTCCCTTTGGTCACCCAGCTTCTAGCACTGAATAGAGTAAGAGTCCAAGAACTCTCATATTTGCCATGTTTGCATTCCCATGATCACTTTGATTGCCCCTTTTCTTTGGATCATAAAATCACGGGCCTTTCTGAACCTTACCTTTTTTTGGTGCTGGGATCACACGAGCAGCCTCCAGCAAGAGGCTCTTGCGTCCCCACTGCTTCAGCTGCACACGAGCTGCCTGCTCCTGAGCAGGCAGCGCGAGAGCCCCACCTCTTCCTTCTGCAGCACAGTCTGGGAGTTTCCCAGGCTGCTCTGGGGCAGGAAGCATGACCGCTGTGGCTCTGAAGGCTCTGCACACATGGCAAGTGCATGCGGGGCCCTGGAGCAATGCACAATTGCACACCATTTTCAGCTGAAAACTGAAAATGAAAAAGTGTGCAAGCAGTGCCTGCCCTACCCTGGAGCGTCACACGATTGTGAGTGCGTCATGCAGATCACTCCTCACAATTGCGCAACACTCAAGGGTCCCTTTCACATGGCAAATGCTGTGCGAAAAGGGCCATAGAATTGTGGAGTTGGAAGAGACCACAAGGGCCATTGAGTCCAACTCCCCGCTATGCAGAAATACACCTTCAAAGCATTCCTGACAGCCATCCAACCTCTGTTTCAAAACCTCCAAAGAAGGAGAGTCCACCACATTTCCAGGTAGCACATTCCACTGTTGACCTGCTCTTATCATCAGGAAGTTCTTCCTAATGTTCGAATGGAATCTCTTTTCCTGAAGTTTGAAGCCATTACTCTGTGTCCTAGTCTCTGGAGCAACAGAAAACAGGTTTGCTACATCCTCCATATGATATCCCCAATGTTGAAACTCTTGTTTCTAAATACTCTTCTGAAATTTTATGTTGCTGTAATGATAGAAACTGGGGAAATGAATCACAAGATGCTCTATGCCTGTTTCTAAAATTTATACTGCACATTGCAGCTGTACATTCAATATAAATACAAATCCAAAGAAAGGCATGACAGGCGATGCTCTTAGGTTTGCAACATAAATGTCACAGCACAAAAGGATATGGGGATCATGTAAGGAATAAGAAGGGGGACTTAATGGTTGTGAGTTTTGATATGTAAATGATAGGATTGATTTAGTGTGATAAGGAGAACAGATGTTGAGGATGTGTTTAAAGTTGGAAAGAGGTTTGGGATCAGAAATAGGAATTAGAACCAATACATGAAGAATTCGGGAAGTAACCTAATTATTATTTATCTGTAAGGTATGAGTGCAGTAAAATGTTTTCTATGCATGCAAGGTAAGATTTGTTTGGACACTTCAGGTATGCGGTGGGGGAGTTTGTATTTTCTATCCCTGAAATTTTCTTCTTCTATTTCTATTTTTTTTTTATTTTTTAATCTTTTGATTTCTTTATTTTTTCTTTTTTTCTCTCCACTTTTTATTCTTCTCCTGTATGTTATTTAGGTATTGCTATAGATTTTTTGTAGACTTTGGCCCTTTTGCATTGAGGCTTCTAGCGCAAGCGGGGGAGGGCGGGTCGCGCGAGAAGTCTTCTCCGGGAGGCAGCCGTTTCCCCCTCCTTCCTTCCGCAGGCGAAGGAACGAGCAGGGAAGCGGCAGCCTCCCAGAGGCAGCTGCGGCTCGCGCGTCCACCCCCCTGCGAAGCAGGAGGCTGTCGCGTCCGCCCCCCCTCGCGAAGCAGGAGGCTGTCGCGTCCGTCACGCTAGCGCCCCGCCCCTTCCTTCCGCAGGAGCAGAGGGAAGGAAGCGCGACCCGGCCGCCTCCCTGATGCTCCGCACAGGAGGTAAGTGCGTGTGGGCGCTGGGAGCGCTGCACGAGCGCGGGTGATTTTCGCTTTGAGGCGAAAATCAAAAAATACACGCTCGGGCAGCGTCAGCCCCGTGAGAGCGGCGGAAGTGGGAGTGCGTCGTGCAGAGCGACGCTCCCACTCCCGCGAGGCTCAGGGGGCTGTCGCGCGACAGAAAGCCCGTGCGAAAAGGGCCTTAGATTCTTTAGACTTTTGCTTTGAAAGAGAAGGCATTTGTGTATGTCAGATGTCATATTTGTTTTTGTGTGTTTTATATTAACTTGTTTTTGTATGTATTAAATTAATAAAGAACGTTTAAAAAAATAAAAAAGGATATGGGGTAAGGGAAGGAAAAAGAAAGAAACAAACTCATATAAGCTTCTGAGTCAAGGGAGGGAGGTGACAGAAGTTAAGACAAGGCTCAAAATCCACTATGTTAAGAAAAGGTTTGGAAGCATGTTACGATAAACACTATTTCAACTTACTTTACATAATCTGTTGTTTAAAAGGAAAACAACCCAGTGAACAATTGATCGTATTTTTTTAAGAGGCTCTTAACTAAGGCTATTTCCATACTAGTCTGTTATAGTGCGATGATTCCACTTTCAACATCCTCTGGAATCCTGGGGTTTGCAGTTTCAGGCCGGCCAGCCCCTCCCAAAACTGCAAACCCCAGAATTCCAGAGGATGTTGAAAGTGGAATCATCGCGCTATAACAGGCTAGTGCGGAAATGGCCTAAATGTGAGTTAATTGCTTTGCAACTGATGGAGATCATGGAATGTTACAATGGTCAGTGTAAGACTAAGGCCCTTTTCGCACTAGGCTTTTTACGCGAGCGGGGGCGGGCGGCTTGCGGGAAAAGCCTAGTTCGGGAGCCTGCCGGTTCCCCGCTGGTTCCTTCCGCAGCCGAAGGAACCAGCTGGGAAATGGCACCGTCCCGGAGGCGGTGGCGGCTCGCGAGTCCATCCCCCCCCGCGCGCGCAAGAAAGGAGCCCGTCGCTCCTGGCGCGAGCGGGGGGGCGGGCGCGACTGTCGCTCGCTCCTGGCGCGCACGGGGGGGGCTGCTCACGACAGCCTCCCGATCGCGCGCGCGCGCACGGGGGGGCGGGCGCGACTGTCCCTCGCTCCTGGCGCGAGCGACAGTCGCGCCCACCCCCCCGCGCGTGCCAGGAGCGAGTGACAGTCGCGCCCGCCCCCCCCGCGCGTGCCAGGAGCGAGCGACAGTCGCGCCCGCCCCCCGCCGCGCGCGCCAGGAGCGAGTGACAGTCGCGCCCGCCCCCCCCGCGCGTGCCAGGAGCGAGCGACAGTCGCACCCGCCCCCCGCGCGCGTGCGCGCGAGCGGGAGGCTGTCGCGAGCAGCCCCCCGCCCGTGCGAAGCAGGATGCTCTCGCATCCGCCGCGCTAGCTCCCCGCCCCGCCCCTTCCTTCCGCACGGGCGGAGGGAAGGAGGCGCGACCCGGCCGCCTCCCCGACGCACCGCACTACAGGTGAGTGCGTGTGGGCGCCGGGAGCGTAGCGCGAGCGCAGGGTGATTTTCGCTTGAAAGCGAAAATCAAAAACCCCGCGCTCGCGCCGCTGCAGCCCCGTGAGAGCGCCGGAAGTGGGAGTGCGTCGTGCGGAGCGACGCTCCCACTCCCGCACGGCTCACGGGGCTATTTCGCCCAGGAAAGCCCGTGCGAAAAGGGCCTCAGAGGAGAGGCAGCATGGTATAGTGGTTTGAACATCGGACTACAGCTCCGGAGACCAGGATTCAAATCCCCCCTCAGCCATGGAAATCCACTGGATGACCTGGGGTAAGACAACCCCTCTTTGAACAAATCTTGCAAAGAAAACCCCATGATAGGTTTGCCCTAGGGCCACCATAAGTTGGAAAGAACTTGAAGTCACCTAACAACAGCAAGATGAATAGATCTTGTTCTGCTGGTTGCCAGACAGCAGAGGGCGTGGCTACTTTCTTATAGATTGTCTATTACACAGACTTAGGAAATGGATACCACGGCCTTCTTATTGATAGGCTTGGAGAAAATAAACAAAATTGACCTGCATTCTGCTACCTGTGTGTTGACCTACATTTAACAATTGATTCAATGAGTCTACTCTAGTTAGGATTAATCAATAGAATTCCAGCCATTGTGTTTTGATAGGCAGGAAGAGATTGTTGTGTGATATACTAGGCAGGTTAAACCAGCCTAAGAGAGGAGAAGAGCTTAAAACTCTTAATCACCTCTTTTTTTTAGTATATGCTGAGAACCTGTGTGGTATAGTGGTTTGAGCACTGGATTATGACCCTGGAGACCAGAGTTCAATTCCCTGCTTGGCCATGAAAACCCACTGGGTGACCTTTGGTGTACCACACACTCTCAGCCCTAGGAAACCCCATGATAAGCTTGCCTTTAGATCGCATTATGTTGAAATGACTTCAAGGCAGATAACATTAGTATATGCTCCTTGGACCATTTTAATTTTTAACTGTTTTCCGTAACTATTAACTGCTTAGTCTTCTGATATATTTTGTAAAACTGATTTGTTCAATTCCCTTTTTTAAACTACTGTGTTTTTTTAAAAAAAAATCAGTTTTGTTTGGATTTTCTTTTCTTTTCCATCTTTCTGATGTACATATCCACCCCCTAATCCAGCCAGTCAGTCAGCCAGTCTCTTTCTTTATCCCCTATCTTCTTCCTAGGCCATTTCCACACTAGCCTGTTATAGCGCGATGATTCCACTTTCAACATCCTCTGGAATCCTGGGGTTTGCAGTTTCGGGAGGGGCTGGCCGGCCCCTCCTGAAACTGCAAACCCCAGGATTCCAGAGGATGTTGAAAGTGGAATCATCGCACTATAACAGGCTAGTGCGGAAATGGCCCTAGACTAGGGTCATTTCTGCACTAGACTGTTATAGTGCTATTATTCCACTTTCAGCATCCTATGGAATCCTGGGGCTTATAGTTTAGGGATAGGCATTTAGAATTCTCAACCAGAGAGCTCTTTGGCCTCAGTAGACTACATACCCCACAATTCCACAGGATGTTGAAAGTGGAATACTAGCACTATAACAGTCTAGTGCGGAAATGCCTAGGACTTAAGACAGATGGCAAAAGACAGAATATTACAATAAAAACGTGTTGATTTAAAAACACTCAAAAACTGAAATTAAAACAGTATTAAACTAACAATAGAATTAAAACCATTTAAAATGTTACTTTCAAACAATAATTAAAAACCACACAGCAATATTAAAAAGTTTTTTTCCAACTAACAATTAATTCCCAAAGGTTTATTGGAATTGAATCTGCCATCAAAAAAAATAAAAATAAAAAAAATACCAGCAAAATAGAAGCCATTTTAACTATCCTAGAGAGGAAGTTCTAAAGTGTGAGACCAGCCACAGAGAAGGCCCTCTCCCATGTTCCCACCAAATGTGCCTGTAAAGACAATTGGACAGAAAGAAGTGCCTCCTCTGCTACCATGCTGTACACCCCTACTCCATGATACGGTGTAATTGGCAAATATCATTTAATTGGAATGAAATATAAATTATACACTGCTATGGCTGAAAAGCCATGCTGGCTAAGAGGACTAGCTGAACACATGCAAATGTAGGTCAGATGGGATCTCAGGATATGACCAGGTCATAGTCAAGGAAGCTCCGGTGTTAATGAACCTGAAAGTGTCTCTTCAATGACTCGACCTTTAAAAACAATAGAACCTGAAATGTCTCAACAGAGAAACCGATTGTCCTCAACCTACTTCCTCTTTCCCACCAAGCTTCTCCTTTGTTTCCTCACTTGCCCAGCCATTAAGGAGCTATCATGATTCACATCAATGCTTTGTTACCTAATGCTAAAACCATTAGCCCATTCCATACCCCATTGTCTACTCTGCCAGAGAGCCATTAGCACCTTGCCTCTCAGGGCAAAAACAAGGTATTTAAACCCTGGCTCTGAGCCAGACCACTTGTAGTACCCTGGACATAGGCTGTCACTCTGCTGCTCCAATTCCCATTCTGCTACTACCCTTGGACCTTTAGTCTGAGCCACGTTGCTTCATCTCTTCTCTGCAGGATAGGTGAATATCACCCACTTTGCCCTAACTTCTCACTATCCAATTTTTCCCTCCTTTCTTTCAGTTAGCCTCATGTGGTTGTGAGACTGCTTGGATCTTGTGTGTGATTGTGATATTCCCCCCAAAAAACAAAGCATACTTCTACTCTCCAACTGGCGTCCCTGCATTAATGATGCAATACATAGGTGTAAAAGATCCTGTAAGGTTACCTCTCACAAACCTCCTCTTTGAGCTAATAATTTCCCACTGTTTCATGGAGGCACTGGTATCATGGGTGGACCTATGAGTCACCCTTTTGGGATAACATCCCTGAAGATCTTAGGCAGCCTCATATGGGAAGAAACAAAGCTTCAGATAGCCTGGATCTGAGACTTATAGAGATTGATAAGTCATAACTAGTACATTGCATTTTGCCCAGAAACAAACTGACCGATCTTGAAGCTGTTGCAACAAGAGAGCTATATACTCCCTGTAACCAGCACCCATTAGCGATCTAGCAGCAGTTCTATGTATACAAAAAACCTGATTGGCTATAGTGAAATAAACCATTATCTCTCATTTTGTTTCACTGTATTTCTTTCATTGCTCTTCTGCAAATTTATCATCAAAGTAGCTAACAAATTGTGTGTGTTAGGTCCTTTTTGAAAATTGAATAAAATAATAAAAACATAAGGTCGGAGCTGGCTTCCCCATAGGGATCAGGGCTTCTCTGTAGTTCTTTGTTGCCTGCAAAAAATAAGAAGTTAGAAAACCAGTCTCAGTTCAAAATACAGTTTTGCCAGTCCCCTGGCACATTTATTGGTGCCCCATCATCAAAAGACTTCTTGTGCTGATGCTGAAAGTCTTAGGTCTGGGCTGCTGGTCAATTACAAATAATACTCAGTATCGACTTAGACAGGGATCTTCCCAGAGACAGACAGAGAGAGCTGGAGGGCTTTGTGCAACTGATGTTAAGCTGTGCTTGTAAAGCTTTGGGAGACCTCAGCCAAGATCAAAGAGGCAGCAAATGGTTGTGGGGACAGTGTCAATGCGTAGGCCCTGAGAGGATTTTTTTTCTCCACCTCCTGACACTCACTTGAAAGCCTGGTTTTTCTCCTGTGCTTTTGAAGTTTAAACACTGCTGCCGCTTCCAGCTTTTCTGATCGTAGGCTGCCCTTTGCCATCTTCCTCTGTTTCCCTTTGTGTGTGCATGTGCCCTCAAGCCACCTGTCGACGGATGATGACCCATGGATTTCACAGGGTTTTCTGAGACAGGGAATACTCAGAGGTAAGTTTGCCAGTGCCTTCCTCTGAACACAACTTCCCTTTACAGTAATACATAATGTGGATAAGGAAGCTTTGTACAACCTTACGCATATGATGAAGTGTTCTTCCTGTAAATACTGGACCACATCCAGGCATCACCAGTGAGTGTGCATGACTGGGTGACTGCTAATGGCTTGAGATGGAGATCTGTGTATATGCATTACAACCGGGATTCTCTGGTGTCCCATTTTAAATGGGATTTCTTGCATTTGAGGGCATAAATTCTAGACCCCTGCAGGGTAATACAGGATCCATCCAAACCCCATATTTCTTGATCTGGTTAGAGCACATGCCAGCCATGCTGACCCCAAAGCATTTGGCAGGAAGCAAAAGATCACAAAATAACATATTAAATGCTATGGAGGCCCATGTCCTCTCTCCCTCCTCTCTGTCCACTGACAATGATAAGCAGCATGCCAAAAGTGTGTTTCACAACAGTAAAAACTTCTAACTTTGCGTAATCAGCAGCCACTGCAAGATTTTTCAAGGTTCTGGGGTTAACCTCAAGAGTTGAGATCTCACAGAAAACCAGAGGCCTTACATAGGCCTGAGAAGGTTTTACGTAGGCTTGCCTCATGTGTCTTCCAGCCAGTCTTGGATGGGCAACTGACTGTCCTGTATTTCTGCTTTAAAAATATGGCAACCTTATTCTACAACTTTGTCAAATCATCATATGGCAATGCTTAGCTAGAGCACATGCATCTAACAGAAGACTTGCGGACTGGATCCAGCCCACTAGACCATTTCATGAGGCCCTTGCACCCCTCCTGCAATGTGGCACTCCCCTCACCTGATGAGCCCAATCCCCACATTGTGGGCCTCTGGCTGCCAGTATTCTGAAGAGGGGCCCAGCAGCCAGCACTCAGATCTACTTCTACTTCTGACTGCTCTTCTGTCCAAGTCTTGCTGTCAGAGCATTGCCGTGGGTTACCACCACAACACTTTGTGCAGCTGGCAAGAGCTGGACAGAAGAGCATTCAGAAGTATAAGTAGATTGTGAATGCTGGCTGCTGGACCCCTCTTCAGAATGCCAGCAGCCAAGGGCTTGCATTGTGGGATCGGGCTCACCAGCTACAGGGAGGGGCAGGGGAACAGAAAGAGCCACAGGGGAGTGGGAACAGAAAGAGGCACAGAGAGGGTCTGGGCAGCAGGAAATGGCACACTTAGGATATATTGACCAATTCACTTTACAGAGGTATAGGGACCAGAAACTACAGTCAAATAGCCCCAAAATGTCCAAGAAAAGAAAAGTTGATGCAGAGGGAAAGCAATTTAAAAATCAGTAATAATCAAATGCAGAGGCAATTATTTAATGTGATGAAAAAGTAGAAACAGATACAACCTTCCTTTTGATGGCAACCATAATGCTGATGTGGCCCAAGATGAAGCTGAGCTTGACATTCCTGAGTTAGAGACTGGGTGAGAATTTTGCTTCAGCTCATTTTTTATGAGAATTTACCAAAAATTGCAAATTTCTTCATATTCGGGATGAAACAAATTTGAGATTTTAAACATTTGAACGTGGGAGAATATAGAAGAAGCGTAAACTGCTAGATTGGTCCTTTCAAGCCAGATGTTTGAGTATGGTTCTCTACATTCAACCACATTCATGCTGAATTGTCATTGCGCTCTCTCTCTCTAACACTGTCTTTTCTGAGACGTTGCTCCTCAGGCAGGTAGAACATGAGCCTCTCTGGGCTAGAAATAGCAGTGCTTGTTGAATGTGGCTGGTGCAAATGCAGGAAAATTTTATTTTTTGACTGTTTGGGGGATATTTAGAGAAGTTTGCAAATGTTTTCAAATTTGGAACAGAAAGAACTTGAGATTTAGAAAATGCCAGTGGGTTGGAAAGTGAAACTGACAGATTTTTATCAGTCCTAAATTCAGACATGACCAAGGAATTACACACAAAGTTTGAGTACAGCTCTGAACGTAAAAATGGGTCTGTGCTTTAGTTTTTGCTGTTTCTCAACAATACTAAGATTTAAGGAATGGTCAGATCTAAAAGAGGCACAACGTTTGGCCGTCTGTTCACACTCAAAATGAAAATGTAACATCCTGAGAACAGAGAGGGATAGGCATGAGCATTCACACCAGGAGTGTTCAACTAGAAGCACCAATCTATGCCCTGAACCAGATGTTCTCAGAACTTAGTGAGGAGGGTGGGGTGGGGTGGAGTGATGGCACTCTGTATATTATTGAGTGTCAATGAAGAGGAATCACCCTCATCTGCAGGGCAGACACATGAACTCTCCTGTTGCGTTAAGTGCTCATATTCCTGCAGAAGAAGGTATGATGTTGGTATGATGAATACCAAGATCCTACACCACAGTTTTGGAGAATAGAAGTTGGTGTCTTAAGCCTCCAGCAGCTGGTGTCAGTGGACACTTTGAAAGCCTAAGTGCAGTGTAGGGGGGCATTTCCAGGAAATCATCTCTGTGGAGAGAAGGACAAACCATCTTTCTCAATGCTTCTTCAGAAAACACTACTTTTCTCTTGCTTCAGTGGAACTGTTCATAAATCAGTTAACAGTTGATTTTTTCCCCCAAAACTTGATTGGAAAAAAGGAGGAGTGAAATAGGTATGTGTGAGTGTATGCCTCTGTGTACACAGCTGAATTCCAAACCCTCTCTAGTCAGATATCCTTTTTTAATAGTTTGCTCCAAACAAAATAGTGACAGTTACCTTCTTCATCAGTAGCTGGCAAGAAACTCATCTTCCCAGTTTTCCTCAGCACCATTCGTTGACTGGGTGTATTCTTCTGCCCCTCTTCCTTGTGAGTTGCCCTCTATGACCCCATGAAGAAACAGAATGATAGAGTCATAGAATCATAGAGTTGGAAGGGACCCTAGGGGCTGTGAGGTCCAACACCCCGATCAATGTAGAAGCTCCAGCTAGACTCTCCTCAACAAGTAACTCTCCTGTCTCTGCTTGAAATTGTTCAGAGGAGATGGTGCCATTGCTGAACCACTCTCACTGCCAAGAAGATCTTTCTAATGTACAGCTGAAACCTATGTTCCTGTAACTTAAAACTATTAGACCTAGCTCAACCCTCTGAAACAGCAGAGAAAAAGTTTGCATCCTCCTGTTTGTGACGGCCCTTGAAGTTATTTGAAGGTGTGATTATGACACCCCTCAATCTTTTCTTCACCAGGCTGAACATGCCCAGCCCCTTCAACTTCTCCTCATATGTTTTGTTCTCTATGCCTCTCATCATCTTTGCTGCTATTCTCTGAATTCATTCCAACTTGTGTATAACCTTCTTAAAATGAGGTGCCCAGAACTGAATGCAGCTTTCCAGATGAGGTCTGACCAGCCCAGAATATAGGGAAACTGTTACTTCCCCTCAACTTGGAAACTATGCTTCTATTAATGCAAGTGAAGATAGCATTTGTCTTCTTTGCTGCAGCATCACAGTGCTGGCTCATGTTCAGCTTATGATCAACAATCTCAAGTTCCTTTTCACATGTACTACTGTTGAGCCAAGTATCCTTCATCCTATACCTGTATATTTGTTTTTTGTAGTCTAAATGTAGAATTTTGCATTTGTCTCTGCTGAACTTCATTTTATCAATTTTAGCCCAGTTTTATGGTCTATCAAGGTCCTTTTCCATTCTGTTCCTACCTTCCTATATATTAGCTGCCCCTCCTAGTTTTGTATCATCTGCAAACTTGATAAGGATTTCCTTTATCCCATCATCTAAATCATTGATATATTTTTGTATATTGCAGTATTATTCAAAACTGAAGAGAAATATTCCATCATTATAAGTCTATTTCTCGTTCTATCTTTCTCTCTCTCCCCCAGACTCCTCTTCCACTGTCTCATTCTGGCATGAAAGTTACTGTAAGTATTCAAAGGCCATCATAGCAGAGTGTGTGAAGTTTCTTCCAGGATGGTAAAGTTTCAAGTAATGCCCCAGAGAAAAAATGCAGATCTGCATCTGAGGACCAGTCAAGCTAATGTTTGTCACCAGAGGGATGGCCATCAGGCAAAAAATTGGTTATAGTAACTATGAATGGAAGAGATGAGAGCTGCATAGGTGAAGGGACTACTCACATAGATGAAATAATAGAACTTTAAAGTCAAGACATATGTGCATAGCTTCACAAAATTTTGAAGTGTATCCATGATTGTGTTGTACCTGAAGCAGATGGCCTGAACTCTAACCAAAATGTACTGTTGCCTGCACTATATGAACAAATGAGCATTAGGAAAATCTTATCTTAGATTTCAAGCATCTGGAGAACTTTGGGCAACTTGGGTGGTCTTTCTGAAAAAAAGGTGCAAGGAATAAATAAAAGAGGGAGGCAAGGTTTCAGCACCTTAGTCATTCTTGTTCAATGACAGGTTGTTGGCAACAGCCCGTTTGTTTGAAGGATACCAGCCTCACAGTCTTCTCATCTCCATTAATTTCTGCAGTAGATTCTATATAAATACAGGAGTTATTAAAGCAATTTTACCAGGATGCAGATATATTTATGAGATCATAGAGCGGAACATTTAGAACTTCTAATTGCATGCAGACACAGGAACTGAGAGACAAGACTCAAGTTGGTAGATAAAAACAGGATGGCCATTTTTATATATATATATATGTATATGTATGTATGTATATATGTATGTATATGTACACACACACACACACATTAAAAGGATCTGCAGAGAGTTTGTCTTGATCTTACAGCAGTTCTTCACCTCTCTCAGCCTTACAGAGCTAGAGAACAGTTATCCAGATTCTTCTCTCATTATTCTCATATCTGGGAAGCCCAGTTCAGAATCCCAAAGCAGCTGATAGAAGATTTTTTTTTGGATTACAGTTCCCCAGATCTTCCAGCTACAGCCTCCAGTATCTGAACAAATCAACATTAGCCAGACACTGAGGGGATTCAGAGAGTTGTAGTCCAAAAAAATAAACTCTTGCAAGAGCTGTGCATAGCTCATGTAGATTCTTGACCTTACTGCATTTGGACATAGACTTTGGTGAATGCTCACAAGTATCAAAGGACAAGCCCCCTATGAGCCCTGGACTCTAGTACTGAACCCAGTGCTCTAGCAGGACAAAAACATCTTTTCTAACTAAACCAGCCTTCCTCCTCCAAGTCTGTACAGATCAACTGGCATGACTTTTAGCCAGTGATGTAGACTAGAGTCAATTGACTTGGACTCAAATAGGACTTAAGTCACTTCAGTGACTTGACTTAGACTCAAGTCGGCAATAAATGACACACTGACTTGACTAGAGACTTATATATTTTTAGTGACTGACTTGCAACAGTAACCCTTGCAACAGTAACATAACTCATTCATCCAGAAAGGGAGCCCTGGTGGTGCAGTGGTTAAATGCCAGTACTGCAAGCCACAAACCACAAGGTTGTGAGTTCGATCCTGCCGGGCTCCAAGGTTGACTCAGCCTTCTGCCCTTTTGCAGGTTGGTAAAATGAGTACCCAGCTTGTTGGGGGCATGTATAGAAATGTTTTGGAATACATGCTATTTGTAAGTTGTTCGCAGGATATAAATAAATAAATAAATAAATAAATAAATAAATAAATAAAATGTTATGACTTTGAACAAGGCTTCCATTTCTTTTTGCCTACTGGTCACGTGATTATCTGTCTTGAGGCCAAAGTATGGGTGCATTTCTCAGAGGGGAGCAGCAAATGCATTAGGCAATGGGCTTGAGGCAAGGTTGAGGTCTGCTTAGCAGCCTGTCCCCATCAGATATAGGAGAAGCCTTCTAAAACTTTTTTGTAATAGTTGAAAGCAAGAGTTGCTCCCTGAGCGCAGTGCACATTTCTCAGAGGGAAACAGCAAATGTGTTAGGCAACAAGCTTGAGGAGGAAGGATCTTTCCTTCTAAAACTTTTGAAGCTTCAGTAATGGGAAGTAAGAAGGATCCTATTGCCCACTTCTGAAACTGCAGACCCTTGTAAGCCCATTGACCCCCTCATATACCTACCACCACATCTTTTTTTTTCCTGTTAAATTTGGGTCCCACACTTGAGACTGGACTTGAGACTTGACTTGGAAGTACATTGCACAGATTTGAGACTTGACATGAAGCCTGAAGGTAGAGACTTGAGACTTCACTTGAGACTTGCAGTAAAAGACTTAAATATATCTCTGTTTTTAGCATGAGGGGGCAGGCAAATTTGAAAATGTTTTACCTGAAGTTGCCTTGGTTGGCTTGCTCCCATCCAGGCTAGAAGGTGAATGAAAGAATATTGAAAAAAGGCATGACAGAACTAGTTGGTTGTTATTGTTGTATTTCTGCTACTGGTAGTGTGGGACATATGGGTATGTGTGTGAAGAAAATATGTGCTGGATTTTCTGTCCCTGGTGCCAAAAGAAATAGATGATTTGAGATATTATACACTTTGATTCGAGCCAACGAGTAACATCACTTGCTAGCTTTTCCTCAGGTAGCAAAATGGCTTGGGCCGGGATGGCTGAACATATAAACTAATGAAGTTGGCCAACCAGCTGCTGTAATTCTCTCTGTGTGAACTTCTTGTCTTGGCAAGCTATAATACTTTGGGTCATCAAACTGGAAAGCTTAGCTCTGGGTAATTTGCAGCATTGCCCAACAGTGTTCAGGTCAGATTGAGGCAACGAGGCTGGCCTTGGCCATTTCTTGCTGAGAGACACCAGGCATGTAAGCAAAAAAGAATGAACTCTTGAATAAACCATATAAATTATTCTGGGGCTTGTTAAGGAGAGGGAGACCATTCATAATAACTTGCTATGGAGTTAGGTGCTATCAGTTAGCTAAGTGCCCATGCCAATGTGTTATGAGATTTCTCAAATGAGTTAAATGGTATGGACATCCCCATGTTAGGCTTGAGCATGGAAGACCAAGATTCAAGCCCCTCATACATGTGAATCACTGGTGGGCCTTGAGCAAGTCACTGCCTCGAAGACCAAAGTATTTCACAGAACTGGCTTGCCATTGGCATCTGGCATCCCTAGGCAAGTGCCATGAGGAACCCACTGCTAATATCTACACTGGGCCCAACTTGAAATCCACCCCCCCAGCCTTTCCATCTGGCTAGGCAGCTGTATAGGGTGCTGCTCAACAGAGGATATGATTTCAATTTTCCACAGTATTTTGGAGTAATGCTGTGTTGCGTGCATTATGGGGAAAGAAAATAGTGTCTCATAGACCTATATGCCTCAGGCTGATCAGTTCCCTGCTGTTGCCCATCTCTACTGAGGTGATGCTGACATAAAAAGTGGTATGGAGATGTTTTGAATACAGAATGAGACAATGCTATATACGGGTGTAGCTAGGGGGAAGGACAAAATGAGACCATTGTCTCCTAATAAAAATTATGCCTCCCCCATGAAATTTTCCTTTAGCACTCATATTTCTAGTATTGTAGTAACTTAAAACTGCAGTTGAGCATTTAGAATTACAGTCCAGGCATCCAAAGAAAAGGGGCAGGAAAAGTGACCAAGGGAGCATTAACACAGCGAAAACAAGTAAGTTCAAGATGCGAATGGTTTTCAATATCTCACTTTTTGTAATGCTAGAAATTTGGGGGCTTGTTACCCTGTTCTCTGGGGGTCCCAGGAGGGGCGCCCAAATAACCAAACACTAAACACAACTTTGGGGAAAATTAGCTGGAGCACTCACTAAGCTAGCGAGAGGCAGGGTAACGTAGCAGGATCTTGCAACCCAGCGTCTACGGGGTCAGGTCAGTCAAGCAGTCAGATGGTTTAAAGTAGCAAAAACAATGTTTTATTAAACACAGACAAACACAAAAGACAACACAGTCACACAGCTAACTAAAGAATTGGAAATAGGGATTTTCGGAGGGAAATCGGTGATATGACACCTATCTCGTAGTCCTGTAGTTTGAGAGCGATGATGGGGTGCAGTGAAGAAGCTCAGCGTGGTTCGCTGAGGGGAGCTCACCGAACAAAGTGGCAGCAAGGCAGTCTGGAACTCGGGAGCGATCCAAGTGGTCCGAGGGGTTCAAGCGGTCCGAGCGGTCTGAGGTGGTCTCGGAATCAGGGGTTTATATAGGGTGAATTGTGACTGCAGGCCATACCTTACTTGGTGAGAACAATACGAGTTTGGAGCGGGACAAAGCTTTGGAAAGGTCAGAGTTTAGCATGATTGGCTTAAAGCTGAATCAACAATAGTGTAGCCAGTATGCAAATGCGCAGCGCTTAGTACAGCTTTGTAAGGTTACCTGCTCGGGGCAGGGAGGCCTTTGTTAGTATCGCTCATAAGCAAAAGGGTGTTTGCCGGAGAGATCCCTGAAGCGACGAATTAGCTCTGTCTGGCCTGCCTAGGTGGAGAATGGAATGTCCAGCAATTATTGGCCGTGCCTGTTTACGTGCTTGTCTGGAGGCCTCGCAAACACGTGGAGCGGGGTGGCAGAGGAAGGCCGAATGGTTTGATATCAAAAACGATATCAAGTGCTATCTCTGGGTAGGCCTGGACCGCAGTAACAGGCTGAAGGAAAATTTTGCAGGGGGATTCTTATTTGGAAGGCCAACGATATTATTTCCTCCCGCTGGTAGATACACCACTGGCTATATATGCATCATTGTGCTGTGTTTGGGGAAAACTGGTGAGTACATAGACATTAGATAAATTCCAACAGGAATCAGTAGATAATGCAAACAGATATGTTATGGATATTTTGGTTAGTAATACTCAAATTTAAGAGCACAGTCACAGTCCTAAGGGCCCAGGAATGTGTTCCAGAGTCTATAGGAAGGAGCAGTTCTCTTCTTCCAGATTTTTGATCAAGCTCTGACTGCAGAAGAGGAGATCTGACCTTGGCCTCCCCATTACAGGCCTCTTCCCCCTCAGGTTGGAAATTCTTAGAGAGGTAAAAGAGAGTGTGCATCTGGGACTGTAGGAGAATCATCAGGAAGAGAGAGGGTTGAACGTGGGAGATCCAGTGTTTTCAGCCCCTAATAAACCATCCTCCAGGAGATAAATTTAGAAGTGTCTCTTTTAGAGAGAGAGAGAGAGAGATGGCCTTTTTTTATTTATTTATTTATTTATTTATTTATTTATTTAGGGTATTTATACCCTGGTCTCCAGCCACAAAGGTTCTCAGAGCAGCTTACAAATTGTTAATTTAAAAGTTCCTTCCCCTCAGGCTTACAATCTAAATAAGACGTGACACACAAGGAAAAGAGAATAGCAGCAGGAGAGGGGCGATGATAACCTTGCACAGATGTCTTGTTGAGAAACACTTCAGGGTACAGGAAAAATCTGCATGGTCATACTGGTAGTGGGCTACTGGCAACAGGAAAATGGCAAAAATTAAAGAGAGACGATCTGGCAATGAAGCATCAGACTAGGACAAAAAAGCAGCAAGATTAACAGTATGCTTAAACCTCAGCAGCCTTTTTATTTGCTCAGGGCATAACTCTGTTGGGGGTACCCATAGAACTGCCTTGTTTAGACAACCTCCAGCTTGTTGCTAAAGTGGAGGTTAGAGCAATCTTATTTGCTCTGTGCCTGGCGTCACTGATGTCCTCTTCATTTTTAGTGTCCAAGAATTTGTCAATGATCAACTCAATTTGTTTCCCTGGCTGAACCCTACCTGTGGGGAAACAATGCTCCTTAAAACAGGGCATGTTATTAAAACCTGTTTACAGATAGATTTAGGAGTTAAGGAGATCCGAAGAACTGTATTTCAGGTCTGCCTGATGCTGCTGTCAGGCCAGACTTTAACTCTTCCATTTTTGTAGAGATGATGGTCTCTTTTTCTTCATTTTCTGAGTAATCTGTAATCTGAGTAAAGGTAATCTCTGATCACTTCCAGCAGGGGGAAAAACTGAATTTCTCAGTATTCGTGCACAGTGATGTGCGAGATGCTAGGTTGTGAAGAATGCTTGCCTCAGATATCAGGCCTCTATGTGTGTGTTTAATGATATGGGGGGGGGGAGAGACCTGGAAAGAAAAGGAAACTGGCTCAGTAATCTTCTGTCCAGTGTGTATTCAGTTGGCACCAGATTCAGGACAAACAATGGATAACTCCCAGTAGCAAATCACTGCCATAAAGTGTCAGCATAGACCAGGAGGAGTTTCCAAAAATGAGTAGGCTGTTTCTCACATCAGGACTGTACCTCCCCATTCCCAATTTTTAAAAATCCAGAACTTTGAAAAATTGTACTCCTCAGAAGCTTCTAGCAATGCAATTGGTACTTTTAGACTTATTTCCCCCCCTTCCCAGTTTTGGTGGATGCTGGGTGCTCTTGGTGATGTACTGTGGGCCTCACTGGGCCACATGTGGCTCACAGGCTACATAATACTGTTGGATATGGCTTTTCTCTTGCAACATCCCATAGAATTCTGGGGTTTGTAGTTTACTGAGGCCCAAGAGCTCTCTGGTTGAGAATTCTAAAGGCCCCTCTCTAAACTGCAAACCCCAGGACTCCATAGGATGCTGAAAGTGGAATCATAGCACTATAACAGTCCATTGCAGAAATGGGTCCACATGGTCTTTGATGCCATTTCCAGAATGGGAACAGCTGTCCTAAAGTGTAGAAGGCAATAAGAACAATGTAGTATGTGATATAAACTAATGTACAGTATATACTCGTGTAAAAGTCTAGAAATTTTAGTCAAAAAATTGACCCAAAAAATCTGGGTTGACTTATCCACGAATCAATGTGAGTACTGTAACTTAACTCTTAACGGAAAAAAAGGAACCATCCCCTTCTCTGAGTAAGGCCATTTCTGCCCTACACCTATAGTGCTATTATTCCACTTTCAACATCCTGTGGAATTCTGGGGTTTGTAATTAACTGAAGCCAAAGATCTCTTTGGCTGAGAATTCTAAATACCCCTCCCCAAACTGCAAACCTCAGAATTCCATAGGATGTTGAAAGTGGATATTATAGCACTATAACAGTGTAGTGCAGAAATGGTCTAAGTAGCAAAAGGTGAGAGCTTAGTCCATTCCAGGAAAATGTAAAAGCACCACCCACCCCTTCTACTGTTTCCACTATGGTGCCACATCTGTTCTTTTTGAATGCCTGGGTGGGAAAATGGCAGCAGTGGCAGCAAGGTTTTTTTTTCCCCCTCAAAGCAGAGCCAGGAGAGTAGAGGGGGGTCAGTGCTTCTTTTAGGTTCTCTTGGGACAAATTAAGCTCTTTCCTTTCACCATTCTACTCAGAGAAAGGGATGGGTTCTATTTTTGATAAGAGTTAATACTGCACCTTAACTTTTATCAAGAAAGGAAGCATTCTTTTCTCTCAGTAGGGTGACAAAAGGCCTTTTTGAATGCCTGGGTGGACATTGACGGTGGCAGCAGCCAAGGGTAGCCGGCTCCTTGAGGTGGTGTTGGCACTTTCTGTGCTCCATGGAATGAACCTCAGCTTATCCATGAGTGATATCAAAATCCAAAATGTGGGCCCCAAACCTCAACTTACACATGAGCTCAATTTATACATGAGCAATTTATACATGAGTAGAACTGAAGAGCTGCACAGCATTTACACTGGAATCTAGAAGCATGCATTTGCCTTTGCATCAGTATAAACAAGTTTCTGACTAAGAGACGGGCAGTACTTGGAATATTTTGTGCAACTCTTGATCTTAGCTACTTTATCAGCAAATCACTTTTGTCAGACACAGGTTTTGAATCATCCTCTAATAGCACTCAGAGCTCTAGTACACTTTTGGTTTTATTGTTTCTCTCTTTCTAGCCCTTTGGTACATTGGAAATTCCAAGTTTGACTTGAAACAAAACAACCCATTCTGTTGATTAATTGCATAGCAGTAAAGTTGTATTGCACAATAATGTTCTGAATGTTGGCCCCTTTGGGTGATAGCCAAAGTTTCAGCAGTAGGTCAGCCTGAAATATAGATCTTTCCCTTCCTTTCCTCCCCTCTAAAGATAGGCTCCCTCACCATGACTGAAAGCTTCTTCAAAGAGTAAGGAAAACCAAGCAAATATTTTGGAATCTGTTTAATGAGGCTGCAGGAGAAAGGTGTAGTTGCACAAAATCTGGCTGAGGAATCTCTTGAGGCTGTCAGTTTTGAGAAAAAAGCAAACATTCCTACTGCAAGTTTGTAAGACAATTGCTGAGCCCTTGCATTTTCATTGAAACTATGATGATAATATCCTTCCCTGCAAAAGAACTTGCAGCTTGGCAGCAGCAAACTGGAGTATTTCAGAGGCAGTGGCGGGGCGGGTGGTCTGGAAAATGATATCCAGTTGCAGGGTGCCTTGATAACATGACAGCTGGAGAGACCATTTGGCTCCTACCGCAGCTGCTTTACTCTGACAGGGAGTGCTCTGTAGACATCATTTTCCAATGCCTTGATCTCGGTGTTGCCAAGCTGCAAAGGTAGGTTTGGGGTGGCAGGTTTAGTCATTCAGGACCGTAAATGTGAATCTCCAGAAGTTATAAGATTGTAAGTCCTGTTTACAGTATCAAAACTGATGAATACGATGCTTAATCTGTGGGTGTAATAGAAGCAATATCTTATTATTAAAATAGTTATATCCTGTCTAATTTTCCAGAGTGGCACACATTTAACACTTTAAAAGTAAAATCCATTTAACAATTTAAAACAGTTTAAAACTTAGAGCAATAAAAATAATTTAAATAAATTAAATATATATTAAACAATCTAATAGTTAAAACATGTCAAAGAGATTGAAACATTGCAAAGCTGTGTGTATGTACATCTTCAACAAAATCACTGGACCCCAAACACTTTTGTTAAAGCCATCTTTGTACTTGGCACCAGAATGGAGTTGGAGTTGGCACCAGTCAGACCTCCAAGGGGAGGGCATTCTACAACCAGGGGGCCACAGCAGACAAAGCTCTCTTTCATATCCTCATGCAAGGCATTGCTCCTACTGGTGGGATGCAAAAGAGGGCTTTTCCAGCAAAATCCAGTCCCTAGGCAGGTGCATATATAAGAAGAGGTGCTTCTTCAAGTACTAACATCCCAAGCCACTTAGGACTTTGAATGACACTCAGACCAGAAACTGGTGGATCAGTTGAAGCTGACCTCAAGGATTCCAAGTCTGCAGGAATATTTGGTATCTTTATGAAGCTGAGTGCAGCGTAGCCAGTGCAACATGAGCTTATGGCAGAAAACAGGAGTAAATATTCAGGATGCTTTTGTAGGGTAAAAAGAAAGAAAGAAAGAAAGAAAGAAAGAAAGAAAGAAAGAAAGAAAGAAAGAACATTTATTGTTTCAGGAAATCCAATTTGGGATGAGAAGGAGATAGACAAAAGAAGATTACCTAAATTTCAGTAGAAGAGCCCCTAAGGCTGGCTGTCATGTGCAGATGTTTGACTACTACCTGTCCTGAGGTAAGAGCCTTACAGACACTCCATTCCAAGACAAAGAAAGACTAAAGACTAACTTTTGGAAGAAAGGGGAAGTGACCTTTGCAGACAGGAAGGAAGCAAAAAAGGCTTGAGTACATAGATCAAAGAAAAAACAGAGAGGTGACACAAATGATCAAGCATGCTCTCCACAATTCCCTCTCATAATCCCTTTAGACAAACACTGATGCCTCTTTGTATGCGACAAAGTCATGGGGTCCACCTGGACCACCAGTGACAAAGAGGAGTAGACTGAGAAGCACTTCTAAGCTGTGTACCTCAGACAGAGTGCAATTCCATGCAAGACAATCCATTGACACAGTTCCCTGACCTGGGCTTCAACAATGTATAGAGTTATTGGAATTCAGTTTCCGTTTATTGACCCTCATTCAGCACATTATAGCATTCAGTCTAGTCAGTGGCGCAGCCTGGAGTGTGTGGAGGGGGTGCAGGAGGGAGGCGGGGCTACAGCATGAGGGTCATGGCCACTGTGCATGGGGGTATGGTCATGGTGAGTGGTTGCATGGCCAGGGCATGTGGGGGTGTGGCCAGGGTACATGGTTGTGGTGCATGGTTGCATGGCCAGGGCATGCGAGGGCATGGCCAGGGTGCACGGGGGCATGACTATCGGCCAGGACACCCCAGAAACATTACCGCCCAGGACGAATTGCCCCTCCTGCCCCCATGTCCCAATGTGACTGAGTAGACTTATAGACTCAGCTAACTCTACAATAGCACTCCCTGAACCTTTGGGGAGGGTTTTTTGGTGGGGGGAGGGAGCTAGATGGAGAAGGGAGGGAAGAGAAAGATCTATTGCCTTCCACCAAATCAAACCCAGCCATGAATGGCAGCATACTGCTTTAGATGCAGAGGAAGGGAGATGTGATGCACTTCCTGTTTTTCTGTCCTCCTTGGGATTGTAAAAACAAGGGCATCATCAAATACTCTACCCAAGTACTCAAAATATCTCGCAGGCAAGTCCCATTCTGGGTTGGTGGGGCATAAACAGTACAAGCTTGTCTTCAATTGATATCACCCATGATGGGGAATTTTAAGGGATGGGGAGAACAGTGAATGAATCTGAACTTTTACTAATTTCAGTATTGGGTGGAAATGTTGGAATTCCCTAAGGTTCTCCAGTAATCCGGAGGGACAGGAAGGAGGCTCCTTACTTTCCACTTTCTGGAATGACAGGGAAGAAGTGCCAGGCATTCATTCTGAAGCCCTCCTAGGGATCATGGTGACCTCTGAGATGGGTTCAAGTTATTCACTATTACACTGTGTGCTCTCTGAAACTCTCCAGTGACCTGATGCATACACCACTGGATGTATCATCAGAATAGTTTGCAATCCTGTCCATTAGGATAATCCATGGGCAGACAGCTCAGGAGCAATTCCCTTTATGAAGTTATACTTGAGCAATAAACAACGTTGTTGGCAGTAAGGCTCATTCAAGAGAAGGGAGGGGGCAGAAAGAGGGAAGTCATTTTTTTTTTCTCTGAGCTGTAAAGATTTGTCTGTCCTGTGGGGAACTTTTGATACTTCCCAGACCACTTGACCTTTCATTTCCCAGGAAGAAAAGGGGGGTAAATTTAAAACCCTGCAGTATTTTAATACTCTAATGTGAATTCTGAATCGCTAGCCTATCAAAGTGCTGTGTGGCCTTTGGACATGCACTAAATCTGCATGCAGTTCAGTGTGAGAAAGTGAGTCAGAGCTTGGAAAAGTAACTTTTTTAGACAACAGTGCCCAGACTTGCTGAAGGATAATAGCATTGTAATTCCAAGTAACTTTTCCCCAAGCTTTAAAAATGACGCACATAGCACATTGGAGCAAAAATGCCAGCTTTGCTATATACATTGACAGGATTGTTGTTGTTTTTTTAATTAATTAATTAATTAATTTGTATCCCACCAATCCATATGGATCGAGGCGGTGAACAACTTACAAACAGCATGTATTTCGAAACATTTCTGTACATGCCCCCAACAAGCTGTGTACTGGGTTGTTGTGGGGAAGCAAATTCCATGTTGGGCATCATTAGAAAAAGTACAAAAAAATGCCCAGTCTACAGTGCCATCGTATTTGGACTGCTCCATACAGTTGTTTTCACCATATCTAAAAGAATGGCTGGAATCCTATTGGGCAATTATCAATGTATCACTACGATAATTACAGAGCTATACAGTGAATTCTGCCCGTCTCATCCCCACTTACCTGGAAGTAGCTGCTGTGATTGATAGGTGTCCATCCCCCCTCACTTTGGAACCAGTGACCGACATTACTCCTCACTATAAAGCAGTCTCTAGTGTACCAGACAGAAGTGGAGTCCTTGTGACAATTTCCCATTGTGCCAAGATCAGGTATACAAATGGGAGTAGAAACATTAACCAGCTGCTTCCGAATCAATAGGGAAACAGACCCCAATTGATTGCAACAGCAGCTGCTACTTCCTGGTAAATAGGGACTGGGAGACTTTCACAGTCCCTACTTGTCCCCTAAACTAGGAGCTATGCAGGGATTGTGAATACCACACAGAAATATGTAACTCCAGCTTATGCATAACAGGATTCCAGCTAATAGTTGTACAAGGGGAAAAACTGCAGAAAGGGGCATGCAAGATGTTCCAAAGACTGGAGTAGCTACTCAGTGAAACAGGGTGGGCAAGGACAGACAAAATAAAGCTCCGCAGTACTAGTTCCAGAGAGCTCAAGTGTTCTAGCTTTATAATTCTTTAAGGGGGTGGGCAGTGCAGCCCATGGGCTGTACATGTGGCCATGGCCATTTTTATGGGACTGAAGGCCTTTAACGGTGAAAATTTCCCCAAACATATATGAGGGATATGGGGGACATCTTTAGGAGGGAATTCTTTTGGCTCCCTGCAGCCTATTTTTTTAATAAAGGAAGTGAACTGGAAGTGACTTCCCAGTCACTTCCTGTTGTAAGAATAGTCTTCTTCTGGGCCTAAAATTGTCCTAGAGTCTAAAAATGTGGTAAAAATCCCCCTCTATACCCCCTAGCTTGCATTGGGGAGGAACTGGTTATTGGCAGGGGAGGGGTGCAGTAAGGATACAGCCCTCCAAGTCCCCTCAGGGGCTAATGCCATCCCCTAGTTTCAGTAGTTTCCCACCCCATTCTATAGAAGACACCTGGAATTTACAACATTAGAGCAGTTTAAAGTAGTTCCAATAGTTCCAGAGTACTATTAGTATTTCAGAGTAGATGTACATGCATCTTGGTTTAAGAAAGACTAGGAAGCAGAAGTAGATTTCAGGAACATGGAGGGGACAGCTGAAACTCCCTAATATCAGTAAACACAGGGGAAAGTAATGCATCAATAAAGTATAACATATGAAATTACATTACTCACACTAATAACAAAGGCCAGAATTCTCTTAGAGAGTTACAAATGCATAACCTAGAGTTACACATTTATAACTATAAGCCCTGGTTAAGGGTATACATAAGGACCATGAAATTCCCCCCATCCTCACTTATTAGGAATCAGCAGCTGCAATCAATGGGGATCTGTTCCCTGGTTGATCAAGAAGCAGCTGGCTGACATTCTCAATTTCTTCTTCACATGAACAATTCCCATGAGAGGGAATTGCAACAGGTGTAAGGGGGAATTGCTTCTGCCTATTGCACAAGAGATTGCTCACTGGAGATGGTGAAAACATCAGTCAACTGCTTTCCAAGTGATCAACAGATCCCTGTTGATCACAGCAGCTGCTTCCTGATCAGTAGGGACGGCAGGGAGAGGATGGGTTGGAATTCAGTGAGTAGCTCTGTAACTACAATAGTTACAGATTTGTAACTGCTCAATAGGATTCTGGCCAATATTAGCAAACTGGTCATTACCTCAAACAATAAGTAATGCAAGAAGTTCCTTTTAAATATTCCAAATTCCAAATAAAACAGCCTTAAACTTAGGTTGTGTACACCCTCGTTTCCTAAAAGCACCCAGAGGGGCTCACCATGAGGAACACATCAAACCTTGAAGCAATCTTGAAAATGAAGCAGCCAATGAAGTGAAGTCAGTGTTTGATAAGTATGTCTGATATATGTTAAGTATTTTATTTGCTTATTAAATCATGAGTAACTTCTCTGGGACCTTCTGAACACACATAGCTTATCTGAGAAAATGCTTAGAATTCTGTTGTGCCTGGACTTTTCAAGGGTTAAAAGGTAAGCATTAAGTGCCTTGGAAGTCTGTTCCCCAGGAAATCAAAGAAAAATGTTCTTATAGCAGTCTCCTACTTATATTTTCCTGGCCCTTTCTGGGCCTTCTTCTCCCTTTGGACCACTTGTGCCTCAGGAATTTTAGCAACAATATCTTAGGCATCATCTGGTTTCCTGTCTTTTATTTTCCCCCTTCCTCAGGAATCTTAGTACTAATGCTTCAAAGAGCCCTTTAAAAATATTCCTGATGACTTATGGCAGGCCCCCTCTCTTTGCTTCTAAGAAGCACCCATTTTGCATTTCAACTTGAAACTGCAACTTGGGAGTTAAAAAATACCATTTTAAATCTTATAGTGCATACCACAATGTCCCAATGAACTGTAGCAGTTTTCCCTTTTTGTCTGCCTTTCTAATTCTGATTTTTTTTTTTAAATTTGAAACTGGGCACTGTCACATATAACAACAAAAAAGTGCTCTGTCTAATTTTGAGGTGTCTACCACAATTTCAAGATGAGTTGTGTGGTTGGAAGTTGTAACCTTTGCATGCTTTATGTTCACTGGAGTTCGGTTGCATATTATTCTCTATGAGTTTAAGCACTCCATGTTTATGGTTACTTCTTGTTTGTATGTTCACATTTTTTCTCTTCTTGCATCGTGTACACACCTTCTTTTTGTTCTCTGGGTCTCATCTGCTCTACCTTTTCTTCCCTGTCTGCCCACAATGATACATGGAAGAGATACTCTACCTCTTCTGAAACTATGCAATACTCTTTATTTCCTTTTTCTCTTCAAGAAGATGAATCTATGTTTATTATACACAAGTATTCAACAGTAAAAGCTGCTTTTATATACCTTATGAAAAAGACTAGGGCCGTTTTTGCATCATATCATGATCCCAGGATGTCCCAGGGTCATCCTGGCAGTGCTACTGACAGGATGGGAGCAAGACTCGAACATTTCCTTCCAGACCCAGCCAGTTGCTGGTGGGTGGGTAGCATTTGGGACACGCTCCTTCTTTCTGCAGTACGGCTGGCCTCTTCCTGTGCTGCACTGAGCGATCATTGCGTGAAGGGAAGCCATTACCAAATTTTTTCCAGCAATGGTATACCGAACCATTGTGACAGCTGGGGATGCAACAGGAGGAGGGCCACGATGACATCGTGTGATGGCACACGTTGCGGACCAGCACATCCCCATGCTGGGATGGCACTGTCGTGCAGAAATGACCTAAGTTTGATTTCTTTTCTGCGAGTTACTGTGTGTAGGGTGGAATGTGGCTGGTTACTGGTTCAAATTCTGCCTAGTACTTTTAGATGCTTTGCTTGAGAGATCTAGTAAAATCTCCCACACTTCCCAATAATATGATGGCCTCCTTTTTCTTCCAGCAACTTCACCTTTAGGATTCCAACTCAACTTGCAATTTGGACAGCAACCAAAAACACACATTTTGAAGTATCCACCATAATGTCCTGATAAGTTGTGGCTGCCATAGACAGACAGATAATAGATATACACACAGGAAGAATTTTGATTGGTATCATTTTGTTGTTGTTTGCCTTCGAGTTCTTTCCAGCTTTTGGCAACCCTAAGATGAACATATCACAGGGTTTTCTGTGGGCTGAAGGTGAGTGATGCTCACAAAGTCAGGAAGTACAATACTGTCAAATCCATCTTAAGCTATTGTAATTCTGGTAATCTTTTTGGTAATTCTGGCAGCTGGAATTCTTTGCCAATCACACAACAACCCAAATCCCACCAAACCCACCTTTTAACTAATGCACCCCCTCCAATGACCATTTCTATATTGTTGGAGAATGGGAGGAGACATATCAAGATATTTTCCTACAAGGATGTCATCTTCAGGGACTTCCCAAGGATCCCCAGAGATCCCACTGTATTCCCTGTTGCAGAGTGTCCAGCTACAGGAAAATAGTAGAACATATCTCTGCTGATCCCCCCATTCTTCAGTGATATGGAAACAGTCATATTTGTATGTATGTGTGTGTGTGCTGTGTAACAACACAAGATGGGCTTTTAGAGGGTAGCACTGGAAGATGTAGCTATGTGCCAGATGTTCATCTCCTGATACAAGATATTAGTCCCTCTCTTTTAGTATTCTGCATTTTATGGCATTTTCCCTTATGCTGACAATACTTGTTCCTTTTTCAGTCTTTCTGAGTTCCTATTTCCCTCCTCCACGTGTTTGTCTTTGTTCTGAATGCCAGTAAATTCCACAAAGGATTATGATATTATAAACTTGGAAAGGAGATTACATAAGAGAGAAATAGTCAAGTGAGCTTGAAAGAACATAAAGCTGCAATCTTGGGGAAATGGCTTGCACTCCATTTCATGATAACTGAATATCACTTATATTATATAAATTGTCCTTGTACATCATTCAATGCAGTTCTCAAAAATGTCTCTCTCAGAGCTGAGAAACTAACTTCCTGTGGAATATCTAGCAGAGAAATGAGGGAATAAGAAAGAAAGGTACCCGAAGCTACCTGGGCTACTGGCAACTTCGGCCCCATAAGACTGGACAGACCACTCATGCGTACAGTAAACTCTCATACATAGCAAAGTCAGCTCTACTCCTTGACAGGCAGAGACAACTGCTTCAGGCGGCACATGTTGGAGACACCTGGGACAGCCCCATAATTTTTCCCCAGTGCTCAGTGGCCAATATCCTGCCTGCCCACCCTATGACCCCTAAAGTGGGCTGCTGCCCTCAGGTGTAGTAAAGGGCCTTATCTGTGTCTCTCAAAATTCATGGCCCAGTCTAGCTAGCTTCTCTACATGGAATGGAGGCGTACCATCTCATCCTTTGCCCTGGACAACAAAATATCTTGGGCTACCACTTTCCAAGATTTTGAGGGGGATCCCACTAAGAAATCTAGGATTAGCTCCAGGCAATGAACCTTCTAGTTGGCCCTCCTCTCCTAACCTTGAGTCCTGGCAAGCTTACAGACAGTGGGCAACAGGGCTTCAAGCAGCACAAAACTGCTGGATCTAGCTGCCACTTTTGCTCCCCACAGTTCTTCTGATGGATTGTTGCTCTGGGACTGCTATAGAAGATTAAAATGGCAAATAGAGCCAGTCACCTAAATGCTGACCACAAAGCCCCAGACAATTTTTAATAGGGAACCTAGTATGGATCTCAGTGGTGTTTCCTGCTAGGGAGCTGGGGCTCCATCAATAGCTCAAGGATGCTGGGCAGGAAGAATTCTGATCCCTTGGCTGTTCCTAATACTGCAAAAGTAGATGGAATTATACGAAGGCAATATCCCAGCTTGAATCTACTAGACTTCCCAAAACGTAGTAGGATTCTGTTCTCCACTAGGAAGCTGGGATGTAGGATGCCTGAGTTTCCATGTGCAAAAATTTGTTAGTTGACTAAAACTTACACACAAGCAAACAAACTAATCAGGAAATCAACTAGGAAGGGTCAGCACTAAATTCTCTTGCATTTCTGACACTTGATTTCAACAATAAGCCACAGGGAGAGGGAGAAAACAGTGTTTTATGATCTTTCAGCGAAGATCTAATGCTTGTTGTCAGCAGCTGCCAGTAGTTCAAGGGCGAAAAAGAATCTAGCATGCTTATTTTCAAACCATAAGGCATACAAATCACCAGTCAAATTTACTTTGTAATTGTTTACCACTATTGTCAGAGCAGCCAGCTTCTTGAGGATATTACATAAGATGGGCCTGAGCCCAGGACACAGTGTGCTCTTCTCCCTAGTACTGGGTATGATTCAAGACAGCCACAGGACCAGTGTCACAATACTATTCCTGTGGCTGTCTTGATGCCTTCACTTTGCTTAAAATATATTTAGTAGGTATCTGACTGCCATGTTCTGTCTGATACAATACATCCAGTAATGGCTAAAGAACTATTGTGACATTAGCCAATTACTTTATATTGTGAATTGCTCCTGCTCAGGGTTCCAGCAAGCCAGCCTTTGTAGGATACACCATTCCATTCCCTCTCTTCCTTGCATTTCAGTGTTGTGTTTTCATTCCAACAGAGAGACTGCATGCTGACTCTGTTGAGCAGGCTCATTCCTGATTCGGCTGATTCATTGTTTTCAATTGAGGGCATGTCCTTTAAGGCTTTCTCTGAAATAATTTTGTACTTCAACCCTGGAATTCTCCTGAGCAAGTTGGTACCTCCCTCACTCTGTGTGTATGTGGATAGTACAATTTTGAGTTTATAAAAGTTGTCATTCAAAGAGTTGGCCATTAGAATGTATTGCTAATTTCAGCCTACCTTCCTGGGTTGTTATATGGATTACTGAGAGAACACTGAAGCCCTTCAGACATTCCCCTCCATGCTTTCCATGAAGCGGATGTGAGGTGTTCTTTGAAGCATTTCTGCAAATATTTTAAAGAATACTGCAGTGAAGGCAGTAATTCTTTACTGTGGTTCTAATGTTTCAAAACAACATCTCAAGGTGATCCCTAATCAAGGACAATGTTGGAGATGAAGTACCAAGTGTCTTTGTTCCTGGAATGGCCTAGAACATGTGCTAATTAAAAAAACAGGTTATTGCAGTTGTGTTATATGCTGCACTCAGCAGCACATGAAAGCACAATGGTGCAATAAAAAGGAGGTCGTGTGCGGTACAGAGAGGTCTCTGGAACAGTACAATGTCACTTTCCATTTGCTTCGCCCATCAAGGTTCTTGTCCCCATGCAGCTCCACTGAAGACTGACCTATCACACTCAGAATATTTTACCTTACAAGTCATTAAGCTTAGTGGGTTATTTAACAATTGGTGGTATTACCAGGCTATACACCTCCATACTTTGATATGATTTAAACTGGCAAAATATGTTAATTGGCTAATATATTTAATTGGCATAAAATATAAATTATACACACTTATGGCTGAAAGGTCATGTGGAGAAGAGATTCTGGCTGGAAAGCAGATCAAAGCTAATCTCAACATGGTCAGGTCATAAATTCACCAAGAATTAGTCAGGAAAGCCTGACTTAATGGCTCTAAGCTAATCCTCTCAACTGCCCACAGAAAACAATCGGCAAGCTCAGATGCAGCAGGCAAGCACCCCTGCTGTGTGCATTTCCTACCGAAGCTTTACCCAGTCACGTTACCCAACCAAGACATTGAAACAATCAGTCTGTTCTAGACACTTTTGTTTAATCTGCCAGAAAGCAGTTAACTCACACCCTTCAGGGAGGGGAATAGAGTATAAAAGCCCTCCATTTTGAGCAGTGCAGTGTCAGTACTAGAAATCCTAGACACTACTATGTCACTTTGAATTCTGATTTGGTCTGCCCTTAGACACAAGTCTAAGTCACTCTACTACTTCTTCACTGCTCTTTTGGATTGGTAATTATAACCCCAAACCCTGAACTTCACTATCCATAATTTTTCCTCCCTTTATTCTTTGGTTAGCTCATGTGTGAATGTGTGACTGTTTGTATCTTGTGTGCATGTGTGAATAAATTCCCCTCAACAAAACACTTTTTTTTTTACTTTTGAATCTCTGGCTGGTTCTTTCCTGCTAGGAGCCCATAAACATTGGTGCCTCATTAGCTGATCTCATTAGTTGACCCTCCTCTCATAGGCCTCCTAATTTGAGCTAATTAATTCCTCATTGTCATGTGGAGGTGCTGGCATCATGGGTCGGAGTCACCTACATTTTAGGGCAACAGTCAGAGCTGTGTATCAAAAAACTCACCAGGTGAGACTATGGATTTCTCTTAGTGTTGCATAAATGGTCTATACTGGTAATATATAGGGGTGCAAACACAGTAGTCATCCAAGTCAAGTCAAAATGGACACTATCAACATCTCCATAGGTTCACACTGATATGAAAGCATCAGAGTGGTACCTTAAAGAATAGGACTTGAGATATTCCAAGCCCTATTCAGTTGTTACTAGCCAAACATTGCGCTTCATTTCTAAACACGATGGTAGTGAGACTCAAAGCAGCCTTCAGAACACTCTTTCAACTTAGAAACTCTTTCATTTTATCCTAGACACGTGGGAAAAGTGATTTAAGGCTACAAGTGCCATAATCCACAATTAAAATGTTGACATTCTGGTTGGGGATCCTGGGAGTTGCAATCCAAAACATACTTTTTCCAAACTCTGGCCCAGAGCCAGCCTTTCCATTTGGCAAAGTGAGGCATCTGCCTGAGGGAGCAGATGTGAGGCAGTAACAATAAAGCAATGGAAGGTGGCCTGTAGCCGCACCTTGAGCCAAATGGCTTTTGTGTGATACAGCAGACTGTCACATCATCAGTTCCAAAGGAAGATTCACCATCAGTGTGGCCTTCTCTGGGGCATGAAGTGGCAGAGATGCTGTCTTGTTCTTTGCCTTGGGAATGAACTCTTCTGAGGCTATCCCTGATACTGATATGGTTACTTAACAATTAAGTAGAGGCATTCTATACGTGTTTGGGGGAACTTTTTTTTTTTCTGGCACTAAAATAGTATTACAGGGCTGAACCTTAAAGGAGTCTTGGGCTAAATCAACTGAGAACCAGTTCCTGAATTCCTTTTAGAATAATGATTACTTGGATCCTCCCAAGGTGTATAAAGATAAACCGTTTTCAGATTCTGAGTATTCCCAGATTTGATATGGTTTATTCACAAAGCGTACACTTAAGCTGGACCATGTTCTAGTAAGATAAGAGCCTTTTCTCCTCATACATTGAAATCAGGAGTTTATGAAGGAAATCATGTCACGTTGCTTGCTTCTGATTATAGAGAAGCTCATGTATGATTTTTTTAAAAAAGACAAAGAACCCACAGAACAGGGAAAACTCCTTAATTATATCGTTATACAGAGCTGTTGTGTCTGCAGGCTTTTTCTGCTTTTCTTTTGCAAATGCCAATTAAATATGTAAGGAAAACACTCTACATTAAGTTGAATACAGAAACAGCTACATTGTACTGCAAGCAAAGAACATAAATTCAGCTGAGAGCACAGATAAGAAAGAGAGGAGGGTAGGGAAAGAAATTAGAAATCCTCTAGGAAACAACTGTAGCAAAGAAAGCAACGGAAAGTTTATGGTTGCTAGCAGCAACTCCATGTGGTAACAGCATTGTTTTTGTTTTTTGTTTTTTCTTCCTTTCATTTTCCTGTGTTAGGAAACAGAAATCATACCATCAAACCATTCTTGTAAACATTGTAGGGTTTTCCCCCTGTTTAGCTTGTTCATTCAATCAAACCTTTGTTGTTGTTGTTTTTCCTGAAGTGATACTTAAATTGCATTTTATATTTCCCTTTGCATAAGAAGCCTGTACTGATTAAAATCTGTACTTTCTGTAAAATGTCTCCCTGTGGCTGTATACTAGGTTATGTTATTTAGAAGTGTAACTGAGAAAGATTCCACTCTAAACGTTTCTCAAGGTTGGTTAGCATGTAGACTGATGGCCATTAGTAATATTAAATGATAGTTTGTTAATATAAATGTGCTGTCATGAATCAGGATGCCTGCCTTGGGCCCACCTTGAAGTTTTCTCCCCCTGTCCCAAGACTTAAAGTAGGACTGAATCTACAATAGCTACCTTTTTAACATTTCACAATGTCTCTGGGGCTGGAATCCTATTGATTATATATGTCCATCTAACTTGGAGTTACCAAAGCATATGTCCTTTGGGGGATATTTCAATAGTTCCTTGTGCAACGTCCTCCCCTAATCCCATCACTAAATGTCCAACTTGAAAGGGCTGGAATACACTTCCTCAACCATTTAAGTGGCAGGGGGAGGGTTGCGGGCTCCTGGGCAGTGTTTAATGCAGTTCTGTTGAAGACACTGCTAAGGTTCCCTTTATATCTAGTCCCCTTGATATCTAGTACATCTGGATTTCCAGCATCCTGACTATTTACATAAGTCTGCTGCTCTCTTCCTTGTTCCAGCAAGATGAATTTCTATTTAGGTTATTGTAATCCTTTCCAAATGTGAGCATACACATGAAAATATGATGTAAATATACTTTCCCTTTTCCTGCCTTTTGGTGATACCTATGGTAAATGGCCAACCTACAAATCAGATAGGAATGATGCAGGGGGCAGTAGGCACAGAATCACCATTACAATTTTCAAGGGAATCAGTGAAGGGTTATTGTCTGGTGACATTCAGTTCTCCCTCTCTAGGTCTTGGCTGGAATGTATGAGGAAGACTCTCATGCCCTCCAACATTACACAGATGAACTTAAGCCTCTCCGATGCTTTAGGGAAAAACCCCCCTGCAAACTGGCTTTGCTTGGCACATATCCACACAAAGCCACTCGACCAAGAGCTGAGCCATTCCTTTATATCGGGCCATCAGCGTACTGGCCATACTATTGTCATCCAGCGTTAAGCCCATCATGAAAAACCTGACCTTTTCCAACTCCTTTGTCCAGCTCCAAAATCCCTTTGTTCTCACCGAACAGAGCATAGCCTGTAGGCACGATCGACCTATAAAAAGTCCCCACTTTTGGGACTACGTTGGACTACTTTGGACTTCCATCCTGCCTTGCTGCTGGTAGTCTGAAGGAACTCCCCTCAGAGAACCCCATTGAGCTTTCTCTTCCAGAGCCCCAGCTTTCTCTCCAGGACTACGAGACCAGGTGTCATATTATCCATTCCCCAAAGCTCTCTATTTCTGTTTCCAAGTTAGCTAGCGTGTGTGTTGTCTTGTTTGCTGTTTATCCCTCAGTAAAACTGTTATTTTTGGTTACTTTAAAACTTGTCTGGCTACGCTCTCTGACCTGAAGCCGTAGACATAGGGTAAAAGATCCTAGCTGTAGTCACCCTGCCTCTCGTTAGCTTGAGGGAGTGCTCGAGCTCAATTTCCCCAACTTGTGATTTTATTTGGTTATTTGGGCGCCCCTCCCGGGACCCCCAACATACAGGGTAACACAACCCTTGTGTCCTTTGGAAGGCTCAATCAACGTTTTAGTTAGAGAACCACTTTCCAAGACCAGACACTATCTGCCTCACTTCACCTACTGGTGGAGCTGGCCCCAGTTCCTCTTCTTGAAATTGACCAATTGTTGTTTCCAGTTGATTTCTATAATGCCTCTGTCAAATTTTAGTTTAGTAGCTCTAAGCTGGAGAGCCCTGCTCCCTTTAGTTGCTTTCTCACAGATAATATTTATTGCCCTAGTATCTTTACCACAGAGAAAAACAAGTTTCAGTTCTGAAGGGGGTGGGGATGGGAAGAAATGGATTGTCAAATGAATCTGAGTTTTTCACTTTCAAATGGCTTCTAGTCATTCTAGTCATGTTTTTAAAAAAACATAAGCCTTCTGGAATGAGGGAGACCTTCACATATTTCATAAATTGGTTGTGATCACTGACTAGCATTTCTGCTGCTGCTGCAAGGACTCTGGAACTAGAGGGATCTTAACTATCTCTCAGTGCTGGGCATGGAGAAATGTGGCATTTGTGCCATTCTGAAATTTAGAAATTCCTTCAGTTAAATCATTTGTAGTGAGGGGGTGTGGGTTGCTGTTGTTGTTTGTCAAACTAGTTGGAAGCCAGCTTGTTCTACTTATATACATTATCACAATCCTCCAACTAGGTTCCAAGGTAAACAAATGAAAAGGTGACCCTTGGGACATTAAGCTCTAGGTAAAACAGGGGGATTTTTACACTCCCACACAGCACAAATCCCTATTGTTTGTGGTGGAATAAAGAAAGCAAATGAAGAAAGGGCTTTGTAATCTCCCTGGAGACAGTCTTTCTTGGCCTCACCTCACACAAATCCTCAACAGTATCAGTTCTTTGCTGTGTATGTCAACCATGTACAATGTCTGAAAGCAGGAAAAGAAAGTCACAGACAGGATCCAGACATTGTTCTCCAATATCAATTCTGATACAGGTTCTGTTTGGGGACATTTGGTTCATTACCACAAATAGTTAGGAATTTTAGAGATGCTTGCTATTAATAATACTATTAGTAATTATTATCATTATTATATAAAATTATGATGTACAATTATTAACATTAATAACAATATTGTTATTATTACATTCATATACTTGCATAGGTCAACAGAGGGAGGGTTTCTTTCTATATTGTGTATGATTTTATGAGGGAGAGTCTACTGTAAGAAAAAGTGTTGCATGCAGTATTGTATCTGAAGGAACACAGGACTGGCTTAGTGCGGTAGGCACCTCAGGCATTTGATTTTTGATTGCTGCGGAGAAAGCAGCAAATGGTTAGTTATTAATTTATTATTGGTGTGTTTTTTTATTGCTAAGCACATAGAGAAGTACTTGTTTTTCTGCCTCAGGTGCCAAAACAATATGGTTGGCCTTGAGTTCTACATATCACGACTTTAGAGCTGAGGGGATGAATTTTGCTGCTTTGCCTAAGGCAGCAAAATGTATTGGGATGACTGTGAAAGAATACAGCGTTAGTTCCCATAAAGAAGATGCCTGAACTACTGGACTGGATTGCATCTGATGTGGCAGACTGTGGACCTTCGGTTCACTGCAGCTCAATGAGGTGATTTTTGGCTGACAATTCTAAATCCCTCCTCCCTAAATTCCAAAGCTCAGGATTCCACAAGATGGAACCATGGCAGTCAAAGTGAAAGCATAGTGCTATAGCTGCACAGTGTGAAAGGGCCTGGAATCTACCACGGTTTATGCTACAAATGTCTTTCTCTCAGTTATTCTCAAAGGTGCCACAAGCTTTCTTTGTATACCCTAAATCCCACAGAGGCATTCACAAACACTGTGTGAACATTTGGAAAAGGGAGACCTACAAGTATACAGATGGGCAAAGGTAAGCTTCAATGACAATTTGAACAGCACACAAAGGGCTCTTTCAAAAAGGACAAATGTGTCAGGAGGTTGCAGTGGTTGTTGCTATGGTTCTCAGTGATTTTATATATCTATACACACACAAAACATATATGTGTGTGTGCGTGGGTGTGTACACATATAATCTCCAAAATACATTTTTAGTATGCAAAAGACTTCAGAAAAAGACTATTTTCTGGAAATAGAAGCATTAGCTGCAACATTTTATCCCCACCCTCAAATGGGTTTCTCAGATTCTGAGAGCTATCAGAATAATATGTTCCCTTCTCTTCTCCTGCTTTCTTTAAACATTTTTTCTAGAGTAATAGTGCTGTAATGCATCAGTGCAATGGTACCTTTGCTTTATAACTATGGTTCAAAAAAGGGAAGGAAGGGAGGGAGGCAGGCAGGCAGGCAGACAGACAGACAGACAGACAGACGCAGGCGGGCAGGTGGGCAGGCGGGCAGGCGGGCAGGCAGGAGATTTGCCTTTCACACCCTAGGACCACAATAGCAAATCATGTTCCAGTTTTAAAAAAAAAAATCTTGAAGAACCCAGGGACAGATCTACAAAACAGCTACAAACAGCTTACTGAAACAATGGAACAAGTAGACGCAGAGGTGACAACAACCAGAAAAACCCAAAGAGTTACATTCCAAGAATTCACTCATCAGTCTGGAAGAGTGCAACAGCTGTATGCACACAGGTTTTTCCACTTTGGGTTTTTTTTTTTTGTGATCTCCATGAAGATGATGGATGGGGAAATCACCTATGTGACTTTACAACTGGAGCTACATGACATCCTGCTCCCCACTCATGTGGAATTAAGGAGGGTTAAATAATGGTCAGATAGGACATGATACAGTTGCCCAGATGTGTTCTTTATATTTCCACGCACCTGATTTCCTATGAGATAACTGGCAGCAGTAGTTATGTTTAGGGCCATTTCCTCACTAGCCTGTTATAGTGCTATTATTCCACTTTCAACATCCTATGGAATCTTGGCATTTCCTCCCTAAACTGCAAACCCCAGGGTTCCATAAGATGTTGAAAGTGGAATAATAGCACTATTTTTTTTTATTTGTATCCCGCCTCTCCATATGGATCAAGGCGGTGAACAACTTACAAATAGCATGTATTTCAAAACATTTCTATACATGCCCCCAACAAACTAGGTACTCATTTTACTGACCTGCGGAAGGATGGAAGGCTGAGTCAACCTTGGAGCTGGGCAGGATCGAACTCACAACCTTGTGGCTTGCAGTACTGGCATTTAACCACTGCGCCACCAGGGCTCTTATAACAGGCTAGTGTGGAAATGGCCTAGGAGCCAACCCTGTCCACCTTGTGGAATAGTGGAAGTCAGATAGGAAGACTGGGCCCTTCAGTGGACTCCTAAGTCTGACATCTTAGGGTACAGTAAAGATAGGAAAGCTGGGAAGCTTCAGATTTTGCTGAGCTACACTTCTCAACATATGTGAACATGGGCTGCTTTGGCTAGGACTGATGGGAGTTTAAATCCAGCAAAATCCAGAAGACTGCAGGCTTCCCACACATGGTATAGGGAATAGATCTGTCACAAGATACCAAAGACTGCCCATAGTGCTGGTTAAGGAGGAGAAGAGCTCCAGCCAAAGGAAGGAGCAAACTCTGTGGAAGCATGTAGAAATATTTCCTCTACTATTCTCTCAGAAAGAAACTATTTCCTCTTATTCCAACTGAGAGACTTTGAACAGGATGGAGCATGGCATACTCACCTTTGTTAACTTAGGCATCTACAGGACACTCAATAGCAGTTTCATGCCGCTGTCAAAGCTCCATCCAGCAGTATATTAGGATCTGTAATCTGGTGAAGTACTTAAAAATAGCTCCAGTGTTGTAGTTCAGGAGAGTGGACTAGACCTCAGTAGTATGCACACTTGTGTGCACGCACGCACACCTGTACACACACACACACACACAACGGGGGGGGGAAGAAGGCATCCTATTAAACTACAAATTTCAGGATTCCATAGGATGGAGTGTTACTGCAGTTTAGGCCTCCTTGGAGATACCCCTAGATATCATTTTGATATCAATAATTTGGCTTTCTTCCACCACCCCTCTCCATGTGTTTGTGAGGCCCTGGGCAAGCACAGAACTAAGCTCAGCCACTAATCGCTGCACATTCCACTCTCCACCCAGGCAGGCCAGAAATAGCCAGATCACTGCTTTAGGAGACCTCTCTGCAAACACCCTCATTATGTATGCACGCTGTTTACAAAGGACTCCCTGCCCCGAACAGGCAACTTGGCAAGCTGAATACTCAAATGCCAAGCACTGTGCCTTTGCATACTGGCAAACTCTTTGTCAATTCGAACTTAACTCAATCATGCTAAATTTTGACCTTACCAAAGCTTTGTCCCATGCCCGAAACTCATTGTTTTCCCCAAGTACGGAATAGCCTGCAGTTACATTTCTCCCTATAAAAACCCCTGATTCCGAGACCTTCCTTGGATCGCTCCCGAGTTCCAGACCACCTTGCTGTCGCTTTGCTTGGTGAGCTTCCCCTCAGCTCCACATGCTGAGATACATTGAACCCCAGCATCGCTCTCTATCTTCTTTCCAGACTTCAGGAACAGGTTTCATATCACCCAAATCAACTATCCCTCTGAAAATCCCCCTGTCATACTCACACCTTTATTTTCCTTAGTGTTGCCTACATTGTGTGCCTGTATTTAATAAAGATCATTCATTATTTCCAACACGGTTTGCTTCTTGACTTGGCCTGACCCTGTAAACATTGGGTTACAAGATTCTGCTGCATTACCCTGCATCTCGTAGTGCCAAGCAGTGCTCTTGACTAATTTCCCCATCTTGTGTAATTGTAAAGTTATTTAGGCATCCCTCCTGGGATCCCCAGTAAACAGGGTAACAGGAGCTATTACAGTTAAACTTATATATTTCCGTAGCTGGATAGTACACGTACAGTCTTACTTTATCCTCCATTGAACCTCATCAACATCACACAGATGCTGTAATAAATTGTTTTCTACATATGCTTGTGCCATTAAAAATATCAAGTAGTCTCTAAGATGTCACACCACTCGATCTTACCATTGGCTCACTATGAATTACTTTTCCAGTGTAAATTCCCTTGCTGTCTGGAGAAACCTATTCTTTTAACAACTACATGGAGCACAGCATCAATCCTACCATTAGGGAGAGGGAGGTTTTTGCTTTGGGCAGCAAGTTGTCAGTTGTTTAGTTTGTTATTATTAGAGTTTTGCTATCAGAGAGGAGATGTGTTTGTGGGAGTTTTGTGTTTCCTTTGTGTTTCCACTACTATGTACCTTGGTTTAGGTATCTGGGTGGGGATGCAACTTTCTGCTCTTGAGCTGGCCCTAATGATAGCAAATGATAGCAAACCAATTAAAAATAATGCCCAGCTATACAAATTGAGCAACTGCTGCTCCCATCTTAAAACAAATGACAAGATTCCAGTAAAAAATAATTTGGCAAATTTAGTGTTTTAGAAAGAGAATAGAAGTTCAACAGGGAGGAGAAGGGGCTTCCATTAAATGAAATGAAGAAACAATTTGACATTTTATACACTTCTCATCCTCCAGAGTCTCTACCCAGGAGATTAAATGTACATTTTAGAAGTTAAACTTCTCCTCATTACTGCCTTCTTAAATGGCTTTGGCATAAAAATGTTAAGGCAAAGTGAAGTGCAAATGCTTTATACTTTAGCAAAGACCACAATAATCGTGCTTTGCTTACAATAGTGAGCAATGAGGAGAGGCCTTCTAAAATCACCATTTGCCTCTTGGCAATTTATTGAAACAATTTCAGAAACTGAAAATGACCTGGGAAATATTCCAGTAATGTTGGCTTATGCTTCATTCCTTTGGATCATTTATCTGCACTCCATAAAGAACTTGTTATTGTTTCTCGAAAGCAATTCATCTAGTGGGGATACTTAATTTATTAAATGACAGATGTTGGAGTGCAGCCCTGCATAACAACCATTCCCTTTAACCTTAAAGCCACGTCCACAAGACCCCTCCCCACCTCAATATGTAGGAATTGATTGCAGAGAGCTTCAAAACGCTGCTTGTGAAAAGAATATATATATATATATGTATGTTCAAACAGACTAAGGGGGATTCAGAAATTTCTCTAAAAGAAGGGTGGGAACTTTTCTCAACCAGAAGGCTGAACAGCTATCTAGGAATATCTTGGGGATTCATGCCAGCAATGGGTGTGGCCAGCTAAAAAAGCTTGGCTACTCCATTCTCTCATGTATCATTCCCACTGAGATATAGAAATTCCCCATGTACACAATTCACACATGGAGACTTCCAGGTCACCTCCTTATCTGATCTGTGCAAGTCAGATGTGAAGGTAGGCATTCTTCCCCACTACTTAAAATGAAGCTTTTATATCTGATCAGCTGATGTTTAGACAAGAATATTTCCCCATCTGAGGATAGGTAGAGGAGAGGTAGCCAATAGCATGGCAGGTCCAGCTAGGGTGCCTTTTTATGCTACCTTGTCACCCTGGAACAAATGGGGTGACCCAATCAGTGCTCTGGCATGTGGCCTTCTCTAATATACAAGACATAGCCATAACAATCCTGCTGGCCTTGCACCTGGCTGTCTGGGCACACCGCCTCTTCCCTCTGCCGTCCACTCATAGGAAAACTTTGCCTGCCCGGCCACAACCTTGACACACCCCTTCCCCCCCCCAAAAAAAAGTTGGTGTGCCAGATAGGGAATACCTGTAGGCTAGCTATAGCCCATAGTCTAAAGCAGTGGTTCCCAAACCCCCAGGTATTTTAGACTTCAACTTTGAGAAGCCCTAACCAGCTTGACCACCCTTTCCGCAGCTTACCTTCTCACGCTGCTGGAGTGTGGGCCTTGTGTGAAAAGCCTAGGCAAGCAGACTCTCGCAAGCCTCCTGCTTCCCTGCTGTTTGGGCTCCACAGCTCCTTTCTGCTTGTGCGAGAACACTGCCCGCGCCCCACGCCTTCCTTCCACAGTGCAGCCTGGGAGTTGTAGTCTGCACTGAGGAGAGGACGCGTGACAGGCCCGGCTCCAGAGGCTCAGCACTGCAAGTGAGTGCAGCCCAGGTCTGTGAGCCTTGCGCAAGTGCAGCTTATTTTCAGCTAAAAGCCAAAAATAAGAAAATTTGCTGTGCTTGCAGGCCTTGAGCGTGGCAGAAATGGGAGTGCGTCATGCAGACTCCTGCTCAAGGGGCCCTTTGACTTCTAAACTGCCATGCGAAAGGAGTTGGGAATTCTTGGAGCTGAAGTCCAAAACATTGGAGGACCTAAGTTTCAGAATGACTGGTCTAAAGTCTTCTCTTATGTACTCTAAAACACTTAAAAATAATGTGTTTGTTAACTAACGTGAAGAAGGTGGGGGTTTTAAGTTTTTCTCAGTTTCCTCAGTTTTGTTGACGGCTTGTATAGTAGTCAGTAAAAATGTAATACTGTTTTCAGACCAGAGAAACAAACTAAATAGCATACAATGGAGGATATAAATTCTAATGCATTAATACTTACAGATATGGTTGCTTCCTTAGGAGACAAAGCTGGAGATCCCTGGCACTTGGCAGCACTGGGCTTATGTGAATTATGCCAAGAGGGTGCCCTTACTTAAGTTGGTATAAAAAAAATTGGTATAAGGTTGGTATAAAAAAGCCCTATATATAGAATATGCACTAATTCATTATTGAAATACGAATGTGTACTTCGACATGTTGTCCTTAGACACCCAACGGTGATCTAGTTAAGGAGGACAGACTCTAGAAATCCAGCCAATGTAGATCATTTCTGTCACACAGCCTAAGCTTATGTTAAGCTTTGCCATCCTTCCAGATGAAGTTTTTAACATGCACAATTTTATAGAGTGTCCAGATGATGCCCTCATCAAGTTGTACTCCTCCTGTATTTTTCCCACCACATTATCCTTCATTTTTTTTTAACAGAAAACCTAATAAAGAGGAAAAACAGAAGAACGATAGTGTGAACTTTTTGAAGGTTTGAACAGGATGCACAAATGCACAAGTGAGACATAGTAGGATGGACTGAATCTAGGTGTTACCCTGATTTCTGGGGGGTCCCGGGAGGGACACCTAAATAACCAAACAACAACACACCTTTGGGGAAAATTAGCTGGAGCACTCACTAAAGCTAGCGAGAGGCAGGGTAACTTACCAGGATCTTGCAACCCAGTGTCTACGGGGTCAGGTCAGCCAAGCAGCCAGATGGGTTAAAATAATAAAAATGATGTTTATTAAGTACAGACAAATATTAAAGACACCACAGTCACACAGATAACTAAGGAATCAGAGACTGACTTAGGGATAGGGATTTTCAGAGGAAATGGGTGATACGACACCTGTCTCGTAGTCCTGGACCTTGATAGTGAAGTTGGGGTGCGATGAAGAAGCTCAGCGTGGTTCGCTGAGGGGAGCTCACCGAACAAAGCGGCAGCAAGGCAGTCTGGAACTCAGGAGCGATCCAAGGAAGGTCTCAGAATCAGGGGTTTTTATAGGGTGAATTGTGACTGCAGGCCATACCTTACTTGGTGAGAACAATACGTTTTAGGAGCGGGACAAAGCTTTGGAAAAGTCAGAGTTTAGCATGATTGGCTTAGAGTCGAATTAACAATAGTGTAGCCAGTATGCAAATGTGGAGTGCTTACTACAGCTTTGTCAGGTTACCTGCTCGGGGCAGGGGAGTCTTTGATAGTATCGCGCATATGCAAGGAGGTGTTTGCCAGAGAGGTCCTTGAAGTGACGAACCGGCTCTGTCTGGCCTGCCTGGGTGGAGAATGGAATGTCCCGCAATTATCAGCCGTGCCTGTTTACGTGCTTGTCTGGAGGCCTCACAAACACGTGGAGCAGGATGGCAGAGGAAAACCGAATTGTTTGATATCAAAGTGATATCGAGTGCTATCTCCAGGTAGGCCTAAACTGCAGTAACATAAGGGAAAACCAAACCGGGGGGAAACCAAACCAAAATTCATGAAGCTGTTTCCTTTTCTTTCAAGCCTGAAAAAGGTTCAAAAGAGTGAGTAGAAGTAGAATCATGCAAAGTATTCTTCCGTTTCATTCCATAAATTTGGTTGCATATATTTCTAACTTAAACAGCATTGTAACATGAGTGTATTGGTTAATTTCCTCCCTTTTAATACAAATATGGTTGAATTAGATTTTTTGGCTTATTTCAGATGAAGTAAACACATTAAAACTTCTTCTACTAACTTCCCTGTCTCTGGTCTTGTCACAATGGGCAATGTGTGAAGAGCAAAGAGAGAAACAAGAAGGTGATGAATCTTCTGTGTCAATTTTGTCACAACTAATTCCTACTGGATTTAGAATTAAAAGCTCAAAAGCACAAAGGATTTGTCTGCTACCATGCATTGATACATTCTTATTCTGGTTTTGAATGGGGTCAAGACATTATAGGGAGAACGTTTTTTTGCTCTTTGGTATTATTTGTGTGCACTTAAACTGTTTGGGAGTGCAAGAGAGGCTGTTCCTCAACACTCTTTGGCCATTTCTACACTATACTGTTATAGTGCTATTATTCCACTTTCAACATCCTATGGAATCCTGGGGTTTAAAGTTTAGGGAGGGGCAGTTAGAATTCTCAGCCAGAGAGCACTTTGGCCTCAGTAAACTACAAATCCCAGAATTCCACAGGATGTTGAAAGTGGAATAATAGCACTATAACAGAGTAGTGCAGAAGTGACCTTTCTCATCTTCTAGAGGAGACTCTAGAGGAGAGACTGATGACTGGAATGAAGGCAGTGATGATAAATATGATCAGAATCACCAGAACACAAAGACACCCCCTCCAGCTGCCCTTTCTACTTTTTGGTTTAAGATATTTTAACGTTGTAATTAACTGATTAACCTAGCCATTTTGAATCTTATGAACTAAATATTTTAATTTCACAACCTTGAGGGAGTAAAGGAGGAGAAATCAAGTAAGCAAGCAAACAAGCAAGCATTTTTTGCAGAGGGGGTGAGGGAGAACCAGTGGAGAAATGTAAATGTTGTTAGTTCTGCAATAATTAAGTTAATAACTTGAAATCTGATAGGAACAATCTGAGAAATATTATTGGAACAAAATCTGTCCAGAAAGCATTTTGTTTCAACAATACCAAAATCTCCAGTCCTATTTAGGAAAAGAACGAAAGGAAGAAAGATAGGGATAAAAATTACTTTGTGCCTGACAAATATGCTTCTTTTCAAAATGATTGCAGTCCAAGAGTTCCATTTCCACTACAGTTTGGAATTCAAAATCCATCTTATGCAGGAATGGACTAAGAGGGTGAAAGTTTACGACAGTTGTAAGCAAATGTGTACCAGAAAGTCTTTAGCAGTGATTCAGGGAAACCATTCTGAAGAACTAGGAAACATGAGCATGCAAGTCCCATATATAAAAGACACCATAGACACACACTGCAAAGCACTCAGTAGAAAATGTTAAGAATGTGCACATTCTTAGCAGAGGTAGAAACAATGTATTTTTTCTAAACGCATACAACAGGGTTAAGACCAGCAACATTTCTGATTTACTGACAGCAGATTCAGCAGGAGGCAGGAAATAAAAGTGAAACTCCCTGCTTCTCACCTTGTAACTATGAGCAATGCCCAAAAAATCTTGACAAAGTGTTGCCCATATAACCTGAGATGGCAACAATGAGTCAATGAAAATCTGAACTATACTACAAGAACATTTTCATGTATCCTCACTGGATTCATGCTTGGTTGAAATAAATAGTGCAGGTTATTGCAATTACATCTTGCTTTTGTCTTTGGATGTCTTTGCCTAGAAAAACAACTTTGCTTGTTGCTGAGAGGAAAGTATGCTTGAAAGACTACATGGCCAAGAAATAACAGATGAGACTGTCCTTTGCTTAGGTACCAAAATGTGCTTTCCCCATATCCCTCTTCCCAGTCCCTAGAGTGATGCTAACCTGATTTCTCAATTTCCTCAGCAGTGTTCACCCAGTTCTTCTACACCCTCAGTTCCTAGAGCAGTGAGAAGATAGTTCAGAGGCAGCACCAGTCAGGACTGCTTCTTTTTGGATGAAAGAGCACTGGAGACTTACATGCTTTTAAAATACTTGCTTGGTTTGTTAACATGGAAGCAGAAAATAAGCAGGTTCAAAGAGAATAAACTCCAACAAGATAGCACATCTGCTTCCCCCCATGGAATTTCCAATATCCTGTCTGCCAGCTCATTGGTCTCTTGTCTGTATCCTCTGTCTCTCCCAAACAGCAAGTAGGAAAAACCCATAGCTTAAAATCCTAAATAATAAACTGACATTAAACTAAAAGCAACAAAGGCCAAGATCCAGCAGAGGCACTGTACAGCATATAACAGGGATGGAAATAATATTTCAAAATATTCAAAAAAATTGTCAAAAAACCATATATTTCAGGTGTTGAGAAACATGAAGAAAAAGAATCCAGTACTGATGAGAATCTTCACAGTTTGGGAGTCATTCTGTGCCAAATTTGCACATGGTTGTTTTGCGCATTTTCGATGCAGGAAATAGCATTTTCGTTGTCAGAAATAATATTTGAATAAAAAATATTAATTCCCGCATAGAAAATGCCATTTTCTGTGCAAAACATGCTATAATGGAGAATTTGCATAAAATTGGCACATGGTTGATTTGCATAGACAATGTTTTCTGTGTGGAAAACAGCATGTTCAGCATAGGAATTGATATTTCTGCATGTAAATGTTATTTTTCACAAAGAAAATATTGTTTCCTGTGCAGAAAATGCTGTTTTCTGTGCAAAACCATGATGTATGAATTTTGCACAGAATAAATCCTAAGTTGTGAATAGCCTTAGAACACTGTGCGGTTTTCAAAGACTTTCTTGCAGTGGGGAGAAAATTGATGAAATTACTCTGCTGTGTTTGAGAAGAAATTTAGTGAAGAATTATATCCCTAATATATACCACCATAACTACACTGTGGGTACATTTTTTAGCATTATAGTACAAAACTTCAATAGTATAGCAGCATGCCATGGTGTTATAATATGGTTGTACTAGTACAGCTTACAAATAAAACAACAAAACAAAACAAAACCCTGACTAATCAGGAGCTGTGGTGTGGGTAAAATGCATGGAAAGGGAGTGGCCAATGATGTTGTAGTGCAAAAGGAACACTGGTGGAAGTAATGCTGCTCATCCGCTTAAGGCGAAAGGGTGCGCTACCGAGTGTTCCTAACCTGACACCATCATGGAAATGGCAGTGCTGGGGTAATAATTGAACAATGCACTATTAAGATACAATGCAGAAAGGGCTTCAGAGTAATCATCAATGAATGAGGAGAATTTTTGATGTTTGCATGTAAGAGGATGTTAAATCCTGGGCACCCAGTTCTACTCATTTGCACCTGGCACTAGACTTTCTGGCACAACACAGTGGTGTTTGTATAGCTGCCAGGCCAGGACTATCCCTGAGATTTCAGGGCCAGAACCTAGGGACAACCTCTTGTGATGTGACTCTAAGTCAGCGGTTCTCAACCTGTGGGTCGCGACCCCTTTGGGGGTCGAACGACCGTTTCTCAGGGGTCGCCTAAGACCATCGGAAAATACATATTTCCAATGGTATTAGGCTCCATTCTCTCCTTGGTGGTCCTCCTGCCCCCCTTGGCTGGAGTGCATGCAGCCACAGCGTTGCCACAGCAGTAGTGGTGGTGCGCAAGCGCAAACCACGCGCTCACGTCCTCCTGCCCCCTGTTCAGAAGGGACTGAAATCGCTCCCCTTCTCCACTACTGGGAGAACCTCCTGTCTGACGGGCCAGCTTGGGGGGGGGGTGGCAGCACGGGGGGCAGCCCCCCTCCTTGCCACAGCCCCTACCCCACTCGCCACGGAGGGGGGCGCTGCAGAAGGGTGGCACTTTTCCGGGGGGGCCAAGCTGCACCCGGCGCAAAAGACAAAGGCACTGGGATTCCCTCCCCCCAGCCTGGGTCGACATTCTGGAAACTTTTCCCACACTGCCCCCCCCAGCAGAAATGAGAGCAAAGCAGAAGCAGAGCCCGGGGGGTTCTCGGGAGTTTTTTCCCAGGGGAGACACGCAGCTCCTCTTTCCCTCCCTGCCCGCCCCCCCATTCCTGGCCGGTGAGGTGGCCTTTGCCGGGGGGAGGGAGGCATTGTAAATAATAAATAAATAATTTTATGGTTGGGGGTCACCACAACATGAGGAACTGTATTAAAGGGTCGCGGCATTAGGAAGGTTGAGAACCACCGCCCTAAGTGGTGCTACACAGGTGATGTTACAAGGGGCAGCCTTTGGTAGTGCCATTAAGTGTCAATCACACTTGCATAGAGTATGTCATTCAAATAAAAAACCCAAGTCTAACAAGTGAAGATGTTATACATACCAGCGCTTTTCAAGGCAGTGTTCTCAGCCTGAGATTCCTTCCCTGCACTTTGAGAACTGGACAGTAGGAGCCAAGCCCTGAGACTCAGAACCAGGCTTTGAGACCTGGGAATGCTATTTGTACATATGTTGCACTTTGACAACATCAGTGCCCCAGAAAAGCCAGAAATGAAGAGATGGGACTGAGAGAGAGAGAGAGACAGAGATGGATGTGCTTGAGCCCATCACACCATTTGGAACAAGGCAGGGAGTGGAGCACCAGCTTTGTAACTCATGAGTCTTCTTATAGGAACTTTGGCAGAAGCAGCACAAGGCTTGAGGGGGAGAAAAGTTGCCTGAGGGTTGAAAATGGGCTTTCCACAAGCTCTGGTATCATCACAGGACCTGGAAAAACTTCTACTGTGTCACATATATCAGACAATATGGAATGAAAGACTTGGTGGGGACGTAGCAGCTGCTACAAATACTGAGCACAATTTGCTTGTCTGCCCCCTGCTGAAAAATTTGCACAGGTTGTCCCCATTCATTTCTACAACAAGTTGACCCAGCAGTAGTTCCTGGTCTATCACATGGAGGAGGAGGAGGAGGCCTTGGGGTTTTGGGCCAAGCTTGTTTTCTGAGGAAAAACTCAAAACAGTATTTTCACAGAAACAGAAGGACACCCTTTGTAGGGAGGATGGGGGTTTCAGAAGATGCTCAAGCAGGGAGATTGTGGTACTAGTTCACCCAAGAGATTTTGCTCACTGAGGTGAAGTCTAGGATCTCCCCTGCATTCTATGAAAAGGTGCTGACTGTGTTGGCACTTGAGTACTAGTAACAGGGACGCAGGACAGTTTAGGGGACAGAGTATATGATATATTCCTTAATAAAGCACCTGCTATTTGAAGTCATTGCACCATTCTGCCTAATGGTAGAACCAGGCTCATTGTTGGATCTTCCACCAGTGTGTGTGTGTGCATGCACACATGTGCATGCATGCACATGCATGCACATGTATGAGTGTGTGTGAGAGAGAAAGAGAGGTTTGTGTCACTGCAATCTTTTCTTTTCTTTTGCTTCTTCCAGACTGATCTAAAAAGCCATGAATTCTCATAGTATAACTTCTCAGGTTTTGCCGGTTGTTGTTGCTCCATTCAGTGAAGCAACAGTGAGCTTCTCCAGACAACCCAAAAGTCTCAGGAAATGCTGGGTTTTGTATCTATACAAACTAATTTTATTTTTGATATCCAGATGATATTTTGCTTGTCCTGATACATTTCTAGCAAAGTTCTGACACTACTTAAGACATTTTATTTCCATACCCTTGGTGGGTGTATTTCTAACCCAGTACATTCCGAAATGAAAAGGACTGTTTATTTGCTTTTGTGTTTCTCTTGCCTCAGAGCCTATAAAGATGGACACAAGTAAACACAGCTGTTGTTTCCAGGATACAGATTCAGCGGAAGATATGCAAGGAAAAGAAGAATGTTAGCACCGAAGGAAAACAATTTTCATGCTTAACAAGTTTAAGAATAATAAGTGTCTCAGTGAAAGCTGAAGAAATTGGAGAAAATCAATTTCAGAAATGTTGCATGACACCGGGTATGACACGTGATCGTCAGGAGGAGGAAAAAAGGACAAAAGAGGGGAAGGGAACTCTGAGGTATTTTTTTTTTAAATGGATATATGGTCAGGAAAGGGGGCAGCCCCCTTTTCAGTCCTTTTGAGGGACTGGTTGAGCAAGTTCCTGGTTCTACACTCAGATATCCATATCTCCTCCTTCCCTTCCCTATTTGTATCGCACCTTTCCTCCAAGGGGTTCAAGGCAGCTCACTACACTACATAGTAAAAACAATACAGATTTAAAACTATACAAAAACTTGAATAAAAGTACCGTCTCTATCAGAGGCATTTGTGTGTAAGGGTGTGTGTGTTGTACATAGTTTAGAAAGCAAAGTTGTGCAACTCATAAAACCCCAAGTTGTGCAGCTTGTAAAATTTGTGTTATCAAGTGCTTCAAAAAATTCTTCAGTCTGGAATGTAAAAATAAGGTTTGACAAGAAGTTGCACATGAGCAGTCAGGAGACCAAGCTTTTGCTATGTCTAACTGCTTCATAGGTCCATGCACCAAAAATCAAAAACCGTCTTTCATGCAGAAGTCTTTGGTCTAGCTGAAACTCTGGGTGTAGTGATTTTAAAAGCAAATACTGTAGACATGTAGACAAAATTTCTTTCATGGGAAACCCCTTACTCATACCGAAAGTCTTTGATTGCTGTGAAACTATGTGCACTACAAAGTCGATGGCTCTGTTGACCTATGAAGCTCTTTTATGTTTACTCTGTTCCTTCAGTGAAGGTCTCACTGATTGCTGTGAACCAACTGACCACCCAATTAATCTGCTTTTTGTTTGGTTCCTCTCTCTTGGAGTGAATTCTCTTGATTGTTTCTTACAAGCATTTTATGTGCTTGCTAATACCCCCTTCCAGATCTAAAACCTTCTCTTGTACACTTGCTATGAGAAAAGCGTGGGTGGTGTGTGGCAGCCCAAATAGCTGTGTGCCATAGCTACATCTGGGAATGGTAATCTTCAGGTAACAATGTTAGGGCAGGAAAGAATTTGAGTTCAATTCATTTTTATAAGAAATTACTCCAGATTTTGCAAAATTGACATAGAGTTTAAAAGACAGACCAATTGAAGATTTTTGGAAAAATTGGAAACTGTTTATACATTTTTGAGCAATAGGAAATCTAATAATCTGTGATTATGAGTATTATCTGATGCAATGCTAGAAATATGAGGACTGAAGGAAAATTTCAGGGGGGCAAACTTCTTACTGGGAGGCAAGGTCTTCATTTTGCTCCCTACCTGCAGGTACTCCTTCCCAACAGTTTTGTCAAAGCAGAGGGCTTTGGATGCTTAGCTCTTCAGCTTCAGGGACTGAAGTAACTGTCTGTTCAGCCACAATATTGTGGGTATTGAGTTTCTACATCTTTCCCCCCCTCTACGATTCCTTATTTTTAATGGGGCCTAAATACCCTGAGGGCACCAAATCCTATCTGATCTTGGAAGCTAACCAGAGTCAGTCTGGTTAGTAATTGGATGAAGACCACCAACAAATACCAGGTGCTGTGGGTTATATTTCAGAGGAAGAAACTGGCAAAACAACTTCTGAGTATTTCTTGCCTAAGAAAACCCTATGAATTCATGGTTCATCAAAAGTTGACAGGTGACTTGAGGGCACATAAATACACACACCTGTTTTTTAGCATCTACTTAGCAGGTTGGTACAGTATGGTTTTCTTGACACTAAAGATAACTGCACCTATTGAATCTGGCCAGTGGCATAGATATATGTGAGAGCCAGTGTGGTGTAGTGGTTTGAACATTTGACTGCAACTCTGGAGGCCAGGGTTCAATTCCCTGCTCAACTATGGAAACCCACTGGGTGACCTTGGGTGAGTCACAGCTCCCAGAAGACCCTGTGATACGTTCACCTTAAGTCCATAAGTCAGAAACAATCGGAAGGCATACAACAAGAATAGATACCGGTATTTGTGCATTTCCTTTGGTTTTGATAAGAATTTACAATTGTTTTCAAATGTTCTCATTTGCAGGAATTGTGATTTTTTTTAAAAAAAATGCAAATCTGAATTTAAAAAGAAGGAAGCAAAACAGCCCAATTTGCAGATCCTGGACAAGATAATAAGGTGCTCATGCGTCATCAAATATATGCCAGTATCATGAGCCATGAAGGAATTCTTAGCAGACAGACAAGAGCCATTCCCTACTCCCCACAATATTTGCCAAGGAAGCTCGTAACATCATTTCTTGATGGAAATGAGAGGAGAAGGCTTATCACTAAAGCACATTAGACTGTCAAGGTTGTTGCCGGGCAGGCAAAGTTTTTCTATGAGTGGACAGCAGAGGGAAGAGTCGGTGTGGCCAGACAGCCAGGTGCAAGGCCAGCAGGATTGTTATGGCTATGTCTTGTGTATTAGAGTAGGCCACATGCCAGAGCACTGATTGCGTCACCCCACTTGTTCCAGGGTGACAAGGTAGCATAAAAAGGCTGGTGTTTGCCTTGACCAGCTGCCAGTTAGACTCCTTAGCTGGACCTGCCATGTGATTGGCAGTATACTGTTTGTAAGTGGAGACGTTGCCCGATTTTTCCCCATCTTCTGTTTTTCCTCTTTGTCTAATTGCTGGCAAGCTAGCATGTTATTGCTAAGCCTTATCTTAGAGCATGGCAATAAATCAGTACTCTAAGCCTATCTAATGAGCCTCTGGAATTTTTTCTGCTTCACTGGGACTCTCTGCTGCAGCGAAGCCTTGCTTCACAGATAGCACTCTGCTTATGCTCAGAGGAGCCAAATCCTGCCAACGTGGACACTCCAGAAATTTACACTCTCTAGCTTTGGGATTGATTCAAAAGCATCAGTGATTTCTGATTTGTTCCCTTTTTCTGTGTATTTGATGAACATGAATTAATTAGTATTCAGGGATGTGTGTAATGTATGGCAGGTATCATCACCATTGTACTTGTTGGACAGAGCACCAATCTCCACACTTAGCATTTTAATGCTTGGTTCTTTTTCAGAATAACACACATGAACCCCCTTTGGGGGGGGTGTTGGAAGGGGTCGGAGTGAATCTCAAGCCTTCACCCTACAGCACGAGGTAGGCCTCTCAGCTTTCCCTTTCTGGGCAGCAGCTCCGCTTCTCATCTGCTCCCACTGTAAAGTCTCCCCTCCTCCTTCTTTCCTTTAATCTGTCTGCCGGCTAAGTATATTTGTGTTATCTGACCCAATTTCCATCACTTTCTTCCCCTACACTCACAATCGTATCAATCTATGCAAATAACTCTTAATAAAGAAGGGTCAGAAAGAAAATGCTTTCAAGACATCTTTCAAGACATGGAAATGGAGGCATCAAGAATATCTTGGTGATACATTCAGAGAGCTGATTTGCATGTTTATGAGCCAAGCTGATTAATCGGGCCAGAGCAGTAACATCACTTTAATGCACATGACAGGCAGGAGTCCCTAAGAAATAAATCACTCTGCTTGGATATAGGACAGCTTTGTTGACAATTCCTCCTTCCCTGCCACCTTGTAACACAATGAAAGATATGCTGCAGGGTCAAGATTTGAGCATCTGCTCCACTTTCTCTTTTGATACTTATTTTCTGGTTAGATGTATAAGCACTGCATGAAGTGTGATGTTGGTCTGTGTCAGCAAACCAGTTCCAGCAGGTTTTTTTGTACATCTAATGGATCTTAACTGGCCATCCAACCCAAGACCCAAATATTTTTCATAACGGGGATAGCTCACAATGATCTCCCTGTCTTTGTTGTTGTGAAGATTCAGCTAAGCTCAGAGGAGAAGGGTGATGAGAGATGATGTTGTTTCCCCTGTTTATACAAACAAAATATTGAGAGATTAATCTAGATTCAATACTTGACATCTGTAATCTGTCTTAACCATAGCCCTGCGATGCCCTCTGTATTGGTTATAATGGTTACCATGGCCTTTGAATAATTTAAACAAGGAGTAATAAGGAATAACAATGATCTCATTTTAAGTTTTTGGTCTAGTCAAGTTTTGGGAAAAGGAAGGTATAAAAGAGATTTTCTTGTCTCCACAACTTTGTTGGACTTTAAGGACCAATGAGGCTTCAGGTCCAAATTACATGTTGCATACAAATGAAGATGACAGTAACCAAATGGGCCCTTTAAATGAGAGCAAGCTGCTGTTACAAAACCCATTAAGTGAAATTATATCTCAGTGCCTTTCTTCTCTGTTTAAGTTAACTTAGCCATATAAATCATAGTAGTTGTGCTGGCTTTACAGAATAAGAAAGTTAACAAGGAGAGGAAGACTATATTTGGTAAAGTATGTAGAAGGTTAGAAGGGAGGATTTTAGCCAAGAAGAAACCTTTTCTAGGCTTCAGTGTTCACAACAACAACAGATAATCAACAAGACACATTTTCATATATTAGTTGTATTACATACTTATTCATAAAAAAAAGTATGGCATGCCACCTCAAGAAAGCTAAATGTCAAAGCCTTCCCCAAACTGGCACCTGTAGAGATATTGGACTTTAATGCCCATTGACCCCAGTCATAGTTTTTGTTGAGGTGGCAGAAACTGTAGTGCAACAAATCTGCAAAGCACCAGTTGGAGAAGCATTCTGTGATGGGATTTCTTGTGTTTCTTTGCTCCCTCGAATAATAATAAAATTACAAATGTAGCTTTTAGGTTGAAGTCTGGGCAAGGATAGAAGCACACCTGCAGGAATGAGCAAGTGATTATTACAGCAATTTTAAGGCCATGTCAAGCCATTTGGTGTCTGTGTTGAGTGACAAATTGGTGCCCCTTCCCCAATCTGTCTGCAGGTTTCTGGACTCCCAGTTAAATCTTATTTCAATACTGGTGGTAGGACAGCAGCCTCCACCATGCCTGAGTGCAACAAATCAGTTTAGGTAACTAAACACAGACAGCTCTGTCTTCCAACAAAAGGTCAAAATAGAGGGTAAATTTATCATGTTTTGGGAAGAAGTGCTCCCCCAACTGGTGAAAAATATTTGTTTGTCATAGTACATGATTGCCTTCACCAAAGTATTTTGCATTTAGTGCATTTTGTTCTGTGATTAATCTTTAGATGGTAAAAACAGACTTAATAAAGATTCCTCTTAATGTCAATATTTTATCCAGAGCTGAATGGTTCAAGCAGTCAGGAGGGAGACCCAGATCATTCTTCCTGCTGCCTGCAGTGTCTGTTACCTATGGTAGTTACCTCACTTTGCCTCATGGTAGGACTAGCCCAGGATATTTCACTTATAGCCATTCTTTAGTTGTCAGTTTTTCTCTTTGCCAGTCTTCATCTTAATCTTTGTCACCTCCCTTCCTTTTTCTTCTCTGTCTCTTCCAGCCTCATCCTTCAAGCAAACAAACAGTATCCTGTGTCAGAGATGTTGGTTCATCTAGCACAGCAGTTGTGCCCAGTGTTGACTGGAAGCAATGGCTCCCCATGGTTTCAAGTAGGGTTCTTATTCTAGTATGGTCCCTACTCCACATTCATGTGTTTGATCTTCGCAAATTTGATTATTTATGTGGCACACATATGCCTTTCACCCAGCCACCCCTATTCTCTTCCTAACATTCCCTTGCCTTTTGCCCAGTTGTGTGTGCCTTCCTTCTCCTTGCCCACACAAAAGGCAAGTGAATGGGGGGCACAATGCTCCCCCCACATTCCCCTGCCTTTTGCCTGGATGCAGAAAATGCACATTGGGATAAAAGGCAAGGGAATGGGGGATGCCCTTGCCTTTTGCCCAGGCACAGAGAAGGAAGGTACATGTGCCAGGGTAAAAGGCAAGGAAATGGGAGAGGGAGCCCCAGAAGGGAATGGGAGGGGGAGAACAGGGGGAATTATTTGCAGTTTTCCCACTTTTACCAGGATTCTGCACCCCAAACCCTTGCAAAAATGGAGAGGCCTCTGTATTACACAGAGATCCCTGGTATTACCTGGTGGTGCCCCATCCAGTTGCTAACCAAGCTTGACCCTACTTAGCTTGTGAAATCAGATGACAGCAAGTGTATTCAGAGTGGTATGACAGAAGCATTATGTTGAGGAGTGACTAACAAATTGTTCCCATTACTTAACTTCATTCTTTACTTGATTTTCAGCCACTTCTTTTTGAAGAATATGTCCTTAAAAATATGATTATTTCACCATAGCTTAGCTTAGTTTAGCTTATCATGTCTCATCCTCCTATATTTTTGTGTCCTGGAAAGATTTGTCTTTCTTACGTTTAAATTGAATTTCCAGTGCAAAGCAGAATACAAATAAGTTTGGATCCCCCTTCTTAAAACAATTCACGGCTCCAAGTCAAATGAGATTTAAAAGGCTAATGAAACCATGTTCTCCAGAGATATCATTATAGTCCACATTTGCTCTCAGATAGAAGCAATCATTTTATTATGCTGCAATTGATACATCATTAATAATGAGTTGTTTAGAGAACCTCTATTATAACTAGTAGAGACAGCACTGATAATTGAAATGGACAATCCTTGGACTGCTTCATTTTTAAAAAAAATCTTTTTGTCTTTAAAGATATGAGCTTCGTGATTTCACTGTATACCATGTACTTAAAGTGCAGTGTTACCATTTATCACGTTCCCAAGTCTGCTTTCCCTTGGTTTTATATCCTGTGTTTAAAACGTGGCACGTTAGGAACGCAAACTAGTTCAATTGACTATTAAATAAAACATCTGACAGCTACAATAATAAACCCTTGGATTGCTGTGGATGGGGGCATGGATTTATAGAGCATTTTACAGTTGTCTGCCTGAGAACGAGTAAGACCTGGACTGGTCTGGTCAACTCCACAATCCCTAGGAAGGATAAAAGATGGCACACCAACTGAAAACAGGCAAACACAATCCTGTCCATAGCAGCTACTTGTCCTTTCAGGAATAGTGTGGGTCAAAGAATATATCCAACATGTGAACTTGGTCCTTCAGATGGAGTGCAACCTCATCGGGAACTGTTACAACTTTTCAGTTTGACTCCCAATTTGATTTTTCACTTATTTTTATTTTCTGAACTTAGTGCAGCATACAATTAGGACCGGAACAAGGAATCTGTGGTGTTCTGCATGCATGTGGCATGAACAAGGATAAATGTGACAAAAAACAGGCAGTTACGAGAGACTGTTTACCAAGTAGCAATTTGCTCAGAGTGCTTTCTGATATGCCCAAGTGGAATTCCATTTGGGTTACTCTCAGCTAAATGGCCATGGAAGGGGATCTTCATACTGTCATACTACGCAAGAGCTGTTAGAAGCAACCTGGCTGTGTTGTGGTTCCTGGACGGAACAAGCAGCTAGTTAAGAGCGACACAGACTTCCTCTAGTCTGAGAAGAGAGAGAAACCAAAGATTGGGAAGGAGGGAGAGAGACTGTTTAAATTACAAATTAAAGTTGGCTTTGAATACAGATTGTTAGATGCAATAAGAAATTGTAGAAGACATGATCCAAGCTGTTTTATTACCAGAGGTGAAGCATAAAAGCAGGCCAGACTGGCAACTGGATCTCCCTTTAGCACTGGCAGGGAGAGAGGATTCTCTGCTGCACCTGAAGGCAGTAGGGCCATTGGGGTGAGGGAAGAGGCCAAGGGGCATAAACAGCTCTGTTCTTCTCACACATCACCTCTTGCCTCCTCCACCCCAGCAGGCTTCTGTGGGAGGCAGCCGCCTCACTCCCTCTTATCGGAAGGTAGAAACAAGACGCACACATGAAAGCATGATAAGGTGATCTGCTATATATGCAGTAAAAGAAGCTAAGCCATACTTCTTTAGATACCTCACCAGAGCCCCCTTCATACCACATAGTTGCAGCACTACCATTCTCCCTCAGCGTCCGTGGATGCATCCTATGGAACAGTAGGGCCATTTCCGCACTAGTCTGTTAGGCGTTATTATTCCACTTTCAACATCCTATGGAATACTGGGGTTTACAGTTTAGGGAGGGGCCGAACTACAAACTCTAGAATTCCATAGGATGTTTTAAGTGTAATAATAGCACTATAACAGTCTAGTGCAGAAATGGCCTAAGACTTGTAGTTTGATCAGACGCCAGAGGAGTTTGGTGGCTGAGAATTCATAATCCTCCCCCATATGACCAAAACAAACAAACAAAAAACCCTGCCAGTCCCTAAAGATGCATTATGATGGAACTGTGGTAGTTAAAGTGGAATAACAGCTCTATAGTTGGGTAGTGTGAAAGAGCTTTAAGAGTGTGTCTACAATACATACTTGTAGCAGATTGATACCACTTTAGCTGTCACGGCTCCAGCCTACAGAATCCTGGATTTGTGGCTGTATTTCTAAGTACCTTGCCAAACTATACATTCTAGGGTTCTATAAATGCAGCCATGCCAGTTAAACTGGTATCAAACTGCTGTAACTGTATAATTTATAAACACTTCAGAGGTGGAGGTTGTGATGGGGATAGTAGTAAGAACATTTTTTTATCAAGATGCTACAGATGACTCACAAAGTGACTACATGCACATTGTACAAGAAAAGCTGAAGAACAGAAACGTGCTCTCTGTTGATGCTTTCAGGAGCCAGCTGTGCCATGGCCTCAGGACGCAGCTGGCTTCTGGAACCTCAGGCTTGGCACATAAACAAACACATGCCTTCCTGTGCAGAGAAGGTAAAGGAGCAAAGAACACTCAGCTGGCATTTCCAGGAGCCAGCTGAGCCTTGACTTCAATACGGAATTTGTTATAAGAAACACTGAGAGTGCAGCCAATTTTCTGCTTGCCTCCTCGTCCTGATTTGCTTATCAGAGATAAGAACATAAGTGGAGCCACGTTGTATCATACCAATGGTCTATCTGGCCCTGTTCACACTGTAGCCAATCAGTTGTCTATGGGAAGGCTTCATGAAGCATTGTTGCCCTGACTTCTGGGGGTCCCTGGGAAACACCTGGATTTGCTACAAAAATACAAAAGTTGGGGAAATTAGAAGAGCACTGCTTAGCGAAATGGAGGGCAGGGCAATGCAAGGAGATCTTTTATCCTATGTCTATGGGGTCAGACTGCATGAGAGAGGCAAGTCAAATGTCCAATTAAAAGTACTTTATTTAGCAAAACTGACACACACACGCACACACACACACACACACAACAGTCTCGCATACAAGCACACAAGGACTGCTGTGTTTGAGAGACTTAAGAGTGGGAAAAGCAGAGAGAAGTGGTTATACTGCATCTGGTCCTGAAGACTGCAGTTTGGGAAGATGTGGGGATAGATCAGCAGACAAAGAAAAAGAGTTGAGGGGATCCTTAAACTAGCAGCATGACAGATGCTAGTCAAAGGTGGAAGTTTTCCCTGAGAAAAAGGGAGAGAGAAAGAGAGCCAGTGAGAGCCCCAGAACGAGACCCAATATAGTACACAACATGCTTGGGAGGGGGCAGACATGCCTGGGGGGGGCAGAACCTTTTCCTGGGAAAGTACAGAAACTGAGTTATGCAGATGGACCTCAGCTTTGTAGTTCCTGTGATTGTGGTCGCTAACTTCATCTGGGAGACAGTCTTTCAAGGTGTCAAAGTTGCAACTGACCCATTTGAAATGTACATATGTACCTTTCTGAGGTTTTCCTTGGATACATGACTGGAGGCTATTTGGTCAGACCTATGCCAGGGGGTTTCAGCCTTTAGACCCAGATATCTACATTGCCATCCTGCGAACCTCTGACTCAATAAATAGCAAATAATTCTCTTCCCCAAGATAGGCAATAAATATCTCACTCCCGCTGTTAGCATATCCTAAATATTTGCTTTCCGATGGAACCATGGGTTACAGAATATTCACCCTTACTATCTCAATTTCCTCAGCAACTAATATACAAAGATGTATTATGATATCTGAAATGATATTTAGCCATCCTGATTAGCAGCAGCTATAACCCCATCCTCCATAGATCTACCCAATCTCTTGCCAAGCCATCCAAGTCAGCAGTCATAATTACACCTTGTGGCAGTGAGTTCCACAGTTGAATCATGTGCTGGTAATACCTCAAAGGCACCATATTCTATCTGATCTTGGAAACTAAGCAGGGTCAGCCCTGGTAGTTAAATGGGACATTGCCAATACACACCAAGTATTGTAGGCTATATTTCAGAGGAAGGAAATGACAAAGCCACCTCTGAGGATTCTTTGCCTAAGGAAACCCTATGAAATTCATGTGGTTGCTGTAACTCAAGAGGTAACTTGAAAGCACTTGCACACACACATACACACACACATACATATGTAAGTAGGGATTTCTTCAGTGAGATTTAAAGCAGGATAGAGGCATGGCTGGAAGCCCCTGTGGGCTGGATGGAGAACTTTCCTCATTCTACAAACCATGATTTAGGGAGAGCAGGAGGGAAATCTCCATTCCTTCCTTAGTTCAGACCACCTGTGATTATTTTTCTGTTCCTGGCCAATTGCCTAGCTCCACTCATTGCTAACTTTATTATAAACAGTGAAACAGCTCTCAACTGCTAGAAGCAGGGAGGGAAGAAGAGGCACTGGAGGAGAAAGAGATTACTCAAAGAAGGCTTTTAAAATGATAAAGCAAAACTAGACAAAGATTTCTCTAACCACTGTATTAGAAAAGCTTTACTAAAAATATGGAATGTACATAAGTCAATGTTACTAAAGCAAATGCCCATGTGGATTTCACCACAAGAAGCATTTTTTGGAAAATGGAGCAACATTTTGAATAAATGGCTACGATACGAAGATTTAATTGGAAAATCCTCTACAGGAAGGTGAAGTATTAAAACCAGAGAAAATCTCGAAAAAGAAGGAATTGTTTTGGACTGGTTCCCTTACCGACAATTGACTGAGAGGTTTCACATAGATTCGAAACTACAAGGGTTTGAAACAAATAAAGAAACAAATGTTATAATTAAACTTTTGCTTGAAAACTCTTCAGATTTGATGGCAAAATCATATAAGACCTTACTACTCCATGAGAAAGAAGAAGAAGCAGTTAAGGAGGCAATGAGAAAGTGGTCCCAGAATTTTGGACATTCAATACAGCTGGAACACTGGGAAATAAACTGGAGAAGGACATTGAAGTTCACAATAGCACAAAATTTGAAGGATAACTATTTTAAAGTATTCCACAGATGTTACATGACTCCGCAAAAACTTCAAAAATATATATAGGTCCAGTACAGGAAAAAGCTGGAAATGTGGCGCTCAGACCTGAACAATGTACCACATGTGGTGGACTTGTTACTATGGTGGATCAGCCAGAGCCCAGGGTCTAAAATTTAATAATAATAAAATTGGCTAAAGATATCTCTCTCTCTCCATGTGCTTGCGAGGCCCCCAGACGAGCACGCAAAACGGCACGGCCAAGCAACCAAGAAATAAAGAAAAGAATCCTGATCAGGCCAGTAATCTTCCATCATGTTGCCTCAGGAGACCTCCAGGCATGCACAGGTAAAAGCCCATCAGAAGTACATCAAGCACACAAAAAGGTACTCTGCCACAAATCGCTGGCTTGACAGGATTAGCACTCCTGATCACTGAGATGTCAAGCGCGAGCAATTAGCGTATTGTCTAAACCATTGACAACCCTGTCAGAAGCCCATCAGCTTAAACACTGACCTTTCGGGGGCTTTGTCCCAACTCTGAAACCTATTGTTCTCCCTGGGAACGGACTGCCCTCCAGGCACATTTCCCCCTATAACTACCCCCAGTTTTCGAGTGCTTCTGCAGATCATTCCCGGCTTCCTCCCCACTTGCCATCACTCTGCCTGCCGAGCTTTCCCCTCAGCTTCCACGCACTGAGATCTGTCCTCGTTCCTCCTGCTGACATCTCGGACTTCAAGACCAGGTGCAATATCTCCCACTAAACCCCAAAAAATTCCCCTATCAATTTTCCTCCCTTTTTATTTCTTTTAGCTCTGGTGTGAGTGAGTGTGAACGTGCTAAAGTGCGCAGTGACTAACTTTTAATAAAAATAAAATAAAAATCATTTATTATACCTTTCTGCCTGGTTTTTGATCTGGCCTGACCTGGAATACACGGGGCTTTAAGATCCCCTCCAGTTACCCTGCCTCTCACCTTGCCAACAAGTGCTCCAGCTAATTCCCATTTCTCATAATATATTGAGCACGGTGACTGGGCCCCCCGGAAATCAGGGTAACAGACTTGCCCAAAAGCACGAGAATATTGGACTGATAGATACAAAATAGAAGAAATATTTCAAACCCAATATACCATGACTCTAGAAACCTACTTATTAAATATGCTAAAGGAAATAGATAATCAAACGAATATGAAAAACTGGAGAATTTTACTTTATGTGATAACAGCTGCAAGAATAGAATATGCAAAACTATGGGAAAATGAGGATGCCCCCAAAACTGAACAATGGCTATATAATCTATTAGAGATAAAAACAGTGGATACACTATCTCAAAAATTGAAAAACTTAATAGAAGAGAACATAAATAACGAATGGACTCCTATTGATATTTATCTCTAGCGAAATAACTGAATAAGATTAATTGATATAGTGGGCTTACATAGATAAAAGTAAAAGAGGAGAACTACTATATTAGGATCTGGGGGTATTAAAATATGTATATTTTAGTTACTATTAGACTATTTCAACATTAAAGTTCTGGAGTAAAATTCACAGCGATGTTTGTAGAAGTACGCTTATAAATGGAAACAAATACACTATATTTTAGGTGGAAACGACAGAAAGTTAAGAAAATGCGGTGAACTTTCATTTGTAAATATAGAAGAATGGTTGTTACTTTCTTTTTTAAAATTTTTTTGATGGTTTGGATATATAAAAATGATAAATGAAAAAAAAAGAAAGAAGGCTTTTAAAATGAGGTTAGAAGTCACATGCAGACCTAGGGCCCAAAGCTTTCCCATCCATGGTCTAAACATACAGTTTGACTGCAAACACAGAGAGGATAAAAGGGGATCCATTATGGGTGAGCAAGGGGTAACTCTACTCCTTCTGTACACAGATTCAGTGTACACTTGTATGTTTGGTTCTAATTTTCATTGTTGTTTGATTAACCTGATCTGAATTAGAAACACACACACCATTAACCAACACTTAACTTTGGACTGGAAATTATTTTATGTCTCCTCTCAAAATATGGGGTGCGGGGGACAGTTTATTTTCTGTATGTTTCTAAGCAAAACAAAGCTGACTGTTAACAGCCAGGAGGGACTGGTGTTTTTCCCATTTTGAATGTTAAGCCAGGTCACAAAACATTCTAAAAAAAGGATTTTTGTTCCCCTCTCTGCCTTCCCTCTGCCATTTAAACTATCATAAATTTCAGTTCAAGTAATCCTTTTCAAAGATATTAACACACATGCTTTATTCCTTCTAGGGAAAGAATGGGCAGAAGGACCAGGAACATCAGGATCTGCTGGTAGAGCTTTGGGTTATTTGCAAATGATTACCAACTTTTTAAAGAATAAGAATAGCTGAATTATTTATTCTCTCACCTAAATTAGCCAAATGAAATGAAGAAAGCATAGCAAGGCAATCACAAACAGCTGTTTGACTGAAAATGCTGGGAGTTTGGTTCAGTTCTGGTACTGAAATCAAATTTTCTATGCTCCGAATGGGACCAGAAATATTCTGTTCTCTAGCTGCAGTCCTTTACCACTATGGATTCCTGGGAGTACTTTTTTTCTATCCACCAAAAAGGGTGAAATGGCTCCTCTAGAACCCTCCAGGAATAGCCAGTCACCTTTCAAACAAAGCGCACTATTTAATGTTTATCGTAGTCCATGGATGTCCCACTTTGGCAGGAACAGCCCTAGTTAATTGTCTCCCAAGTCATTTTTCAGCTTCTTTTAAAATGTCTCAGTTTGTCTCCTCCTCCCACTGTTTCATTTTGTCTTTGGCGTGTTTCAATTGCAGAAAACAGGCCCTTTCCACACGAGGAAGTTAAAACGGGCCTGGCATGGAGGTCATCCGCACCTTGGATCGGACTAGGTCTGGACTACTTACCTTAGTTCTGCACCTTAGTCCGATCCAAAATGCCCCGAAGTGGTCCTCCAGCGTGCTAAGTGAAAACTGGACAAATCCGGTCTTTCAATCTTCTGGAGCATGCCATTGCGTTCCTTCTGGCTAGTACAGATGCGCAGGCTTGCACCAATGCGAGTTTGCAATCAGCGGAGGGCAGGCTGTGGGCGTGGCCAGTGTCAGCGATTGGTCCAGACTCACTAAGAAACAGGAAGCCGCCATTTTCAGCGGGAGCAGTGTGGATCTAAAGACCTCACACTGCTCCGATTCACCCTGTACTAATGGAGGAGCCCCACAGAAGGGCTTAAGGGAAAGTCCGTGTTACTTCGGACCCAGAAGACCCAGTAAGTAACGGCACAGAGTGATTCATTCACCTCATGAGGAAAGGGCCTAAGTTTAAAGCCCAACAGTACAGCTGGCCTTCCATATTTGCCAGGATCAGGACATGGGTTTCCCACAAAAGTAGAAAAATTGCAAATATCAAAATGTATGTTTGTGTGTGAGAGAAGAGGGCTGAGGCATGATGGAAAGAATGGGCACCCAGGGTCCAAACCAGGTCAGGGAAAGGAAAGGAAAAGCAGGTAGATTGGCAAGGTGGTCCTATACTTCCTCTGTCTTGCCCATGTCCTTCCTTGGTTGTATGGGGGCATTGAGAGATGGTTTGTAGTGCTGAGACAATGAATTATGAGCCATCCTTAGCTGGCCAGGAAGCAGCTGGTGGACAAGGAGGGAGACCAGAGGCATGTTTTTAAAGGACTGTGCAGCCTGATTGGAGCTGCTGAGAGGAAAGGTTCACCCCCCAAAAGAAGCACCGGAGGTGGGGGCAAGGGATGGAGAAATTTGCAAATAATCAAATTCTTGGAAATGAAACCTGTAAATGTGGAGGGCTGACTGTACTTTACACTCAATTATTCAACAGGAGGAAAAAGAGAAAATGGGGCAGAAACCTTCCCTTCCCAGTAGGCCCAGGCAAAAGCAAGCTGCTGCAGCTTCTTCTAGCTGTTCTTCCTTATTAATAACTTTTGCCATCTTGACTATACTCTGATGTTTTTTGGCCAAATGTGTCCTGGTTAGTAAGTTGGAGAGTATAATTTCACGGCTGAAAACCATTATTTATGTGTGTCTGTGTGTTTCAAAGAGAAGCTGAATTCAATCAACTTGTTTGTTCTCCCTCTATTTTGGGGGCATTTTGGCTGTGAATGGGTCTCCAGGGGGTCTCAAGGGTAGACAATTGGTTGCTTGAGAAACCACAGTTACCCTGATCTTGGGTCCTAGCCTCTCTTTTTTGTTCCTCAGGGCAAGTGGGAAGAATCTCAGGGCAAGAGAGCAGCTTTGAAAGAGTTTATATGTATGAGTATATATTATTTTTCTTCATTTATTAGCTTTCCTCATTTGTTAGATCTGGTCTTTTTTATTTGAATGATGTGGGTGGTGGTTTGAGCATTGGACTATGACTCTGGAGACCAGGGTCTGAATACCCACTCAGCCATGGAAACCCACTGGGTGACCTGGGGCACATCACTCTCTCTCAGCCTCAGAGAAAGGCAAAAGCAGCCCCCCCCAACAAACAAATCTTGCCAAGAAAACCTCATGCCATAAGGTGGAAATGACTTGAAGGCACACAACAACAAAAAATGGTTCTATGCAACTGTGGTTGATGCTTAAGATAGGAAGTTTATTTGATATCACCAGGAGCTGCCCCTTGTAACATCTCTGGGGACCACTCCCTATAACATCACAAGAGGTCAGCTCTAAGTGTCCAGTTCTGACTCTAAGATCTCAGGGCCTGTGTAGTTCTGACCCTAGTCCTCCACTTTCATTCTAAGTCCATGTCTTTTGCACATGATTTGGGTTGACAGAGCTGGTTGGTTTCTAGAAAAACATCAGAATCTTGAAATCTCCCCACCTCTCTTCATTGACATTGTTGGCAAGTCCATATATTGCTTGTAGGTTGGGGGGAGGGTTTCCAGGTCAGAATTCAGGAACAAAAAAGTTAGTCAAAATGGATTTATAGAAACAAAGTGGATTTATAGAAATGGATTTATAGAAAATAAAGGTGCCTTCATATCAGAAAACAGATTATTATGAAGATTACTCAACCTTATGAATCATTTTTGATGTGCCAATATCTCTTTATATCCCAACTGCCTCCTTCTCCACCAAAGCTTGAACTGTTATGGTTGCCAGCATCCACACACCTGTGGGACAAGTTCAGAGTTTAGTGGTTCAAATTTGAAACGTCTCCAAGCCTAGCACCTCTTTTTCTAGAATATAATCCTTGAGCAAAGCATGGTTGTGATTTATCTTTGCTATAAATCTATACCCATTTATTATCCCTTACACAATCTTGTCTTCTCCAAAGAATTCATGGAACTGTGTTTGGCAAGGTGCTATGATGCTTTTTAAAATTTTTTAAAAACCCCAGGTTTTTGGGGAGGGGGAAAAATTTTTATGAAATAAACCTAGGGCATAAAATCTGAGGCCTCAAGTGTTTAATGTAAGACTGATTGTTACTCTGCCTGTTACAACAGATTTCCAGGCTTTGGCCAAGCAGATGTATGAAATGAAAACAAAAGACAAGTAAATCTGCTATTTATCATAACCTTCAGTCATTTGCACCTCTACCCCATCAAGAAAATATCTCTGTCTGTGCTCTTTGCCTCCCCAATTACCGAAACCCCACTCCTTCTGTCAGTAATTAGCCCCCGGGGAGAACAGCATTATGGGCTTATCAACTCAGGCCATCTGCTGTTTTGGACCTCTGCCTGCTTTTTCCCAGACGTGTTTGTCTTTGGGTCTACCCCCTGAATAGTCACTCAGGAGGCTTTAAAGGATATTAACTGTTCTTCCTGTTTCATGTATGTATAAAAACAATAACATTCCAGAGGAAAAGTCAGTCTGACAAAATTGTCCAAACTGATTTGTTTTGCAGGTGAGCATTACTGCCCCACTCCTGTGTCTTCAAAGTAATACTGTATTTATTTACAAGGAGGTGGGAAAAAGAAATACTATTTGTTAAAACAAGCAAATGATTAAATGATCAAACTCTAAATGGAAGATTAAATGAAACTGACTTTTTTTTTCCAATTTAAAAAAAAATCACAAAAGGTTAACATAGAGTTCAGGGTTGGCCTAAAACATTTTGCTGCTTGAGGCAAAGGAAAATGGCCATATCTGCACTAGACTATTACAGCGCTATGGTTCCACTTTCAACAGCCAGCCAGCCCCTCCCTAAACTGCAAACCTCAGGATTCCATTGGATGTTGAAAGTGGAATCATAGTGCTATAACAATCTAGTGTGGAAGTGGCCTATACACACACTCACCTATTCCATTTAAAAAAGCTTACTGCTTTTGACAGCTGAATTTTTACTTCTGCACTGGTGACAAGACAGCATCTTCTACCAGATGTGAGAGCAAAAGGTTAGCTCCTAAGGCTCATGATGTACCAAAGGGGCCCCCAATTTCTGTTCTTCACCCCCTTAAAAACTTTCCTTCAGCATCTGCAAACCCCAGGCAGCCATCTTGCTCTCCAATCCTACTCAGCAGGGCCAGCTCTGATACAAACAGCCTTTACTGCTGAGTAAAACTTTCCATGGTAAGATGAACTGTTTCTGTAGCTATCTGCTAAGTGCAAGCAAAGATTTCTGTACAATTCATGAGAGGTGTTTATTAATATCATCGTCGTCATAATCATCATCATCTTTATTTCATCCCGCTTTCCCCTGAGGGGATTCCAGTGGCTTACAAAGATAAAAAAGAAAAATTTAAAAAAAAATTTTAAATATGCAAAAGTTAAAACACAGATTCAATATCAGTTATGAATAAAACAATGCAAAAATACATTTTAAAAAAACAGCAAATTCTGCTGGGGAATTCACTTGCACAGAATTACATGTGAAAATACATGTATCTCTGTGTAAATGAATTAAAAACAGTGATGATGCAAAAAGAAAACCTACAACAGTCCTCCAGATGTTGTGTGGTCTTTCAGATACTGCTGGACTGCAATTCAGCATCCCTTGTCATTGGCAATGGTGGTGTGGGCTCACAGGATTTGCAGTCCAGCAAATCTGGATGGTACATACTCTCCACCTCTGGTTTAAAGGTTAAACTAACAGTCTAAATCCAGTTCATAACTTCAACTAGATTATACCCATTGAATCAAATTGGATTTACGTAAGTAAGTGGTTCAATTTAGCAGCTCATGGAAAGGGTAGCTCTAGCGGGGACTAGCCTTTGGACTGAGGCCAGTGTGTTAAACTGGGTTCCAAAACTACAGCTAATGAATGAGTTTGAGCTAGGGAAATCGTTTTTGGCCACAGCTGCCAAGTGGGGCCCCTTTTTTCACAGGGGGTTTTTTAAAAGCTTCCCATTTTCGCCCTTGATCGGGTGCCTTTTACATGTTAGAGAGCATGTGGTCGCTTTAAAATTTTTTGGGTTTTCCACCACAATCTGAGCGGGGAGCCACCAATAGCATTTCCGCGCACTTTTAAAGCCCGGATAAAATGTGGTCTTTTCCCCCCGCGTTCGACGTTTCCATGAGAAAGCAGCGGTGCGTCCGACCGTGGGGGGCGATCAAGAGGGAGGGATCAAGGTGTGGTCAGCAGAAGCCACAGGACCGCCCCCAGCACGAGCGGGGGGCCCCCATTTTCCAAACCCGCTGAGGCGCCTGCAAGGAGGGGGGGCAAAGGGGACGAGGAAGGGAAAAAAAAGGAAAGGTTTTTCAGTGGCTGAAAAGGGAGGAAGCAAAGGGACGAGGAACGGAAAAAAAGGAAGGTGGGTTTTTTCCCTTAAAGTTATCCTTTGTCCGTGCGGCGTCGTGAATTGCGGGTTTCCGGGGGTTATGTCTCCCAAAAGGGCCCTGATTTTAAATATGGGGTCGGGGGGGAGGGGGGGTGGTGGCGAGTGGATACACTCGCCGAGGATGGCATGGCAGGATGCTTTTAAAGGTTGGGGGAAAATTTGGGGAAAAGCTGTGGGGGGGGGGCAGGTAGGAAGGGAGGGAACGTCCAAACACCACCCGCCAACCCCTCCAGGTTATTTTGGGAAAGGGGGATCATGGCGCAATGACGGGATGCTGGGGAAAGGGGATGGCTGCTGTGCTGCTCCGGCACGAGGTCCCCGTGCAAACTTTTACGGGGAAACCCATTATTTTTTTTGGGGAAACTTTTTGGGGCCCCCCAAAGAAAAATGGCCCCCCTTGGTAATCTTCCGTTTTAAACCAGATTCTCGGGCGGGGGGTGGGGGGGGTAGTGGCTTCTGTTTGACCCCTGGAGATTTTTTTTTCAAAACAGCCCCCAAATACAGTCACGCCCCATAAGGGCCTGCTGTGTTGTTTTTTTCCCCCCCCCCCCACATGCAGAGGGGGATTATCCTTTCCCGCCAGGGCAGGGACTCAGTGGTGTTCCATGTTCAGCTGTCTTGGACATGGCAGAGATCCATAGGGCAATGGAACGCACATCATTGTTTGGGGGGGCAAGCATTTATCTTTATCAGTCCATGTGGCTCTGGGAGGGAGGATCCCATGGGCAGAAAACCAGTTCCTGGGGCTATTGTATAGGCACACAATTTACCACATCGTTTTCACTCTAAACTTGTGCCAAAATTTAAGTTGTTGTACATTAAACTTAAGCTGTTGATATCACAAAAGCTGAAAGGTTATCTCCCCGCTGTGAATATCTGCCCTCTGAAGTTATAAAACAAGGCAGTTCCCTTTGTCAGTTCGTACTTTTGCTTTGTTTATAAATATGAACGCCCCTCCTTGTCTCCACAGGATCAAATCCACGGGGTGGCCCTTTCCCCGGGGAAACCCTTCCCCCCCGGGGTGTTTATTAAGCCGAAAAGTCCACGCTACACTACTGCCCTTTCCACCACTTCGCCAAAAACGCAAAACAATTTGTCTGGCTGGAAATTCACAGCGGTCCGTGACTGAAACAGTGGCATGCCACAGACGCCACGCTGACCAACAGCTTTGCAGGGGAGGGCTACATGCAAAAGGACACACCTACTTGAAAAAATAAATTTTTTTTAAAAAATAAATGTTTCCTTTTTCCAAAAAAAAAATATTTTCATAACTACATATTTACATAAAAAAATAAAAAAGTGCTGTACAGGGGGGATGTGCGTTTGGGGAAAAGGGGTGGGGGGTTTTAACATTGGCCTTGGAACGTTCTACTCCTGGGCCCGGGGGGTTCCTCCCCGGCCCCCCACATCCGTCCCTGGCCGCTCCGGTTGAGGGATGTTTCTTGGGCTGCTGCCCAAAACAAAGGTGAAATTCGATTAGGCATGTGCGCATCCACAGCAGCCTTTTTGAAGGAGGAAAAATTGTGTCCTTTTTATTGTTGGGGCGTTAGGAGGGAAATGAAAAAAAAAGCCAAGGGCCATAAAATAGAGGCTTTCCTACCTTCCATCCCTGGCATGCCCTGCGTGTCCACGGGGGCTTGGTGGCCAGGCGCATGGCGTCTTCTGCCATGGGGAAAAGCAACAGTAAATCAGTGTGGGTTCTACTCAGGCAGGTGCATCCCCCTTTGCGGGGGGATACACGACAACCATTCCCCTGGGGGGCCCATAGCCACACAGGCGCAGTGTGTTGCGCTTACCACATCTGCCACCGGCTGTCCAGCTGGGGCTCCCCGCCGCCCTCCACAGGCTACGATCCCCCTCGAAAAAAGGGGGGCCTTGCGTGGGGGCGGGTGTCCGTTGTAGGAGCGAGGGCGGCGAGAACCGTCCGCGAGCTCGCTGAAACGGGGGCCGGACCTCCTCCACACTCCTCTCGTGGCCATGTCGTGTAAGGCAGTGGGCAACGGTGTGGAGGTGCTCATCACGCCCCCCCTTTTGTGGGGGGATCAGTTTCCCCCCCCACCGCCACACCACCTTACCATGGTCAACATCTCCCTGGTCTCCCAATTCAGACCACTCCCGAGGCCCCTCCTCAACCGGTCGCCATTTCTGCAGGAATGCCCCGTCCGCCCCCACTAACAAACCACGCGGCCCGGACCAGCAATTGTCCACTAGGGGATTTTTGGGCCGCCATTTCCCGCCGCCCGGAGGACGCATGCGCGAAAAGTGACGAGAGGAAGGAAAACAAAGGTAGGAGCCATTTTTCGTTTGAGAGGACGTTAGTGGGGGGAAAGGGGGTTTGCAAAAAGGAAAAAAAACCCAAAAGGTAACATGCAAAGCGGGGGGGCACACGCAGGGGAGTGACTGCAGCGTGGAGGAGGAAGGGTTTCCTTTTAGTCGACAGCCCATAAGGCCAAAAGGCTTGGCCTGGCGCCATACGGAGTAAAAAATCTCCCGGCCATTTGGGGTGAACGTAGGTTCCAGAGGGACCTCCAGGCTACCTACAGAAATATAGAAATTTTTGAGGAGATTGCGAGGGAAATGATTAGAAGGGGACATAGGCGGACCGCTGGGGGAGTGCAGGACGAAAAATAAAAGACTGCGGGGCAGCCTACCGGGAGGCTGTGGCGGAAAATAAAAGGACGGGCGCAGCCAGGGTGGAATGTCCCTACTTTGAGGAACTATCCAGGATTTTGGGGGGGGGGCGAGTGCCGAACCTCCAAGAGTCGTTGGGGAGCTTGCAGGTCGCTATGGGACCCGGGGCAACCAGCGAATGAGAACGCGGCATCAGAAGGTACGTAGGGCAGCGAGTCGAGGGATTTTCCCTTCCCCAAGGTTTTTTCCCCCCACCAAATCCCAAATTTTTCCCCTTTTTTAGGGGTGGACGAACAGATGAGCCAGGAACTGTTTGAAAAAATCATATGATGGGGAGTCATCAGGTGAGGCTGCATGGGTTTACAATACATTACATTTGGATTTTCTCTACAATAACCCTTCGTGGTTTCCCGGGCAAAAGCAGGAAAACGGACATAAATAAATAACAGGTGGATGAGGCCCAGAGAGCAGGCCTCACATGCAAGCAGGGCGCGTCCCCGGATGGCCACAACGGCCCACCCCCCTCCTGCTGCTCCTTTTTGGGAAACTTCTTCTTTCGCAGCAAAAGGGGTGGCATATCGACTTTCCAGGGAACTTTTCACTCTCTAGGTGACATCAGGGCCATTTACATTACCATTCTTTGCTTGCAGGAGTGAGGAAATTCCAAAAAAGGGGAAACCTTATGGGACTTAAGTGACAAAGCCCTTTCCACACCACAATTTTTCATACATTCCACTTTCCCTTATGGGGTTCTGTGGATGTAGTTTAAAGGGGAAAGGGGATATAAATTTCAGCCAGAGAGCTCTTTGGCTTTAGCAAAAACCAAACCCACAACTCCACAGAATGTTGAAAATGGAATAAAAGCATGTAAAAGTGTGGTGTGGGGTCTCGTCCCAGGCCAACCACTTATAGCCTCCTGCTGCAAAAGGGCTAACTATTTCGTTTTACCTCCAAGCAGGGATCAAGAACAGCTGCCCCACGACTATGCAGGTTGAAACTCCTGCACCGGGGAGTTCTAGCACCACGGCTGTTGGTGAGTTAAGGGGGTCCTGCAGCCGAAATATTGCTGCGGGGAGTTTATATTGCATCGGGATAACCGTGGGGAATTTTTTTACCACAGGTTTGGAGATTCAGAGCATGGCGTTACGCGGCGGCCTTGATATGCCCATTGTACTTTTCGAGCCTTCATGGGGCCCGGGGCAACCTCAGCATGCTGTTATCTTCACAGTTAAAGTTTCTGTGATCCGTTAGGGCAATGCCCGGAAAAAGGCATTTAACATTCTGCCTGTTGTTGGACTGCCATTTAAAGTTTCTTGACAACCTTCCAGTTGGAGGCTGGAAGATGGGGCCTTTTGGTCTTTTTAAAATGGTTCTGCATGCACCCTAACTAACTTACCATCCTCATGTAATGTAGTTGTGTCTTCATTTTTGGGGGGGAGCGAGAACTAATTGCAAGCTTTTTTACTGCCTCCCCACTCCTGAAGCTGCCTTTCACAATGAACCTCTTGGCAATTCTAGCCTGGACTGCAACTAATTCAAGATCTGCCTGAGAGGGTCAGAAGCTTAAATTAGAAGCCTTGACCCAGCAAACGATAAGCAAATGCTCTGCACAATTTCCCTTTTTTTGTTGTTGTTGTTGACAGTGATGAGGGATTCTCCTGCAGTCAGCTCTGATGAGGTCATCTGCTTATTCAACACATCCCCCCTTCCACAAAGTCTTCTGACTAAATTTCATGGAAGGGAGTAAGTCACAGAAAGTTATCTCTCTCTCCTGTATGAGTAATAGCTGGAAGTGGGATGGGATGGGGGTGGGATGTTCCTTCCTGCATTTTAGAAAGGAAACCAGGCATGTCATCATTGATTTGGCCAGCTTGGAAGAAAGCAGCGTGAGCTAAAAAGAGCTCAGTGAGGTAATTTCGGTAGCCCCTGATGCACTTTGTTGGCTGTGAGGCTCAACTGAGCAGAAAAGCGAAGGCCAACTGCTATAATTGCTTCCTCATGCTTCAGCACACAAACAGAATCACAAAATTGCCTGTTCTCAGCAACCTGTTCCCAGCAAACACGTGGCTTCTGAAATGCAGGGCTTTGGAGACATATATGTAACAAGACTGAGTCTTCTGTAGGAAAATGGCATCCACTCAGGACATGCTCTTGCTCCTTGGCTGTAACCAGCAAGTCCCATTCTTCACTGGGTTAAATTGGGGGGGTTTTACTGGTCTCTTGACTAGAGACTAATCACAAAGTGGTTTTCTATGCAGCCCTTCCAATCCACAGGTTAAGTGAAAGCACCTTCTGTTCTTGTTATTGTCCGGGGCCCTTTTTGCATGGCATTTGCCAGTGAAAGGGCCTCTGGAGCATTGCACAATTGTGAGGAGTGGTCCACATGATGTCCTCGCAGTTGCACGATGCTGCCAGGGCCAGCAGGCACCGATTCGCACGATTTCATTTTCAGCTTGTAGCCGAAAATGGTGTGCATAGCTCCAGGGCTCCACGCACACTTACCATGTGTGCTGAGCCTCCGGAGCCATGGCGCTTGCACTTCCTGACCCAGCGCGGTCTGGGAAAATCCCAGGCTGTGCTGCGGAAGGAAGAGGAGGAGCCCTCATGCTGCCTGCTCACCAGCAGGCAGCGGCCGTGGAGGTGAAGCAGCAGGAACGTAGAGCCCTTGCAAGAGGCTGCTTGCGCGATTCCTGTGCCCCAGCACTGCAAAAAGGTAAGGTGCAGAAAGGGCCTGGGATGCCATGGATGGAGGGCAGGGGGAAGGGCCAGCCAAAGACATTTTGCTGCCTGAGGCAAAGGATAAAATGTCTACAAAACCCCTTCCCATTCCACGTAAAGTTAAGAGGAGGAGCATATATGGTTCTCCTCCAGCCTAAAACAACTTACAGAAACCATAAAGCACCAGTTTTAACATAATTGAACTGACTGCTAATACTTTTCCAGTCTGAATTCAAGGTGCTAGTAATACATTTTAAGACCTATATGGTTTGGAAACTCAGAATCTGAAGACATGTTCTCTACATATGTATTTCTGTGTGAGAAGTGAGATATGCTACTGCATCATTCCATCAAAAAACAAAACAAAAAATCAAAGATGGAATCAGGGTACATCTTTTAGTCTTTTCCCAAGATGATTTGTGCTTCTAAAATGTTGTACGGCTTTTTGGGTCCTATGTTGAGAGGAAGGTGGGATATAAATAAAATAAAATAAATTTTTCTTCTTCTATAATTAATTGTCAGACTCAAATCATTCATTTAGAGAAGGTAGTTTTATAATAAGATGTTGTGAACACCAAATCTGCCTTTACTGTATTTTTAACTACTGCTTTATCTGGCATTCCAGGTGGATTATTAAGTTAGACAAAGCTTGTTATCATTTCTTAATTATTGATAATTTAATTTCCCTGGCATTAGTTAAATGTTCTAACCACTGCATACTACTCTAACTCTGAGCATGAAAAATATTTCTGAGACACTTTGTGTGTGTGCATTGTGTGTGTGTGTGTGAAGTGTAAAGTGATTAACAAACAGAAATATTTATCTATATATCTATATATCTATATCTATATATCTTAAGCAAAATGTTCCAGCTGCTTCAGTTGCTAAAGATGGTTGCCAAAGACCAGTTACACACAACATCACTATCTCACAGCAGGTTGTTTCTGGTTCAGGAGTCATGCTACTGCATTACGTCATTGCTATCCAGCTGCTATCCAGCTGCTATCCCGTCCTCATGCATTGCAAAACTGCCTTATATTATTTCCAGAAAAAAACTTTTAAGAGCCCCCTTTAGCACTTCAATCCTGTCAGCCAGCTCAGTGCAGTATTCTAATATCGCTTGATCGTGCTGATGGTTTGCCTTTTAATTGTGTGTGGGGGGGAGAGATTTAAAAAACAAATCCACAGCACTCCTGCCCAGTTTGTCCTGGATCCCAGAAGGATGGAATTAATCACCACACACACACACACACACACACACACACAGAGTCAGCCCTCCATATTCACAAGGGTTAAGGGAACAGGACTCTCACAAGAGTGGATAAACTGCAAATATCAAAATATGTGTGTGTGTGTTTATGGGAAGGGCATTGAGGAACAGTGGAGACAGCAGGCACCCAGGTCGGGGAATGGAGAAGGATAAAAGGGTAGGTCAGCATGATGGCCCTGTTCTTCCTCTCTCTTACCCATCTCCTTCCTTAGGTATGTGAGGGGCATTGTGAGAGAGTTTGTGATGCTGAGAAACTGGGCTGAGTCCTTACCTGACCAAGCGGCATCTGGTGGTAGAGAAGGATGAGAGGTGGGTTTCTAAAGGGCTCCATAGCCTGATCAGAGCTGGCGAGAGAGAGAAGGTTGGAAAGAAGTGCTTGAGGTGGGGGGACAGGGCTTGGAGAAACTCATAAGTAATCAAGTCTATAAAAGTTAAACCCACAAATGTGAAGGGCCAACTGCATGTGTTTGTGTGTGGATATATAATATTGAAGTATTTAACACACTTTAATTGACATGATTCACTTTTATTGAAGTGATTAACAAGTATACACTCAGAGAGATGTATATACAGCCATGTTTCCAACTTCAATTTCACAGTACATGCATAGAATCCTAGAATCACAGAGCTGGAAGAGATCACAAGGGCCATCAAGTCCAACCCCCTGCCATGCAAGAATACACAATCAAAGCATTCCTGACAGATAGCTGTACAGAAAAGAATCCTCTGTGAGATCATTACAGACCCCTTGGGGGTACACAGGCCACAAATTAAGAACTGTTGCTCTATGATGATAGCTGAAAATTTAAATGAATTCTTAAGAAAGGCAAACATCTTAATTGGATTGCATATGTGCAACTTAAAGAAAGATTTAATCAAGGCAGGAGAAGTGCAGCCATAGAGGTTAGAGAAAATGAATTTTATTTAGAGTTGGATAGAGATGATGACCATTAAGAAGGTGTATAAATTGCTTTTGAAACTTGAGACGGAAGTTGAGCCTGTAAGAGTACGTGATAAAGTGGGCCCAAAATTTTGGACACAATGTCCATACAGATGTATGAGGAAAAATGTGGTCCAAAGATATTAAATTTACTTTGTGCAGTAATTTAGAAGAAAACATGTATAAGATGATATATAGGTGGTATCTAACCACAAATAAGCTATCAAAAATGTCACAGAATATTTCAAATCAATGTTGGGGATTCCAAGATAAGGTGGGCTCCTTTTTTCACATGTGGTGGACTTGTAAGAAGGCAAAAGGTACTCATCTAAGATTTATATTTTAATATATTTTAATATTTAATATTTTCATCTTCATAATCTCAATGCTCACAACAGAACACAGGGAAAGAGAACAAGGCACTAAAGATATTGCGTCTTTAGTGTTTATGAGGCAATATCCCTCTAACTATAAAAGATGCTGAATGTTACAGTTAAATTTCCATGGAGTGAAAGTATCCTTAATTAAGTTACAATAGTTATGTAATGTTATACATACTTCAACTACTGGGGAAGGAATTGAGTACCAGTTATTATGTACTTGTAAACTAGTTGCATCCAAACTCTGACTTTTCTTGTAGCACAAAACCAAAAGCAGACATAACTGACAGTCAAGATGACTTGTAATGACATTCAAGGCCTTTTAACTTTAGGTCATTGCTTTAGCTCTATCTGATCTATGTTAGCAGAATGACTCAAAGGTCTTCACTATTTGACAGCTGTCTGGAGGTCAAGCTGAAATCAGTTTCTGCCAACACAAAAGCAATTAGCCACAGAACAAAGCTTGTCTTCCAAATTAACAGAAGTTGTGGCTTTTAAGTCATACTAACAGATGAGCAACAATGACAACAAAAAGCTAACAAAATTTGGTGAAGGTAATTGTCTGATTCTGAGACTAGATAAAACAATTGCACAAAAGGAATTGATTCAACCAGGAACCTGTTTTTTGATTTCTTGAAGATATGTCAGAAGAGAAAAGAAGGGGGAATGGAAGGATGCAAATTGACAACTATAAATATTTACTCAAAAACCAGTACTAGTCATATGTTCAAAGAAGCTTAATCCTACAAAACATGAGATTGTACCTACAGCATTATTGGCCCTTTCCACACCTTACCCTGATGGCACGATGCTCTGTTTGGATCCCAGGGTTGCAAGTTGAGAGATGGGAGCCATTTTCCACCAATCCCTTCTGCACACGTCCCTTGGCAGCAGAGGAGTAGCAGCATTAATGCCGCTGCTCCTTCCACATTAAGGCGTCAATGGCAACATCTTTTCTCCACTCTTTCCCCACTCTGTGGCACCTGATTGATCGCCTTTTTCCAGGGTCTTTTTTCTGACATTGGGTGTGTGTTTGCGTCCATGTGTTAAGCTCTTGGATTGACCATGGGAGCTGGTGTGATCGGAGAACCACACTCAAACAGGAAAGGGGCAGTTGCATGATCAAGAGTCATTGATGGGGAAAACTGGTCAATGATTTACCCCACTATTGCACCAGCTGGCAACATCTTGCAAAAGTGTCATCACAGTCCTGCTCCTCTTGTGTCCTCATGCCAGGCTGTAGGCCTCCTGCAGAAAGGGCCATGTTTTTCTGGGAGCTGAGAGCATGTTATATGTCTAAGATCACCCAGTGGGTTTCCATGGCCAAGCGGAGAATCGAAATCTGGTCTCCAGGGTCATAGTCTAGTGCTCAGATCATTATACCATGCTGGTCTGTCTGTCCCATATATTAGACAAACACGGTTTATATTTTCTATATCAAATAAACTGAAAGATTCAAGAGAATCTGAATTAGTCAGCAATATGAATACCATTTTTTAAAATGAAATATGGACAGACCTCAGCTTTTTCTCATCTCGAATATTCAATTTGTGAATGTTGGCAAATGAAAGAAAATGAATAAAATTATCTCCAATTTGCACTGGCAAAATCCAATAAATGCAGCATTATTGTTCCAGTGGAAGTTTCCAAAATACACCAGCAAGGGGGTACATAATACAGGACCCACACTATGCAGGACTCCTGATTAAAGGGATAGTATCGATAACAGCAGCAACTCTGCATGCTGAAGCAAGTAAATGAAAGGAAATTACAACTGAGCCTGTGGATGGAGGTGCAACCAAAGCAAAAGCCCATATGGTTTACCCAGAGCTTGGAGAAGTTACATTTTTGGCCTTCAAACTCTGAGAATCCCCCCACCAGCATGATCACTGGCTGTATGGTTAAATTTGTGGGCTGTAGCCCCCCAAAAAAGAAATTCAGAGTTGCTCAAAAAATGGTATTTCCACACTTTATTCTTGTGTTATTATTCCACTTTCAACATCCTGTGGAATTCTGAGGTTTGTGGTTTACTGAGCCCAAAGAGCTCTCTGGCTGAGAATTCTAAAAGCCCCTCCCTAAATTGCAAACCTCACGATTCCATAGGATGGTGAAAGTGGAATAACACCACTATGTGGTGCAGAAAGGCCCAAAGACCTTTCCCAATGAGTTCCCACTCAATTGACATACCCCAGAGTCCAATCAATTCTTTCATTCAACCCTTAACCCCATCCTTCATTGCCAGAAGAAAAGAGTATCTGTCGATCTAGGGAGACTTCCCTCTGTCTTTCTGCTTCCTTATTAATCCTAAATCCAGCATAAATATCTTTATAGGTTAGATGTTTTGTCCTGTATTAAATTCAGTCAGCTTCCAAAGAAGGCTAAACCACTTAATCTCCTCTACTGAAAGGTCATGTCTGAGATTTTAGTGCAGATTAACTGCTCTGCATTAGATTTACAGTCCTAATTAAAGTGGATTAAGTATATATTTCATATCCTCATGTAGGCAAGCCTGAATATCTCCTAGTTTATTAAGAGGTGCCAGTACATTTGTTCAGCAAAAGAGAAGGCAAAGCAACAGAGTTCTGATCAGGCAAAGCTGTTTAATGTTATGTAGGCTGGTAAAATAAGGTTTTAGATCTGAGATAAGAAGATACATCAATAGTTCTATTAGGTAATACTAGGAAAATAATTTAATATTGTAATGAAGAAGCAGGTGTTGGTATTACTAATAAGATATCAGTATTAGTTGTATTTTTAATGTATTAGTTGATGTTAGATTAGACAGCAAATGTTAAAACACATTATAATAAGATGCTGAGGGTAGGATTATTATTTGAATGCTTTCTGTTGGTTACTACAGGGGTGGAAACCTTTTTTTTAGTTATGTGTTGCGTAAGTTAATGGTTCAGTTTAGTTTAGTTGGTTTAGTTTGCATTGGTATTTGTATTGTTTTGTTGTTGAGTGTTGTTTAAGTTCCTTGTGTCTTTATGTGTTATCTGTTTTTTATTCTAATAAAAATGGGGAAAAAAATTCTCACTAGGCAACTGTGAAATCCTTGTTGCAGGGGTTGGGCAGTTTGTTCCTTCAGATGCTGTTGGACTGCACCTCTTCACCATGTCCTGTGCTGGCTATAGCTAATGGAAGCTAATGTTCAACAACATGAGAAGGGTTCCCATTGCCTCTCCACCCTAACCTCTCTGCTACACCAGCCTTCCCCAGCCTGGCACTTGGTATGTATTAACCTTGAACTCATGGTATTCAAAGACAACATTTTGGCGGTAAGTGATGAGACCTGCTGTCCAACAGAACTGGAGGGTGCCTGGTTGAGGACAACTGGGCAAGGTTTCCTCGAGGCTTCTTTCTTTGAAAGTGAATTCTCCACAGCTGCTGTACCAACAAATCTCTCTCTCTCTCCCCCCCCCGCCATGTGTGTGTGTGTGTGTGTGTGTGTGTGTTTTCTGTCTGACCTCCCTCTTCCCTGTAAGTTATGTCTTGTCAGCCTCTTGCTGGCTCATTGCTTTGCTCAGCATTTAGTGAAATAAATTAAAGCATATGTTGCTGAAGGTTTTGATAATGGAAAATTATAATAAAAATAAGGAAAGGAAGAAATTGATAGGTAGAAAACTTAGTCCAGGGCTAAGTACATAAATAAATAACGTTAACTGATTATTAGAGGCAACAAAAATCTGACCTTATCTGGGGACTCACTATAGTTTATGGGAAGAGTCAACTTAAAACATTTAATTGTGTTCTATAGAAATTAATCAGAAAAAGATGGAGGGATAGAGTAAGATCTTTCTTTCATCAAATTTTATGTCATTTCTCAAAAGTTATTCCAGTATTCTCTACAGAAAAAGAACAATAGAGCATTTGTATCCTTTGAAGAAGCAAATGAAGTTTTTCTTCTGTCCTTCTGCAAGACAGGCTTGTTACCCCAAGACATGGGTGACTCAGGCATCTACCCGCAATGCAAGTGCCTCCGTGAAACAATGGGCAATATTAGCTCAAAAGGGAGGATTGAGAGAGCGGGGTAACCTAATAGGATATTTTATATCTGTGTATATTGATACAGGAACACCAACTGGAAATTCAAAGAACAATTGTTTTATTGGGGGAATTATCAATCACACACACAAGATCCAAGTAATCTCATAATCACACAAAGCTAACCAAAAGAAAAGGGTGATATTTACCTAACCAGAAGTGAAGAGACAAGGTGACATGGCTCAGACCAATGGTCCAAGACTAGTACAAATGGGAATCAGAGTGGCAGAGTGACAGCCAGTAGGGCAAAAGAACTAAGGGCGATCTGGCTCAGAGCCAGTGTTTAAATTCTTTTTTTCCACCCTGAGCAGGAAGATGTTAATGGCTCTCTGGCAGAGTAGATAGAGGAGTCTGCAGAGTAGACAGTGGGGTCCAGAATGAACGAATGGCCTTAGCATTAGATGACAAAGTTCTCATGGGAATTGGGAAAGCTCCTTAATGGTGGGACAGGTGAGGGGACAAAAGGAGAGTTTCGGTGGACAAAGGTCGAAGACAATAAGTCATTCTGTGGGAGCAGTTTCAGCTGCTATTGTTTCTAAAGCTCAAGTCATTGAGGGACATCTGCCAGTCCATTATCTCTGGAGTTACCAACTGTGACCTAGCCATGCCCTGAGGTCCTGATCTGACCTTGCTTTGCAACGCATGTGTGCAGCCAGTTTGTCTTTGCCAACAAGCTTCTCAGCCATGGCAGGATATAATTTATATTTCATGCCAATTAATATTTGCCAATTATCATAGTGGGGAATGGGGTGCCCAGCCTGATAACAGGTTGACATGTTCTCTTATAGAAAGCAGCTCTCCCGTGTCTAGATACCTTCTACTCAGATAGTTAGATGTTCTAGAATTAATCAGAAGTAGTGCTAGATCAGAAAAAGCAATATTATGAATAGTAGGGTTGTAAAATATTTGAAAAATGGTTGAAAAACATGGTTTCTGACTGTTGGGAAGCCTTAGTGAAGAGAATCCTGGTCTGATATGAATCTTTGCAGTTTGAGACTGATTCTGGTCAATATTTTCATTTTTTCACACAGAAGATTTTCTTCCAGTGAAAATTACTAAAATTAGCAAAGAATTACATCCTAATGAGCACTGATTGCTAGCCTGATTCCTGACTAAGCTAAGTTTGGCATTTGAAAGTGAGAATGATTTGTGCTTGTTTACATGGCATGATTTTAAAGAAAAGCCTGCCACTCCCAGAATTCCTCACTAATGGGACCTTAACTTAACTGGAACACTGTTCTCAGTTATGAGTACTGCAATTTAAGAAAGATGCTAACAAACTAGAACAGAATTAGAAAAGGTCTCCTACAATTATAAGATATACAGAAAACATGTTATATGGGAAAGGCCAAAAGAACTGGATATGTTTAGCCTAGGAAGAGAACACATGGGGGGCAGAAGTGCATGCAGGAACTTCTGAAATTCCGAAAGAGATATCACATAAAATACAGGAAAGACTTGCTTTCTGCTAGATTATGGCCCTTTTCACACTTTACCTGGTGCCACTGGTATCATGTGGGGATTGCTCGGAAAGCTTCGTCCAGGAGGCACTCGCATCCCCCCCCCACTTCCCCTCCACACCACCTCCGTGCTGGCTGGAAGGAAGTGAGAGCACTCTGCCCCTTCCTTCTGCAGTGCAGCCGGGTACTTTCCCAGGCTGTGCTGGGGGAGGAAGCGCGATGGCCACATGTCCGGAGCTGCCACACACAAGATAAATGTGTGTGTGTGGGGGGGGGCACGGGAGGGACGCGTGATTGCACATTATTTTCAGCAATGACCGGAAAATGATATAATGCGTGATTGCCCCCAATGGCCTCGGGAGCGTCGCATGACTGTGAGGACATCATGTGGAATGGTCCCCGCAATTGTGCAATGCTCCCGAGGCCATTTCACAACAGGATTGGCGTGCAAAAAGCGCCTTAATGAACTTTCATTATAGGAAGGATTGATTATAAGAACAGTTTGACAGCGGGTGAGTCAGCTTCCTGTATCACAGCATAGAAGTTCCACATGTGGGGATATGCTATTTTAGGCCATTCACTGCCTCCTAACTTACCGCAGAGCCACTGCTGCTCCCCTCCAGTGGCCATTCTGTGCCTGGTGGAGGATGAGGGGACTGGGAGAAACATCTGGCCCTGGCCCTGTAGCCAGATGTGAAAGGATTACCTCATCCACCAAGGTCCACCAGGATCCTCCAGTGGTCTCAGCAGATAAGATAATTTTTCATCTGACTACAAGGACATAGCCAGATACTTTTCCAATTCCTTCCCCTACTCTCCATTAGTCATGGAATTTTGGAATGGTTGTAGTGGTTCTATGGTACATCCAAGTGGTATATCCATCAGTAGACAAAACCCTTTATATTCCAACAGGCTTTTAATACGGAAAGTTTTTAAAGAATGGGCTAAGGGATGTTAGTTTAATTCTATTTTAATATTCATTTTTGTATGATTTTAACTGTATTGTTCTTTTAAAGGGTAAGCAGCATTGAGTCCCAATTCTGGAAGAAAAGCAAGATGCAAATATAAGAACAACAGTTTTGCTTGTGAGATACACTACTATCTCTCACTTTCCACAACATTAGTCTGTGATTATACAGCGGGATTGGGTAACTGTTTGTGTGATAGGATCTGTTTTGCTCCTTTTGCCTGCCTGGTGATCTACAACAGCACATTCTAGTGCACCTGAAGTGATATGGCATCACTTCTAGCTGAAATTTGATACATTTTATGTGTTTTAGGGGTGGGTGAGGTGCTTTGGGGGTTGGATAAAGCCAAATGCTGCTTTTCTAGATGGTTTTTGAAAATTTAGGCTGGTTTGCGGGCCTTTGGAGGACTCTTCTGGGGGCCCCAAGGGCCACATGTTGTCCATGGGTTGCATATTGTCCAACTCTTTTTTACAACTTCCTTCCTCAATCCTATTCCAAGGTTCATGAATTGGACTGCTTCTTTGGAGGCCTGAAGTAAACACCAGCTGCTGACAGCAGTGCTTCTCAGATTTGGCTGTTATCTCTCCTCAAGAAGGCCTGCTTATAGTTTAAGCCAAAATCTGCTGCCTAGCATAAGGAGCATAGTGGTAGATGAAGAAGAAAGAAGGTCGTTATTTGTGAAAGGGAGAAAGTCCAGTAGCTGCCTCTTTTTGCCTGCAATATGGAACAGCAATTATAATGCTGCCAGACAGTATGGAGCCTCTATTTTTAATAGAATTAGTTATGTCATGGTTTAATAAATTTGTTACCATTTAGAGTAGTGGTGGGAGAGGCTTCACCATCAGTGCTGCTGGTTGGAGAAGACTGAAAAATAATATGCAACATTAATGGAGAAATCTTGCCTGATCCAAAGTTTTTGTTTCTAATTATAAGTCCATGTGATTCAACTTTTTGCTGAGTCTGTTGAGTTTTTTGTGTAACATCCAGTTCATCAGACACAATTCAACACAGACATTCCTATGAATATTTGTTGGATCCCACATTGGATGGCTTGGGAAGCCTTTTTAAAATTACCACGACAGACACAGCTCAGAAAATTTACTTGTTGCGATTGCAGCTTCCAAAATCTACCAACTAGAACATCCAGTCCATCCTGGCTGGGGGAAATTCTCAAAGATGACATCCCAAAACATAACAGCCAAGATCCTATATCATCAGTATAACTAAGCCCTTTCCACACGTGAAGGAAAAAATGTCCTAAGACGCCCTGAAATGGAGCTTACCTGAAACCCGGTAAGTCCATTGCCACGTGGAGCAGTGTGTTTTCACTGCTCCACACTCCTCTGCATCCCGCGGCATCCTGCAGCACCCAAAAAGGCGGCTTACGACTGGCGGAGGCTCTCCACCAACTGGAGAGGCTTGCCAGCCGGAGAGCCCGCCCCCGGCAGATCTGCAGACATGCCCTTGCGCACGTCTGCAAATCCACACCGGGTGCTGCCACGGGGCTGCACAGGGCTGCATGATCGTGCTTTTTAAAAACCTCTTCGAAAGTGGTTTTTAAAAAGCACGCAGCGGCGCCACTTCCGGACACCCTAGCGCGGATTGGGGTGTGGAATTACACTAAAGTAATCTGCCCCAATCCAATTTAGGGTGTAGAAGACCTCCGTCAGAGGTCGTGCTACACCATTTTAATACCCCCATGTGGAAAGGGCCTAAGATGACAGAGATCTGTCCATCATAGTTTCATCTGGCAAAACCACCCCTCAAAACCTAATGTTTCAGATAGGCAGAGCTCCATTTCTGAGGTGCTGCAGAACCGGTCATTGGGAAATGAAGTGTGCAGTGCTCTCCTCATCATGGGATGCATGAAGAACTAGCAGCTGGAGAGAACCTTCAGGGTCCTATCATAACTACTTGTCCCAGAGAGTCCTGTGACCAAGGGAGTGCTGCAGACATAATTTCCCACTGGCTTCATCTCCAGTGCCTTGGAAATGCTTCCAGCAAGGCACTGCCAGGTTGCAAAGGTAGGTTTTGGGACTTCCATTCAATCATTAAGAACTGTAAACATGAATCTCCAACAGACACAAAATCATAACTCCATTTTATTATCTCATAACTGATGAACAAGATATTTCCATTGTTTCCAGGTTCTTACCATAGTCAGCTAGCGTCTTTATATTTAGCTCTGTTAAACCTGATCAACTACAATTTTTTTTTTAAAAAAAAAAACATCCTGGAGTACAACCCCATGTATATACACATTTAGTCAGGAGTAAGCTCTGTTGATTACAGTGGCATGTATGTCTGAGTAAATGTACATAGTTTGGGACTGCTAATGAGACATTTGGACTGAGATCCTACAAGAGAAACTACAGCACATAACTTTGCAATGATGTAGCTGCATCCCTGACATGATATACAATCCTTCTAGTGAATTTTGGCTATGTATAGTAGGGTGTCTTGTGCAATATCCCATTGAGCAATGGAACCCAATGTGAAATAGATGAGATTCTGGCTTTACTTACACAATGGTCCCAAAGATGTAATTGCATCTCTGCTCCTCTTCTAAGAATACAGATCTTGCACACCATCACAATTCACCTGTACATGTTCGTAAGTTGGTTTACAGTGACATAAAATATCTAACTGGATGCCAGGTTTGGTTTCCTTGTAGAGAGGAAGAGACAAGGGCTCTTTCACACTACCCAGTTATAACACTTTAACCTCCATGGGAACATCCGATGGGATCCTGAGCTTAGTAGTTTGGTGAAGATTCTAAATTCCCCTAAACTGAAGATTCTAAGATTCCATAGGATGTTGTCATGACAGCTGAACTGGAATCATTGTTCTACAATAGTTTGATAACAAAGGGATCCAAGACCCAAGGAATGAATGACAGAAGCAAACAACGGAACTTGTTAAATGCCAGCTGAAGCAAGAAATTTGAAAAATGAATTTCAGAACAGTTTTTTTTTTCCAGTTTCATATAGGAAAAAAGTGAGTTCAATGCAAAAATTAACCCTATGTTAGCTGTACAGATATGGTGTGTGTGGCAAAAGGGCTTTTAGCACCTAATGGGATGGGACACTCGCAGGGGCAAGGAGCATTGCTGAACTTAACTTTAAAAGAAAATGAGGAGGAGAGGAATTCAGTCATGGATCTCTTTTGTTTCCCTTCATTTGCACTCTTATTAAAATTTTCTGCAAATGTATAGCAAATAGGATCTCAGAACAGAGTAAACCAGAAAAAAAAGTCAGAGAGAAGAAACAAGGAGCCGGCAATGTAAGTCTTCTGAAAAGATACAATTGCACTGAGGATGCTACAAGAAGCACAGGCAGGCCAAAGAAATTTGCCAAAAAGGAGCACCAAAGAAGATTCACCTCATCTATATCAAAATACATGTGTGTGTTTGTCTGTGTGTAGGAACACCATTAAATCACCAGTTAACGTATGGTGACCCCATGAATTTCATAGTCAAGGAATACTCAGAGGTAGGTTTGCTATTCCTTCCTCTGAAATATAGCCTACAAAACCTGGTATTCACACAAGTATCCAAAACTTGCAGTGTTATACTGGCACCTGTGGCTGAATACCTCACACACACCCCTCCTCTTCACTGGCAGTAATTATATATGATAATAACACATTTAATAAGAAAAGTGCTGCCCTTTTATGGCATCTCAAATCTGTTTCAGGAGACTGCCTTAAGGTAGGGCAGACCCTGCTTCTGCGCTGCATGGCAGAAAAAGGTAAAGAATCTCCATTTGTAATCTTAAATGGAAAGAGGAGAGTATTGATTTTTGCAGGGAATTAGGCTGTATAGGAGCTGTACATTTTCCTTGACTCTTTGACACTGAGCAGAAAAGAAACAACTGCACAGGGCCTATAAAGCATAGTGTCTTTGGCAGGTTTCAACAAATAGAAAAAGGATGGCTTGGCAAATCATTGAAGGATGATCTGAAAACTGGCCAGGTTTTAGAAGTCACCAGAAATTTGTAGTTCAGTCAGCAAATCAAGATTCTTTTTTGTTACTCTCATTTTTTATTATTTCAAATTTAAGTTAAACTGAATCACTTAAAAATATATAAACAGAGGAGACTTCAAATGATGACATAATCTTTTAATTGGCTACTGCATGAAAGCCTTCAGGATGTCAGCATAAAATTCATGACACAGACAAGAAAACGTAAGGTTGGGCCCTGTCATTCCATAAGCTAACAAACAGTGATCCTTTTCAAATACATTTTCATTTGGGTTGCATTACTGTTACATGAACTAAGCTTATTTTTTAGGAAGGGTATCACATACTTTTCCAAACCACTTTGTGAAGCTGCTCATTGTTCTGTGATGCATAGTTTGGTGATAATCTGTAGAAGCTATAGCTGATTCCACATTTCTTTTCTATGGCCATTTCTGCAGTACACTGTTTATAGTGCTATTATTCCACTTTCAACATCCTTTAGGGAGGGGCATTTAGAATTCTCAGCCAGAGAGTTCTTTGACCTCAATAAACTTCAAATCCTAGGCTTTCACAGGATGTTGAAAGTGAAATAATAGCACTATAACAGTGTAGTGTGGAAATGACCTAAGTGTCAGATGATGTTAGGATTGATTATCTGGGTCCTATCTTCTGTTTAATTGAATTTAATCAAGGCTGAGGAAAGAGTGAGATGGGGACAGTGGATTTATGGAGGACTTTTGTTTTTGAGGGACCTGGACAGTGAAAAAAAATAAAAATTCTTTGCAAAATAAATTTTGATATCTCAACAGACCAATAAATGGTTATAATGTCTGTTGCTAAATCTCAATTTATTCAAGTCTTCAGCATCAACATTTTTTAATATAATTCAGATGTGGCAAAGAACAACATACACCACGGGACTGGAACTACTGGGCCTTAGCTCTAGACCTCAGTTCACAGAACTACAAGATTCTAGTTCACTTTTGCTGAACAAGCATTTCCTATAAATCTTTTATAAAAACAGTATACCACAGTAGAAGACAAAAAGAAAGTTAGTGCATGTGAGTGTGTAGCATCTCTCCTTATTTGGCCTATGACTAGAACACGTTGGAACAAGTCTATATGGATTTCGACATAGTTTTAAGGTAAAATTAATAGTGTTGTTGCTCCTATGTGCCTTCAAGCCAACTAAATTTATGACAAGGCTTTCACGGTATGTTCTTTGCAAGATTTACTCAGAGTAGATCTGGCACTGCTGTCTTAAAAAACCCAAGAGAGTGTGACTTGCCCAAGGTCACATAGTACGTTTCCATGGCAAACCAAGAGACTCAAATTGAGGTCTCTTGGAATCCTAAGTCAACATTCAAACCACTATACCACACTGGCTCTCTGAAATTAATACTATAGAGTACAAATCATAAATGTTGGGAACGTAGAAGAGAAAATATGAAAAAAAGGGAAGAATGGTCAGCCAAGTTTCAAAATCATCTTGTGGTGTTGAAAGAGATAGCAAAAGCTGATCGTCAGATACTCAGGCATTATTATTAAATGAAAGAGCTAAATACAGCTATTAATGGAAGAAAAGGGCTAAATAAAATAGAAGAAAATATTCAGGATACTTGGGCCCTGCTTCACCTAGCTATGACCCTTCCTGGACAAGAATAATCTGAATACAAGTTCATACACTATTAACTTACTAGATTACTAGAGGTTGCAGCTAATGTACTCACAAAATGCAGCAGTTATTGGAAACCATATAACACCAATTTTTAAGTGAATTACAAAGGCAGCCAATGCAATTCCAGTGGTTTGCGAACTCAATATTTGAAAGTATTCATCTCTCTATATATGTGCCTGGTTGAAGACTGAGATCTGCTGATGTATGATTCCATTTTTTTAAAAAATGCAAAGACAGAACCAGAGTACAACTTTTATTCTTTTCCCAACATGATTTTTCTTCTGCTATAATCAGTTTATCATACTCCAACCATTTATTTAGAAAGGGCAATTCTATTGAAAGACATTATGAACACCAAGTCCACCTTTGCTGTATTTTTGAACTATTGCTTTATTTACCACTAGGTGGATTATCTAGTTAGACAAAAATTTGTTATCATTTCTTAATTATTAATAAGTTGATAGTTTTCTTAATAAATAAAATAATCTGTGGAAGTGGTGTCATTATTAAAATCACAAATCATACTAGCCTTGTGAGTTGATAAGAAGACCAAACTTTAGTATCTTTTTAAAGTACTGTATAGTTAATAAATTATTATGATTAAATTCCAAAAATGTGTTTAGAGCAGAATGTTGTCAAGTCCCTAGATAATGAATAGCTTTTTTTATCACTGTATGTTAGTACTGGAGGAATATTCAAATCATAATTCTTTCTAAAAGGATTTGTAGTACTTTTTCCTTTTGCCAATAGCTTTTAAGATGTTCTTTCTGGCCTCTAAGAAAGGGTAGGTCCTAGTTACATACTTAAAATTGATTTATGGAATGTATGAATAACCAAGAATATTAGAGGAAAAATAATATATTTTTTTCAAGAACACGGAGGACATGAAGAGAAACCTATATGAAGAGAACACAAATGACAAACGTACATGAAAAGAGGCTCATGTTCCCCTCTTCTGTATTTGTAATACTATTTCTCTGCTAAAGACACTGAGAAAAACTATTGGTATATAGGACATCTGATTCAGTACGTGGCAAACTAAGATGAGGCATATCTCTCACTATGAAACAGATAATGTGATCTTCTCCAGACTATAATAATATTGTCAAGTGGTTTTAGCATTGGATTATGGCCTTGGGGAACAGGGTTCAATTCTCCATTCAGCCATGGAAACTCACTGAGTGACCTTGGGCACATCAGATACTCTCAGCCCTAGAAAACTCCATGATAGTGTCACCTTAGAGTCACTGTAAGTCAGAAAAAACTTGAAGGCATATAACAACTACAACTACTACAACTACAACAAGCTGGTTCCTGATCTTCTAGAGCACAATCAGTGGCTCAATAAAGACAAATATGAATATGGCAGGTCTGTTTAATTTTGTTGTTAATAATTATATGAAATCTTGTACAGGATAAGGCGGAGGAATCTAAAAGCTGAAACTAGAATGAAATGAGCGTTTACACTGATTGCTCAGTCTACAATGGTATACTATGCATGTCTTCTTGGGAGTAACTTCCACTGCATTCAGTAGATCTTATTCCAATAAACTGTTTTTATGACTACAGCATTAGGACTATAGCTTAAGGAAACAAATCCTTTTTTGAACCGAGGACCTGAAATGACATGATAGAAAGCCTAATAAAACTCAGTGGGGAAAAATTGTACTTGGATTTTTTAAAAAATACTGCTTGCTCATTGAGCAGCAAACTGGCAGCACAACCTCCATCATAGTTTCTCAGTAGTTTGCTAACTGAAGAGTGCTATTTTTCAGAAATAAAGGTTTAATTGAGCATGCAAATGACTTGCTTTAATTTAATGTCATTAATTCTTTGGTCAAGGAACAAATTGTCAAGAGTGGGTATTTTTGTTTCTCATCACAACACGTGGGATGAACTGCCTCAACTAGTAATACCATCAGCATTATCATAATGCCAGAGAGACATTATAAAGCAGTTTACCACTGGGTGGGTTTTTGATGCATGGATGGCATTTCACAAATGTCATGAGCCATTTTGAGGACACAAGCTGAAGCATGGGGTGTAAATCTACTCAATACATTAAGAAAGAGAGAGGAAGGAGGGAGGGAGGGAGGGAGGGAGGGAGGGAGGAGGAGGCAGGCAGGCAGGAAGGAAGGAAGGAAGGAAGGAAGGAAGGAAGGAAGGAAGGAAGACAGAGGAAAGGAAGAACTATAGTTTTTCTGAGATTATCATTCCTCCCCTTGGTGGTTCCCTTCACCTTTCAACAACGAGGACAGCAACACATTCAGTTATGACTTGGCAACTTTACTGACATAAAGCAGTTGACCTTTATATATATATATACATATATATTTGTATTCACTAAGTCTGGGCTCTTCCAGACACACAGTTTGTGTCACTCTACCACTGGGACTCCATTCACACTATGCAATTGTAGGACTATGAATCCATTGTAACTGCAATGGCTACATGACTTATGGAGTCTTGAGACAGGTAGTCTGGTGAGCCACTGGAGCTCTCTGGCCAAGACTTCTAGATACCCCTTCCTAAACTGCCAATCCCAGGATTCCATAGGATGCAGCCAAGAGAGTCAAAATGAAATCACAGCACTGTTACTGTGCAGTGTGAAAGTACCCTAGCTGTATAAGCAATATTTACCACTTTTTCTTCCAAGTTCCAAATGATGGCCCTTTTCGCATCCTTTTTTTCTTGTGCGAGCGCCTCTTGAGCGTCATGTGAGTGGGAGCATTGCTCCGTATGACGCACTCCCCCTCGTGTGACGCTCACGAGGCTAAAGCGGGGTGCACATGCATTTTTTGATTTTCAGCTTTAAGCCAAAAATGCCCCGTGCTTGCGCAATGCTCGCGGCGCCGTCACGCACTTACCTCTGTGTGGTGTGTTGGCAAGGCGGCCCGGTCACGCTTCCTTCCCTCAGCACAGCCTACAACTCCCAGACTGCACTGCGGAACGAAGGGGCAGGGTGCTAGGGCGACGGTCGCGCTAACAGGAAGCGACCTGCGGTACGAAGGAGCGGGGAAGCGGCAGCGTTTCGGATGAGGCTTCTCGCACGAGACACTCTCCCCCGTCACGCAAAAGGGTAACGTGCGAAAAGGGCCGATGTTTTGCTAAATATGGGTCTTTTCAAGTATTCTGACCTTTTTTATCTCTTAGAAAAGTAAATACACACACAAACACACACCAGTGTTTTCTGGCTATCACACATCTAGTAGGATTCATAACTGTGGCACATTTCTATTTATTTGCCTGCCTGTGATATCAGAAATTAGCATGTTTTTCATCCTACCTTCAGTCTTGTCCTTGTTTTTCTTTGAGTTTCTGGCTTGCCATTCTCACACTCTCATTCCCCAACACCCCCTTTAGATTTTACTTTTAAATTAAGCTTTCTTCCAAAAGGGCACTGATTCAGCCTGCTGCAATGGTGGTTTGATACTTATTTGTGTGTGTGTGTGTGTGTGTGGAGGGGGTGCTCATTTTTGCTTGTCTTTCGGTTCACTGCAGCTTCAGTCTGATGCCTCTTCCATTCCATTTATCCAACTCCCTTTGAAGTTTCTCCTCCAACATCCGCTTTCTATTTTTTAAGGGAACTTTTGGAGCAGCAAGGGTGCAATATAATCACATTTTAAGAAAGATGCAATCAGTAAGAATTAAGCTTACTTTACTGTTGTGTAGTGCATAACTGTTTCTAATTTCTTGTAAAAGTTACCTTTTAAGAGCTGCTTTACAAACATGTTGACAGACATGCTTCAATTCTAAGGCTTTTCTTCTAAAAAGAAATTCTCAGTTTTTCTTCTAAAACAATTTTCAGAAGGTATTCGAAAAATAATACAATGCAACAGTTAATGAGCATGTGTTACATTCCAAACATGGTAATGAGTAGCAGCAAAGAAATTATTTTAAACAGTATCTTTACAAATCCTCAATTAAGAGATGTATAAATCCAGAACTAAGAACAGCCAGTATATTTCTTTCCTTCAAGTCCACTGTCGATTTATGGCAACCTTATCATTTTTATATCAACGCCCAAAGTAACATGGAAAGTTTGGCTCTTCTCTGCTCTCAGTTTCTAGTTGCAGCAACAGCAGTTGTTGGCTGCTAAGGGGAAAAAATGAAGTTGAGCATTTCATTTCTCATTTTGTTTTTCCTGTCTAAATGGACTTTGTTGCCATCCGCCAGACCTCTGCTATCTTTAAGTAGCTTGTCAAGCTGCCATTTGGACAGCTCATCCTTAGAAATCCATTTCAGTCTCAACGGGTTTCTAGGTAAACCATAAATATTTTGAAAATGGGATTGAAAGTGATGAAACCCTGATAAAACAAACCTGCCTCTGAGCTGCCAGGAGCTTCTCTCTCCCCCTGTCCCTCCTCCTCATTCTTAGGGCTTTGTAGAAAGAAAGAAAAGCTAATCTTTCCACTAATGTGAAAACAGCCACCTTGTTCGTTCAAAGCCTCCTGCAGCACAAATCAGTGATTAATAATCTTATGGATGCTGAAAAGCAGGCAGAATTTAGAGGTCAATGGCAGGAGGTCCAGAGACACAATTCATCTGACAGCAAAGTCCTTGAAGCAAATGCAATGCCATTTAAAAAGAGAAAAAGAAAAAGAAAAATGCATTTTTTGTTCCCCCTTCCCTCTTCTTTTTACTTTGAAAAAACACTGCCCTAGGGCACATTTTATCTAGATGAATCATCATACCTTTGATCAAATGCCTGCCCTGATCCAATGACAGTCTGAAAGAAACACAATAAAAAGGTAGAAAATGCATTCCATCTTTTCTGAAGGCTCTCTCTGTGATGTTACGTTACCCGGCACCTAGGTGTGGAGATACCTATGCTTATGTAACAGATGAAGGACCAACAGTTCAGACAGACACTGTGTGCTAAACTTACCAGTCCTTTTGCTCCCTTCTCTTGTGAATTAAATGCAAAGTTCCTCAAATTCATTTCATAGAATCATAGAGCCAGAAGAGGTCACAAGGGTCATCACACCCAGCCCTCTGCCATGCAGGAATATACCATCAAAGCATTCCAGCCATCTTGCAGAAAATGAATGTATGAACTCAGCAGCAAATTCCTTGGTTCTTCTCCTGAATAATTTCAAAGTGCATAGCATTTTCCCAAGTGTTCCGTTTTGGACACAACTTGGGATGTTCTAATCCTGCTATTGAACTGAGTGTTAGATTCCAATTCAATGTAAGTAACTGCCCCTATAGCCAAGGATCATGTGAACTGATCACATTAACAAAGAATTTTCATTAACTAACAGGCATGCTGAGATAATAGAGGTAACCTCAGCCATGTAGCTTGGAATGTGGGTGGGGGAGCGGGGCAAGGGGGGCAGAGGGGCAAGGGCATGGCCGCATCACATGAGGGCATGGCCGTGTTGTGCAGGGGCATGGCCATGTCACGTGGGGCACCCCCCAAAAATTGCCACCTGGGGCAGACCATCTTCAACACCCCCCTCGTCCATACACCTCTGGATAGCCTTGTTGTTATGTGCCTTCAAATTGACTCTAATTTGTGTCAACCCTCTCTTAGGGTCTTCTAGACAAGATTTATTCAGACGAAGTTTGCCATCACCTTCCTTTAAGGTTAAGAAAGTGTGATGGGCCTGAAGTCACTCAACAGGTTTCCACAGCTGAGCAGGGATTTGACCCCGGTGTCTCTGAGTCCTAACTCAACATTCTAATCACTGTAACGCTGTGATGACAGAAATACTAAGGTCCCTGAAGCTTCTATGTCTAGTCAGAAGTAGGTTCTGTTGATTTGAATGGGGTTTACAACTAGAGCCTTGAGAAAATTAAATTTTTGGATCATAGCTCACAGAATCTCCTAGCCAGCATGACAAACCTGTTTGCTTGTTTGTTTGTTTGTTTGTTGCCTTCATGAGCACACGACTGCTCCAAACCGCCACCCCCCTCCAACAACAGCTCAAGAAAGAGGGGAGGATACCAGAGACACAATCAGTGGGGACACTCACTTAGGTCATTTAGAACAAGTGAATGGAGGATCAGTCTTATGGCTTGTGATGCTGCAATGGTGTAAGGTCTGGACAAAACTTCTTGTGAGGTGCCCCAATATGAAAGTAGGGTCTTGAAAAGCTCTGCACATATAGGCATAATTATTGTGCATAACTCAGCACAGCATACTAGTTCTACATGAAAAACTAAGCTACACTGAACAATTTACCAGCTTTCTGCCTACTGCAGGGCTACTGGGGCCTCTCCCATGGCCTAGTGGAGAGTAAGGGGAATCACAGAAATGCCCGCTATCTCATCATCAGACATGAATATATTACATAATCTTCTGAGGTCTGCCAGAGTCCTCCAGAGGACTCAGTGGATAATGTGGTCATTTTGCATCTGGCTACAGGGATATAGTCAAACACGTCTGTAATTCCCTCTGTCCTCCACCAGCCATGGAATGACCATTAGCAGATCTACAGTAGGTGTGTGACAGTAGGCGTGTGTGTGGGGGAGGAGGTGCTCTGGTTGCTTTGGATGAAGGAAGGAAGGAAGGAAATATCAACTTCAGCTGTGACCAAAAATAAATATACATAGGTATAAGGGTTATTTACAGCTGTATATGCAAATATATGTGGGATGACGTGGAATAATCAAAGAACTTCAGAAAAAATATCAGCTTGTGCTTCATAAATTATATCAAATCCTCTGACTGTGCAGTTCATGAAAAACTAAAAGAAATGAATGTGACACATTTAATTGTCCTGATATTTAACCTATACTCTAGACTAGAAGCCACTATAGGAACAGAATAGAGAGAAACAGAACTGTTTCCAATTAGCAAGGAGATCAGACAAGATTACATTTTATCACACTATCTGTTTAATTTCCATGAAGAACATATCATATGAAAAACTCGATTAGACTTGGAGGAGGAGGTGTGAAAACCGGAGGAAGGAACATCAACAATTTAAGACATGCAGAACACATCATATTACTTGCAGAAAATAGCAAAAATTGGAACAAGTATTGAGGAAAATCAAGGAAGAAAGTACTAAAGCAGGGTTAGAGATGAAGATTAAGGGAAAAAAACCTCAATGAGTGTAGATCATTTACATAACTTTAAAGTGGATGATGAAGCTACAGAAATAGTCACAGACTTTCTATATGTCAGTGCCATCAAAAATCAAAATGAAAATAAATTGCCAAGAAGGAGACTAGGATTTGATAGTGTAGCTGTGAAGGAACTAGATAAGATCCTCAAGAGCAAAGATATAACACGGAACACCAAAGTCAGGATTGTCCCTGCTATAGTATGGTTGTGAAAGTGGGACAGTGAAGAAAGGTAACAGGAAAAGAATCAACTCATTTGAAATTTGGTGTTGCAGAAGAGTTCCACAATGAATGGCCAAAATGACCTGTAAATGTGTCCTAGGGCAAATCAAGTCTGAACTGTTCCTAGAAGCCAAAACACCTAGATGGAGACTATTGTACTTTGAACATATCAGAAGACAACATGACTCATAAAAAAGTTATAATGTTTAGTGAAGTGGGAGAAGTAAGGAAAAAGAAGACAACATTACTGATGGATAGACTCAACCAAGGAAGCCACTGGCCAGAGTTTGCAGGACTTGAGCGGGGCTTTTGATGACAGGGAGTCTTGAGGTCTCTCATATATCGGGTTGCCATAGGTTGTGGCTGACTTGATGGCAACTGGCACCAACAATGACAGTAAGAGAAGGTAATTGTCACAAGGGGCTTTTAGTTGATGCCCATTAACTGAGATGAGCGGGAGGAACTCTCAGGGAATGGGGTGCAGATGAATTGGCAGCCCTATAAATTGAGGAGAAGTACAGCCATGCTTGCCACTTTGAGTTCCCTGAAGAAAAGGAGGAATAAAATAAATAATAAATAGCTTCTTCTCAAGGGTTTGGAATGCCTGGTTACAAGGAGAGTGGCAACAACCCCATTGTTTTTAGGTTAAAAAAAATTAGTAAGCTAGTTGCTCCAGTTTTTTTCTAGGGAAAAGAGGCCAATGTCTCACAATATTCCACTTTGGCCTTCTCTTTCATATAGATACTGTATATTCCAGCCCATGGGTAGAGAAAGGAATTTGTCTTTTGGAGTCACTCTGTACTTTTCTATTTCAGATTCAGAACCTGCTGTTATACCAAACCCGCTAGTGCAGAACTACTTTTTGACAGCACAGATGGGTACCATAGCAGGATGGAACTTCAATGTGCAGAGGCTGCAGAATTGAATGTTCTGTTCCAAGCAGAATGTCTGAAAGCCACAGTGCAACCAGCTGAGACCAGCTTTACAAACACAGGAAGTTAAACTTTGGACACATAGATGCAAAGAACAATGAAGTGATTTGTAGAGAACAATGTGTTGAAAAAAAATTAAAGAAAGTGATATTTCACTTATATTCACAGTACTTACATTGCATTAAAAATTTTTGTATGTGTGTACGTGCCTCCAAGTTGCCTGCTGACTAATAACAACTCCATGAATTTCATAGGGTTTTCTTAGGGGATGAAGTTCCATTCATTTCACAGGAAGAAACTTATTGGTGTAGCCATTATTATAAACTCAGATTTCTGACACATGTAATTTTTTGCAAATTAATGTTGTCTGTATCCATATACTCAGGTGCAATAAATCTTGAGTGTCCTCTAAAATAAATGTATCCAGACATAATGGCCCTTTGAACAGACCCACTGATTAAGTTAATTAAGGGGATTAAGTTAGTCATCATGAATAATTTCTGTCTCACTGATTACAGTAGTTCTACTATGACTGTCCACATCCAGTTTATTGTATGAAGAAGTCTAATAAGTGAAATGAAATCTTTGCCTGTGTTACAAGACCTAATGCTTATACAAGTTGTTCCTTATTATGGGAGTCTAATTAGTTTCAACTGGCATGTATTAGCACTTAAGTAGCATATTTGTAATAGAGGTCGCCTCTGTTATTGGTAAAAGTATGTTCATCACAGGCCAAATAGTAGTATAATAGCTGTATTTTAATAATAGCATTATAGCTATTGGCTAACCGTTTCTTTGTTGGAGAGATTGCTTATAAATAGCCAGAAGGGTTGCTCTGGGAGATACTAGCTAGGAGATAGCTAAAATCTGCTGTGTCTGAAAGAATTTGAGATATGACTTCATCTGAGAAGAAAAGACAGATATAAATTGTATATGTGAGGAAGTTGGTGTGCTGTTTTCTTGGGTTCTCTGGAGCCACTTATAAATGAATATTGCATTCACAAACACTTTAAAAATTGGCAGGTTTACATCAACTTAAAAGCCCTCTGAGAACCTGCAACAATGCCACATATCTTATACTGAATGTAGCATATATACAGGTGTCCCACAGTTCCATTTACCCACAAAGCATCAACACAGGACTTGTTTGCAGAAGTCTTGCTGCCCAGCAGTTACTGCCATCAACCTCAAAAGTATAAATAAGATTTAAAATAAATACCATCAGATAATACAACTTGTACTATAGAGAATCAACCTTTCTATTATCTCTTAAATCCATATACTAAAAGCATAATGCCTAATTCAATGTGCTAATTCTTATCCCTAGCAAACGCAGCTCTCTCCTTCAGCTCTCTCTCCTTCCCCACCAGCAAACTGAACTGATAAATACAGCCCCTTCCTTAGGGTTTTTCCAACAACAGGGCCAAATCAATGAGCTTACATTTACAGTTGCTAAGCTAGGTTTGCCCAGGTTTTACCTAGATTCTAGGCATGCTACCTAGTGCCCATTTGGAGCATCATTTTGCCCAAATTCCATGCTTTTTTTTTTTTTTTAAAGTAAGTCCCTAGTCATTGTAGGAGCCAAAATATAAGCCAAAATATGGAGGCACTCTTCCACGAAATTATTCTGCAAGGAACAAGTTTGCCTCTGCCTTTCAGGTGCAAAGGATAGGAGAGTAAGTTCTGCAGGTAGAAGAGAAAACATTACAAGATGAAGAAAGAGAAGGAGATGAGACCCAGCATGGGTGTGGTGGCTTGACCATTGGAATACAATCCTGGAGACCAGGGTTCAGTTCCCAACTCAGCCGCGGAAACCCAGTGAGTGGCATTAGGCATGTCACACATTCTCACCTCCAGAAAACCCCATGATAGGTTTGCCTTAAGGTTGCTATAAGTCAGAAACAACTTAAAGGCACACAACAGCAACAAAGAGAGAAAGGAGAGCAAGTGATGCAAGTGACAGAAGTGAAGAAAGAGTGAACTGTGAGGGTGCAAAGTAAGGTAAGTCCACTATGTGCAGGGCTTACTTTCCTTTCCTCTGTACCTGTAGCTGTCTTTCAAACATTCAAGCAGTCTTTAATCCAATATTCTGAGCATTCTGAACATTTCTTTTCCCCTTCCCAAGAGATCACTCAGCTTAAAACACCTACTACGCTTACCCACATACCTATACTGCATCACAGAACATTATCTTAATTCACATAATATAGACAGAAAGCAATTTCTATAGACAGGAGAACATCACAGCTCCCATGAGTGGGCTGGTGAATCTGCTGTGGTTATTAATCTGAATTTTAAAGGAACTATCCAAAGTGACTCTATTTTAGGATTAGGTTTTGGGACTTTGGGCAGCTCCTTTACAGTTCATACAAAAATCTGGAGCAGACTCACTGACATAGAAGCCACCATCTACTTCTGTTCAAAAACATTTTCTATTTACAGCATCAAAACTCAGCTCACAATCCTTCCACACACAGAAAAAAAATCAATTCCTGGATAGGCATGGGTATATGCCCATAAATTTCAGCACCTTAATTTTGGTAAGAATAATAACTTTGATGTTGCTATTGTTTAGCAACTGGGAGTCAGACCACCATGATGATCTATTGCAAATGACCATGCGATCTATCAGTAAATCTTCTGCCCTGCCCTGAGCTAAACAAGTATGAGGAGCTGAGTCATAGGCCTGAGGCAGGGAAAAAACTAAGGAGGAACCAAGTTAGAATCAAGAAATATATCAAAGCCAGGAAAAGGCTGTTGCTCAGGCAAAATCCCAGTCCAAACAGGAAATCCTTTATGGCTCTTCCTGTCTAAGAAGGTCCATAGGCTAGCTTCAGTAGGGTGAATATACCAGTTCCACTTAAAAACACTTCATGTTCTTTCTGTTAAATTTATCAATTTTGGCAAATTCTTATAAACATGAACCAAATGAAATTCTCAGTTCTCTGCACCGACTAGTTTCAATATACACAGTTAGCTGTAGTACAGTGAGGATTATATTGTAGTATTTGCCTTCCAAGTAGTTGTTAAGGGGGAACAGCCTGTCAGGAATGAAAAGAGGGGACAGCCCTAATTCAGCACCACAAATATGGCTGAATAAATATGTGACCACAGGGAACCAAAGAAAACTCAAACTTTAAGACTAAAGCACTCAAAGCACTCTGCCTGGATAAGAGAAACAAAATTTGCATCCGTCTTTAATGGAATGAGCAAACCTTGGAAGAGCTACATTTTTGGGAACACAACCATGAGAATGTTCAAAACATCAAGGCTAGCTGTAGTGGATTCCAGGAGTCATAGGCCATTTCTACTCTACGCTGTAATAGTGCTATTATTCCTCTTTCAACATCCTATGGAATCCTGGGGTTTGCAGTTTAGGGAGGGGCCTTTAGAATCTTCAGCTAGAGAGCTCTTTGGCCTCAGTAAACTCCAAACCTCAGAATTCCATAGGATGTTGAAAATGGAACAATAGCACTATAACAGTGTAGTGTGGAAACAGCCATAGTGTCAATACAACATCTCCAAACTCCAGGATGGGGCCAAACCAACATAACTGAAGGGGAAAACTTCTTAGGCTAGAAAGATGCTCTGCTGTGCAATTCAAGTGTAGTTTTGGTTATGTGATGGAGCTGCATATTGAACAGAGCCTTCCCAGTTCTCATTCAGTAGTTCCTGACCATGAAGAAATTTTTATGTGTGTATCTTTTCCCAATCCTATTTAATAAACCATAAACACCCTTCTTTTATACAGTCATTAGATCACAACAAATGCCACCCTCATCCTTGTCTGTTGCACAGTATCCAATGCCAAGCAAATATGGACTTTTTTTGAGACCTGTGGCAGAAAAGCCTGCAAGCATCTCTCTACCACATCCCTATAGTAAAAATCTCACAGTAAGTATTCAAGTAGCTAACAATTTGCTGCCCTTTTATGACATCTGATTTTTCCTGCCTGAGGCAGTTGCCTCACTCTGTCTGATGTGGTTGGTCCTAAGAGAGCAGCTGATGATGCAAGTAATACTACCCTATCCAGGTGAGAGCTGAGAACAAGAACAGTTCAGCCCTATGGCAAAGCATAAGTGAGACGGGCTTGGGAAGCAAATTATTCCCATTTGAGTTCCAATGGCAGTCAATGAAAGAAGAGGAGCTTTGTTTGTTTGTAACAGAAGGCATATTATTTGCCCTTCTTCTGTGTTTGGTTCTCTGCCCTACGTCTTCAGTAGGACTTTGTGTGGTAAACATTTTCCCCATGTGATTCAGGTTGTTGTTGTGTGGTATTACAGTAGGTCACTCCTAACCGCGTGACCAATATCCATAGTTTCACTTATCTGTGATTTGCGCCAGGGCCATGATTGCTCTACTGGCCAGAGTCCTTGCTCTGTACATCTGGCCAATAGAGGTGAATGGTGAGGCACAGCTGGGCTTCCTCCACCTCTCTCAGCTGAGAAGAAACGGATGCAGTAAAAAGAAGAACTTGAAGCTCCCCCCATCCCTCTCTCCACTGACATGGACATGCCAGATAAAGGCACATGAAACCTGTCACAGCTCTTCCTCTGCATTATCCATGTATTTCACCATCCATGTTAAGTCCTAGAAAGTATCCTCTGCAGTTATGGGAGACCAACTGTAATTGTCGTCATGCTAACTTCAACTTATGGTGACTCTTGAAGTCACCCTGTTATCAACAGCCCTGCTCAGGTATTCCAAAGTCAGGGCTGTGGCTTCTTTGATTGAGTCCATCCACCTGTATTGTGGCCTTCCTCTTTTCCTACTGTCTTCTACCTTGCCAAGCGCTATTATATTTTCAACTGACTCATGTCTTCTCACAGTATATCTGAAATAAAACAGTCTCAGTTTAGTGGTCTTGGTTTCCAAGCAGAGTTCAGGTTTGATTGCTCCAGGACCCATTTATTTGTCTTTTTAGCAGTTCATGGTATCTGTAGAGCTCTTCTTCAGCACCACATTTCAAAGGAATTTATTTTCTTCCCATCATCTTTCTTAACCATTCAGCTGTCACAACCATACACAGAAATTTGAATTCAATTATATATCTTTACACTTCAGGATCTTGCCTAGTTCCTTCAAAGCTGCCCTTCCAGGTCCTTGTCTTCTGATTTCTTGATGGTTGTCTCCATTTTGATTAATGACTATGATCATTTCTGCACAGGGCGAGGGAATCACCCCGCGCCGCTACTTACCAGATCTTCTGGTTCCCCAGTCTAGTCCAGACTGCTCCGGAGCAATGCATACTCATCACTCCGCACTGCTCCGGTGTCGAAAATGGCAGCTTCCAGTTGGTTGAGGGTCTGGACCAACTGCTGAAGCTTGCCAGCCTAAAGCCCACCCCTGGCAGATCACAGGCTCACATTGGTGCAAGCCTGCGAATCTGCACAAGGGAGCAGGCTTGCAGTAGCGCACTCCGTTCTTTTGAAAGACCTGATTTTCCAGTCTTTCAAAAGCAAGCTGGATGACCACTTGGGGTCATTCCGGAGTGGGCTGAGGTGCGAATCTACATTAAGTAGTCCGGACCCAGTCCGCTCCCAGATGCAGGCGTCCTCCCTGGAGGACGGACCGCACCATTTCAAATACCCCGTGCAGAAATGGCCTGAGATAAAGTATGGAAAATCTTTAACTGTTTCAGTGTCCTCCTCATCTGCTTTAAACTTATGTAAATAATCTGTGATCATTATTTTTGTTTGCGTAATGTTCAGCTGTAGACGTGTCTTTGTACTTTTTTCCTTGACTTTCCCTAAAAGTCATCCAAAAGCTTTGCTATTATGTGCTAGTATTATGGTGTCATCTGCATATCTTAAATTGTTGATATTCCTTCTTCCAAATCCTTGATTAGAAAATAGTCCATTTTAAACTGACCAGATTTTAGTATGGAATAATCTGAACCTGACTAAACTGTAAATACAAATCAAGATTTAGAAATCTCGAATGCCACCCTTCAGGGTTGATCAGAAAAGGAGACAGGGTAGATCAGAAAGAGGGAAAGAACTTGACCAAATTTCAGGCAGACAGCTTTCAGGGGGAGGGGGTGCTAGGCACCTGTAAACTTTTTTCCCTTGTATTTTTAAAGAGAAAAAGTTGATAGTTCTGTCTTGTAACTTTTGTTCTGGTGCTGTCTGTTGCCCAAGACATTGTTGTCGCTTCTCAGAACATCTAGGGAAGGACAACAGTAGCACACTCAACATGACAAGGATGCAACGTCACTTCCAGTTTCACTTTTGGATGATTTTCAGATGATAGAGGGAGGGTCAAATGTTTGGAGATATATAGAGGGTTTGAACAGAATGTGGGGTCAATCCCACTACATTTTACAGCAGTTTTGACCCATTTGGGGTGGATTTTGGCAGGGCAAAAATTGCCAAAAAAGAGGGGGGCTTTGCTTTGGAGGCTTCAGAGGTGCAGACTGGGGGTTCACAAACCACACTTTGCCCACTCCTGACCTAGAACTTCTCCAGGCTGGAAATGGAAGAACAGTTGTGTGTTGTTGTTGTGTGTATGCACAATGCAAATCTTGATGAAGATGTAGACAGACACCACATATAAAGAGAGAGAGAGAGAAAATGAGATCAACTTAAGTAAATTAGCAAGAACACCTAAAAGCAGAAAAACAGAAAGAAGAAAGGGAAATTCTACATTTGAAAAAACAAAACAAAACCCTGTATGAATGAGGGCCACATTAATATGTTTATAGGCACTCTTGTATTCAATACTCACCTCTACATATGATTAGAGATGTTTTCATAGACCCTAAAATCCTGTTTTCATAGGCCCTAAAATTTTCATTGGCCTTAGGCACTGTGTCTAAAGAGCCTAATGGATAAGATGGCCCTGATATTGCCATACATGAGAAGTAAATGGTAAAAGAATCTGCAAAATCTGCAAAGTAAAGTAATAAAATAAAAATAAGATAAATGGAAGAAGGCATGAAAGAATGAACAACCAAGAGTGTTAAAAGATGAGCAACTCAAAAGGTAAATGAAGTAGATGAAATTAGCAAAGAAAGAGTTGAGTAATTCATATCCACAAACAAAGCAACTAGGCAAAGCAAAGGGCCAAGCAAAAAGCAAAACATAGAGCTAAGAGGGAAACTATTAAAATATAAGCTTTCTAAAGAAATGTTTTAAAACTAATAATCTAGCAACGGGATACAATGAATTAGGCCGTACATAGACACACCTTTCTCAAAGTCATATTCTTCCCAAACCCTAGTGCTACAGTAGACCCTAAATGAAATTAATTAACACTGAGAAGGAGGGATAAATGTGCATCTGTAATATCAATGATGAGAGTCAGTATGGTACAGTGGTTTGAGCAGTGAACTATGACCCTGGAGACCAGGGTTTGATTCCTCACTGAGCCATGAAAACCCACTAGGCGACCTTGGGCACATCACACACTCAGTCCCAGAAAACTCTGTGATAGGTCCTCCTTAGGGTCACAATAGGCCCTTTTTGCAGCGCCGGCGCTCGCGCGACGGAGGAGGGCGGCTCGCGCAAGAAGCCTTCTCCGGGAGGCTGCCGCTTCGCCCCTCCTTCCTTCCACAGGCGAAGGAACGAGCGGGGAAGCGGCAGCCTCCCGGAGGCGGAGGCGGCTCGCGAGTCCGTCCATCCCCCCCTGCGCGCATGAGAAAGGCGCTTGTCCCGTCCATCTCCCCCCCGCGCGCGCGAGAAAGGCGCTTGCCCTGTCCATCCCCCCGCGCGCGAGAGAAAGGTGCTTGTCCCGTCCATCCCCCTGCGCGCGTGAGAAAGGCGCTTGTTGCGTCTGTTTCCCCGTGCGCACGCGAGCGCGAAGCAGGACGTGTCGCGTCCGTCACGCTAGCGCCCCGCCCCGTCCCTTCCTTCCACAGGGGTGGAGGGAAGGAAGCGTGACCTGGCCGGCTCCCGACGCTCCGCACGAGAGGTAAGTGCGCGCGGGCACCGGGAGCGTTGCGCTGGTGATTTTCGCTTCGAAGCGAAAATCAAAAAACCAGCGCTCGCGCCGCTTCAGCCCCGTGAGCCCGGCGGAAGTGGGAGTGAGTCGTGCGGAGCAACGCTCCCACTCCCGCGAGGCTCACGGGGCTGTCGCGCGAGAAAAGGCCCGTGCGAAAAGGGCCAATAAGTCATAAATGACTTGAAGCCACACAACAACAAAGACAACAGCAACAGTGATATTAAATAAACCATCCCCGCATGTTGGTGCAGTTGTTGACCAAGATTGGAAGCCAGAGCTCCCTAGGAATGAAGTCCTGGTCCACCAGAAATTTCCAAAACCCTCCCATTCATACTACCCAGGCAATTTTCTTTGCTCATATACTGATTAGAGACTACAGATTGGCTACCTTTCTTTTCTGCTTTAACCATTTAGCATCTCAAACACTCTGGATCAGTTCAGGGCAGGATGGCTTGCTCCAGAACCAAATCAACACAATGTGACCCAATCTGGACTAAGTTCGAATTGGGCCAATCTACTCTAGGAGTCAGCCAAAGAGCATACACAGCCATAGTTTCCAGTGTTCTCTTCCTCAGAGGAAATTGGCCATAAGAAGTCTATCAAGAATGACCCTCCAGTTAGACAAATGAAGTAACTGCCTCAGGCAGATGGTTTGGAGTACAACAAATTCATTTGTATTATATGTTTATGCCAAAGGAAAAGTACTGGTGGGATTTTCTACCTCAGATGCAAATGCTACTTGGCCCTCTTTAGGTATTAGGCACTCTGACTTGGTGGAGTGTTGTAGGCTCTTAAATAAATGGCCAGCCAAGGAGAGGAGGGTGTGGTAGGATGTGTTGAAAACAGGGATAATAAGCCACCACTTTCCTTGGATATAACAATATGGAAGCAGCAGCAGCAGCAGTGGAAAACCCAGCTGTAGAATTTGAAATGAGGATCCTACCCTCCTAAAGGCATATTGATTATGACACAAGCTTGAAGCATCATTACATGAAAGGGAACCATAAACCAAATTATCATATCCCTGGAGCTGGGAAACCTCAGTACTGCAGTGCAGCATCAGTCTGCTCTCCATGAATCATCCAGACAGTTAGGCCATTTCTCATTGCCTTGGGGCCTGGGAATTGGATGAGAAATCTTGTTTTAGCCACAAGTGGCTGCCACTATAAACATCAAATGTAAGAGAGAGACTCTATTCCTTGTTAAACCTGCCTTGGTTCTACATTAATTACATTAAAGATTTGTGTATGTCTGTATGTCTCTCTCTCACTTACACTATGCAGAGTTTTCCCACAAATGTGACCATGAAATCAGAAATCCATTACATCTGCCTCACACAGCCAAGGGATACAAACTAGCTATAGCCAAAGTTCAGAGTTCTCAAGCATACTTTTTCCTTTTCTCAAACAGGCGCCATCTATATACAGGTTACTAAATTAAAGATGAGAGCTACTGTGGTGTAGTGTTTTAAGCATTGCACTGTGACCCTAGAGATCAGGGTTTGATTCCCCACTCAGCCGTGAAACCCACTGGGTGGCCCTGGGTGCATTACACACTCTCAAGCCCCAGAAAACCCCATGATAGGTTCACCTTAGGGTTACCTTGGATCAACAACCACAAAGTTAAAGGTGCACTCCCCACATTTCACCCCAGGCAGAGCATAAGCACTGAAAACAGACTCTCTCTCTTTTTTCTTATTTCTTTTTGGTCCATGTGGGAGACTTAAGGGTGACTGCCCATTCAGCTTACCATCCTGTACTTGCTCACAAGGGAGCAAGTGCTCTTTGAGGCACACTAATGAGCAGAAGGTCAGCCTATCACAGTGGTTTGAGTGTCAGGACTAGGACTCGGGGGGGGGAGTGTTAACTCACTGGCAAACCTTGTACCGGGATCTACAATTTTGATATTAAAATATAATTCAATGTGCCTGAGAGGTCACCCAGATGAGCATGTAGGCAGCAATGGTCAAACGATTGAAAATCAGGTCAGGCCAGTAAACTCCCCGGTCATGTAGCCCCAGGAGTCCTCAAGCTGTGCAAACCCACAGTAAACAAAGGGTCCTCAGCCACTGAGGAGCTAACTTGAGGGAATTAACATCTTTTCCCCAAGTTGAGCACTGACAGCAATAAAATCCTATCAGGCAAGGACCATCTACATAAATTCACACCACAACCCAATGCAACTGAAGATTCTGAAAATTTGGCAACACCTTGTGATCTCATCATGCAAAGGGAGTTGCCATCGTGGAGCTTCTTTTCCGTTGCAACACCCATTGTTCTCCCTGGGAAACGATTAGCCCTTCAGGTACCTTTTCCCCTACAAATACTCCCAGTTTTTGAGCATTTCTTTGGATCACTCCCGGTCATCCCAGTAGACTGTTTCTCCATCCGTCGAGTAATCCCCTCAGCCCTCTCCCTGCTGAGTTCCACTTCTTCACTGTTTTTCCCTGACCAAGGACTTCAGGAAAAGGTGCAGTATTACCCCAGCTACAATCCCTTCAACAGTTCCCCTATCCAGTTTCCTCTCTTTTGCTTCTTAATAGGTCTTGCGTGAATGTGTGAGTGATTGCATTGGTGCATGAGACTTTCATTCAATAAAATCATTTTATTGGACATCTTTGTTTGGTTTTTGGCTTGGCCTGACCCTGTAAAAACTGGGTAAAAAGACCCTGCTAGGTTACCCTGCCTCTTGCATTGCTATTGCTCGTGCTCTGACTAGTTTCCATTCCCCATCACGTGGCGCACATTAAAGTGTCCCCCAAGGAACCCCAGAAATCAGGGTAACAGGGGGCAGGTTTGAATCCCTGCTCAGCCATGGAAACCCACTGGGTGACCTTGGTCAAATAACACTCTCAGCCCCAGAATAAGGCAATTGCAAATTTTCTCTGAAGATGTCTTGCCAAGAAAATGGAGTTGGCCTGAAGGCACATAACAACAATTATGGAGATGCAGAATTTTCATCTGCCAAGGGGCCAAACTCTCTGGCCAAGCACAGTTAAAGCCATAATAGGCCAGACCAGTTCTAATGCTGACATGAAACATCCTTCCCCATACTTTGCTGGATCTCCATTCTCCCTCTCCCTCTCTCTCTCTCTCTCTCTCTCCCTCTCTTTCACACATGCACACACACACACACGCATCATTCATACACACTGAGCTAACTTCATATACCCTTCACCTTTCCTAAGTAGTTCTCCTCAAGTTAGCAACTCGTTTGGGAGTTATTCTCTGGCCCCTGTCTTCCCTCTTCCAAACTCTGGGCATGAAGGCTTGGGAAAGGGCTTCAGGAAGCAGGAAACACCAAAATGGAGGCTGCTGTCAGCTGAAGAAACCTGGCATTCCAAATATGGCTCACAACTTTGACATTCCCATCCATTAACTAAATATGCTCATATAATCTGAAACAGGTAGCCCACATTCTCTGGGAAGAAAAGCTGAATTCTGTGGCATCTACATATACCTTTAGCAGAGTATGAAATTTGACCTAATTGTTTTAGCTGCAAAATCTGGATAGTTTCTACAGTCATGAGGAGAACCAAAGATGTCTGCTGGCCTCGGACAGCAGTAGACAACTGTGGGCCTCCTGAAACTTTTGGAGTGTAATTTCCAAAATTCCTTACCATTAACTGTACTAGTGAGGACTGATGGGAATTTAAAGCTGGAAACACCTACAAGGCTGATATTTCTGCTCTATAAGCACTTCATCCCAACAGTTGGTCCCCATTCAGCTCCTTCTAGCCCTTGGAATTTTACCAGCAATTCTCTCTGTTTCTGAAGTCTATCTTTGGAAGTGGTTAAAAACCCTATTCCTGAAGCCTCAAGGGGGGTTACTCTGTCACATGTAGGATGGTCCTGTTTCCTATTATAAAAAGAAGATAGTCCTTTGTTTCAAAGAAGTCTGTTTCTGAACATCTGTCCAGCTGAAGCTGAGTTTCAAGATACAGGACCATCGCAAGGGAGAGCCATCAGCAGCAGTTACGAGCAGGAACTCAGGTCAGCTGGGCACAGTCTCATCCACTGTAGTGAGAAGCACTGTATCCCTAGCTAGGTTATAGCAATCTTCAAAACTTTTTCTGTGTATTACACATATTTTATGTAACTATGTGTCCTCATATGCCCTCTGTTCTGGTTATGCTTTTCTTCTTCTTTTGTTATGTACAAATGGCCAGTTGCTTGAGATAGGAAAGAGCAGAGTCAAAAGTTGGTGGTCCCTTCTCTCTTTCTCTCTCTCCCTTCCCCCCTTCTGTGGTTTTAGGCACAACCCCTTCACTTATCCTTTTTCCTGGTGAAGGATGTCATCCTTACCAGAGGCCCAAACTGATAATTGTTAGAAGCCTTCTTCCTCCTTCTTCCATTGCTTTTCCCCTTCTGCCTTTTCCCTCCACTGTTTTTCTCCTTCAGCCCTACGTTTCTCTCTGTAGGCTTCCCTGAAATTAGGCTGAAGGCTATAGGTTCCCATTTCTACTTTAGAGCCATACTGTCTGAAACTGCACGTTGCCATCAATACTGGCTAGTTTTTAATGGATGAACAAAACAAAAATCATTCTTCACTTCATTGTAGGGTTGCCAGGTGTCTCTTCTTGATGGATGTCCCCTATTTGCAGATTGGAAAACACAGAGTGAACAAGATGCCAATAAGTCCTGTATTTAGAGGGTTGAGCCTCACATAAAGATAAAAATGAGTTCATCATGTAATTTATGAATGACAAAAATATGTTAATTTTACAGAGATATGTCATGGTGAGATTAACTGAAATCAATACTTTCATTTATATTCAGGTGGAATACAAGCATCTTTGTTAGCTACTTCCTGATTTTCAGTCCTGTATATCCTGAGTTTCAATCTGGCTGAAACTTATTGCTTCAGTCCCTTATTACTGTTTTGAAAACCTGGCAATGCTTCTGCATTGTGTGTGTGTGTGAGAAAGTTGTTGTTGTGTGCCTTCAAGTCATTTCCAACTTAAGGGAATCCTAAGGCAACCTTATCACTGAGTTTCCTGGGGCTGAGAGTGTGTGGCATGCTCAAGGTCACCCAGTGGGTTTCCATGCCCAAGAGGGGAATTGAACTCTGGTCTCCATGATCTTAGTCTAATGCTCAAATCACTATGCAACACTGGAGCCCTTTCTGTACCTTACCTTTTTCCTGCACTGGGGTGCAGGGATCGCGCAAGCAGCCTCCGGTGACAGGCTCTCACGTCCCTGCTGCTTCAGCTCCACATGAACTGCCTGCTTATACAAGAGCCCCACCTCTTCCTTTCGCAGTGCAGCCTGGGAGTTTCCCAGGCTGTGTTGGGGCAGGAAGCGCAACCGGCACGGCTCTGGAGGCTCCGCATGCCACATAAATGTGCACGGGGCCCAGGAGCAATGCATGATCATGCACCATTTTCAACTTTTAGCCAAAAATGAAAAGGTGTGCAATCAGTACCTGCCGGACCCTGGAGCATCATGCGATTGTGAGTGCATCGTGCAGATCGCTCCTCACAGTTGCACAATGCTCCAAGTGCCCTTTCACATGGCAAATACTGTGCGGAAAGGGCCTGGGTCTTCTGAGGGAAAGTGTACAGTAACACTGAATATATGACAGAATAGGCCTTTAAAACTTGTTGAGAATCATTCCCTCCCATGCTGAGCACATCCTCCTTATTAAGGCCAGATTAAGGTGGATGGGGCCTTGGTGAATTTTCTAAAACAGGATTATTTTTGTTCATGTATGTGGACTCTTGTAAAAATTTGTGGCACAGAAATTAAGTAGTATAAAAATCGTCATATCTAAACCCATTTTGAGGCCTGAAAATTCATGGGAACAACAGCCTGATTCTGTGCAGGTTTACTGAATTATTGAAATAACACAAAAATATGAATGATAACACAAATAGTGAGAGATTTGGGGAGTGGTTGAAAAAGAAGAAGGAGAAGATCTGTCTGTCAGAATGAAAAATGAGTTGAAAGAAAAAGGAATGATTAATATGAGTCTGATTAAGAGATATATTGAAACAAATTACTTAAAGATATGTTAACAGATAATGGTGCAATTAAATCAGTTGACCTATCTGGTAAATGAGACCAGTCTACGGGCAGATTCGGGAATTAAGAGATCACAGGTTAAACAGACATAATGAAAAGATCATACCAGGGTAGAGAGGAGGTGTTGTTAGAAATGGCTAATATAACATGGAAATTAGCAATGTTTTATATGTATAAGGATGAAACTGTGTAGATTCAAGATAAGAATACTTTGTAATTTTGTTCGTTATGTTTTTTTATAAAAATATAGAATAAAAAAAAAGAAAAAAGAAAAAGAAGAAGGAGGAATTATACCCTTTTTCCTTCAGCACTGGTTCCTTTTGCCAGTGAGAGACTTGGAGCAAATGCACCAATTGAGCCATTGGTAAAGTGGCCCTGTTCCTTCTCTCCGAAACCTGAAATGGAGTTCCTGAGTTAGACCATTTCCGCATGACGTAGCTATCCTGCAACAACAGTGGGTTGTTTCCATATAGGAGCTGTGCTACCACACAACGTCATTGCTATCCAGCTGTTATCCCACCCCCAAGCATTGCAAAACTACTGTATTCCATCTCCAGAAAAAATCCATCGAGCACCTCCTGTTGCCATTTCTGCACCTTACCTTAATAGCGCAATGACCCACTGCCATTGCAGTATTACCAATAACGCAATAGGCCCAGTACAGAGCCTATTGCATTCCGCACACACTAGGACATTTGTGAGATAGCACCAGCTCATGCCTAGTGCCTTTTCTGCACTTTGGTGTCCTGGGCCACACCCAAGTTCCACCCTGTCCTCGTCCCACCACCCTTGATTGGTTGGCGATGATGATGATGATGATGATGATGATGATGATGATGATGATTTTGCCAGCGATCGTGCTAATGTTAGCATGATAGATCCTGTCAACAGGTGCTCATGTCAGCCTCAAGGGCAGGCCGGTAGCAGGAGCCCCACCGTAACAGTCTGCACCAGAAAAGGCGGGGACTGACAGGACAGATCGCAGCTGTGACCCAGCTCGAGGTGTAGCTGTCTCCACCACTCCCATGACCCACAATGGAGCCTGAGCAGATGGAGCTCCTTGGGACACAGGCCATGCAGCTTTATATGAACAACATCACAGCTGTCCCAGCCTGGAGGGCACAGCAGTGGCGGTGAGTGAGGGGAGCCACCCTGGTGGCAGCCACCACCATCTCCACCCAAGCAGCCAGCTCCATCACTGCCACCGTCTCAACCAACGGGGAAGATTCCACCAATCCGCTGCTGTCTGGTGGGCTGGGGAGGGTGGGCTGAAATCATGGAGTCATGGGATTTAGCATCCTAGAGCTGGGAGGGTCCACAATGGCCATGGAGTCCAACCCCTGCCATGCAGGAAGACTCCTGATGGAGGGCCGTCCAGCCTCTGGCCCTTTTCGCACGGCATTTCTGAAGCGAAAGGGCTCCTTGAAAATCATGTAAATGTGAGGAGCAGTCCACATGATGCACTCACATTTGCACGACACTCAAGGGCCTAACGCAGACCACACAAGCATTTTTTTATTTTTGGCTTAAAGCCGAAAATGCTGCATGGTCGCGCATCGCTCCGAGCCCCAGCGTGCACTTACCTGGTGTGTGGAGCCTCGGGAGCCAGGCTGGTCACACTTCCTGTGCAGTACAGGCTGGGAAACGTCCCAGGCTGCACTGCAGAAGGAAGAGGTGGGGCGCTCATGCAACCAGAAAGCAGCTGTGGAGCTGAAGCAGCAGGGACACGAGAGCCTTCCTCCTCAGGCTTCTTGCACTAGCCCAGCACCCCAGCTCAGTGAAAGGGTAAGGTGCAAAAAGGGCCTCTGTTTGCATACCTCTCAAGAAGGGAGGTGAGCCCACTACATTGGGAAACAGCACATTGCACCGTCAGAAGGGTGTGCCCTCCAGGGATTCTCCCTGCTCTTTGGGTGCAATCTGTTTGCCTGACATTTGGCTCTATTGTGCCATGTCCAGGTCTCTGCAGCAGCAGGAAAAGCGTTAGCTCTGTGTTCACCGTGATGTCCCCTCAAATCTGACAGCATGGCTCTCCTGTCTGCTGTCAACCTGATTTCCATCTGGCTAGACATCCCCAGCTTCCTGAGGCTTTCCTTACAGGGCTGAATTGTTTTCCAGGTCTTTCATCCTTTTGGTCTCCCAGCTCTAGACACATTCCAATGTGTTCACTATCATTATTGCTTTGTGGTGCCTGGAACTGCACAAGATATTCCAGGTGAGGTCTCCTCACGGCAGAATGAAGTGGTGGCACTACATTCCTTGGTCTGTACAGTATAGTTGTGTGGGTCCTTCCAGACTCGCAGTGGCCTTTTCAGCTGTCGCATTGCACACAGTATGGCATTCCTTCCAGACTGTGGACTGCTAAGTCCACAGTGTGCCTTTCACACGCCGTGCCTCCCAGCCAGGTGTTACCCACCCTGTGTGTGTGCAGTCCATTCTTCCTGCTGATGTGTGAGTCACTGCATTTCTCGTTGGGGATGTATGTGTTGGGCATGTTGGCTGGACTCCCCGATGTGTCCTCCATGTTTAGCAAGGTTGGAGGTGTTTGGCTGCTTGGGTTACCGCCATGGGAATGGTGGGGGGGAGGTTTTCGCTCTGGGGGCACCTCATCGATTCCACTGTGAGAACTAGGCTGGCTGTCAACCCTCAGGGCATGCTGCTTTGTGCTACAGTGCTAACCTGCTAACGTGCTAACAATAGCGCTGATTTTTTTTAAAAAAAATTGTAAGTTGGCCAGACCCTGGGGGCTGCTGTTGTCATGAGTGTGGGTGGCGACATCAGCCCCAGGGTGGACTCCCTTGGCAACGTGTCCTGCAGTGTTTGCTGCTACGATGGGGGCAGCGGCCGGCCTGCTGCTGGGCAGAGATTCCCCTGGGAGTTGCTGCGTGAGGAACAGGCAGCAGGGATTGCCCACACCCCGTCCACTCCTGGGTCATTCCTGGAGGCACACCGGATGGCAGCTCCTCATGCCCTCTGCTCATGCGATTGATACAGGAAAGGGAGGTTATTTTCGCCTTTCAGCCGAAAATGAAAAAAAGTGGGATCAGTACTGCCTGCAGCTCGGATAGCATCTGTTTGGCCAGAACGTCATGTGGTACGGCAGTTCCTCAAGGGGGAGGAAGCGTGCCTAATGCGCTTTAAAAATGCCATGCAAAAAAGGCCCTGTAATGTTTCAATCCTGTCAGCCAGCTCACTATAGATCTGTAATAGTGCTTCATAGTGCTTCCTGTTATCACAGATCCAGTAGTGGGCTGGCTGTGAGTGTGCCCAGCTTTTCTCTCCCTCAGTGACTCCTAGGTGTGGTAACTTTGAAAGCTATCACCTTTCCATGTTTATTTTGAAAGTTCTCTGTTGTGTTAAAACCTTTAAAAAAAAAAACATTTTTAGGCATTATAGCATGAAAATGCAGTAGTGTACTGACATGTGTAGTACTGCTTCCAAAGAAAAACAAACAAAAAAACCCAACCAATCTGGGGCAGTGGGGCGGGGTGAAGGCACAGAAGGGGAGTGGCCAAAGATGCTGCAGTGCAGAAGGAACACTGTTGGCAATATTGCTACTCATCTGCTTCAGATGGAAGGATGTAGAAAACAATGCTCCTAATCTGCTAGCATCGCGTGAGTGGCAATGCCAGGATTGTATCAATATATCACACTAATGGCATCTAGTGCGGAAACGGCCTATGCCTTCCAGTTTTAAGGAAAAAGATGGGGTGGAAGCTCAATAGGCTCAACAGTTCCTACAGTGACTCCCTTAATCTGAACCCAATCAGACCAACCCCCCCAAGACCACTTTGTTCAGACTGGTTCTAGCTGCCACTGATACAAAAGAGGCTACCAAGACCAAAAGAGGCTACCAGGACAATTTCTTACATGCTTATAGTGCTATTATTCCACTTTCAACATCCTGTGGAATTCTGGGGTTTGTAGTTTCCTGAGGCCAAAGATCTCTTTGGCTGAGAATTCTAAATGCCCCTCCCCTAAAATGCAAACCCCAGGACTCCATAGGAGGTTGAAAAGGGAATAATAGCACTATAGCAGTGTAGTGAGGAAATGGCCCTAGTAAACATTCTTTTTTTTCCTTTTCTTTTTTTGCTGTACCTAATAAGCAAGGAGTGAATGACCTCTGGCCCTCCACATGTTGTTGGATTGCAGCTCCCATATAACTTCTCAGCATTGGCTATGCTGGGAAGGGGTTGGGCATTATAGGCAGAAAAGTATGGAGGGCCAGAGTAGCCCACCTAAAGAATACAGGCTCAGGATACAATGGTGCTGTTGTGTGTTATCAGTAAGCCTTTAAAACTTGCTGAGAATCATTCTTTCCCATACTGAGCATATCCTCCTTATTAAGGCCAGATTAAGGAGGCTGAGACCCTGAGGAAGTTCCTCAAACAGTGTTTCTTTTGTTCATGTTTGTGAACTCTTGTAAAAGTGGAAATTAAAAATTAAATAGAAATTAAGTAGTATAAAAATCTTTGTAAATAAACCCATTTCCAGCCCTGAAAATTCATGAGAACAACAGTCTGATTCCCATGCAGTTTTATTGAATTATTGAAATAACACACAAAAAAAGTGAATGATAATATAAACAGTGAGAAATTTTAGGAGTGGCTGAGAAAGAAGGGGAAGCAAACTACATCCTTTTTCCTTCAGCATTGAATCCTTTTGCCAGTGAGGGACTTGGATTTTTGTTGCAACTGTAAGGAAGATTCCCAAGGCTCTGGACCCGTTTCTCAACACCTTGGATAGTTCATTTGAAATTCATTTCCACACGGGGTTTTTGAAACGGTGTAGTCCGTCCTCCAAGGAGGAGGTCTGCACCTTGGACCGGACTGGGTGGGACATATTTAACATAGATCCACACCGCAGTCTGGTCCGGAATGACCCCAAGTGGTCCTCCAACGTGCTATTGAAAGACCTGATTTTTCCAGTCTTTCAAAAGCACGGAGCACGCCACTGCGAGCCTGCTCCCTTATGCAGATTTGCAGGCTCACACCAATGCGAGCCTGCAATCTGCCTGGGGGTGGGCTTTAGGCTGGCGAGCTTCAGCGGTTGGAGACCCTCGACAACCGGAAGCCGCCATTTGGGACACTGGAGCAGTGTATATTGACGAGCATGCACTGTTCCGGAGCGCCATGGACCAGACCGGGGAACCGAAAGGTCCGGTGAGTAGCGGCGTGGGGCGATTCCCTCGCCTGGTGTGGAAAAGGCCTCAGTCTAAAACCTGGAGCAGTTTCCTCACTCAGCTGCCATCAGAATCATTAGTGATCACTGACTGCATGAGCAGAAGGCTCTTCCACTCATGTAAGCGATCAGTCCCTAATCTGGGCAAGTGGAAGGAAACAGTAAGCAATCTGGTGCCCTCCAGATGTTTTGGACTGCATAACCTCTGATCATTGGGTGTATAGGCTAGGCTTCATGACAGTTAGATCCAAAACATCTAGAGGACACCAGGCTGACACCAGGCTGACTACACACACACACACACACACACACATCTGAGTTGTCCATTTTACCTTAGAGGGTCCAATAATCAGTTGGAGGAAGCGACATGAAGAACCCAAAAGAGCCTACTGGCAACTAGAGATAGACCTGGACAATGTGTGTATTACCAAAAATATCCTTGGAGATTATAGAGAACAGCTATGCTGTTTTGTAATTTGCCTGCCAGAAATGATAACTACAAAAGGGGGAAAAAAAACCTATTGGGTTAAAAAGAGTGGGAACTGATATAATTCTTTAACTAATGATCTGAAAGCAAGCCTACAAACTGGTCTTATAGCACTGGCTGCCTTCCCTGTTATCATCTTAATTCAACCCAATGACCACATCAAAAACATTGCTTTGCTCATTGCAGATGAAGCAGGAATGATGAGGCACGAAGAAAAGAAGCACAAATAACTCCAAATGTACTTCAAGTGTCAGGTTATCTTTTCTCATCTCCAGCAAGCTGCTGGACCAGCAAAATTGCCTACTTAGCCATTATGCTTCATTGCCCTGGATATCCTTCTGTGCTAACTTACTGAATCCATACCAGTACCAGTCGCACACTGTTGCCAGGGCTGTCAGTACGTGCCCTTTTTGTCCTGTTAGGCGATCTAGATACCTGCCACTATTCTGTCTTCCCTCCTAAGCCTGGACTACCATTTTACCCAATCCATACAAATGACAAGTAGCAATCAGTGATGTAGACTCGAGTCAATTGACTTGAACTCAAGTAGTATTCAAGTCACCTCCATGACTCGTTTCAACAAAGTATTGAATGTGGTCCAATTAATGTGTTAGAATTTTGAGGAAAGTATTGCAAAGAGGTGCCATTATTAAGTAAGGTTACTCTGGGTGTGTTTATGGTTCCAGCCAGTTCAGCACCAGTACAGCGGGTATTCTGTGAAGGTAGGATCATTATGAAACCTTGCTGCAGCAGGCTGGGGGACAATCTTGTGGGGGGGAAATAGTTTTTCTAAAATGAAATCTTGAAAAATTTGATGGATAGCACAGCTTTGCTTAAATAAAGCCTTGCTGAATTTTCCTGGTTTTTTTTTATTATTATTTTTGTGCATGTCTTCTTGATATTCTAGTTAATGAAACCTCACCCCTCCACACACTGTAACAGCTCCTTTTTTCTGTTAAAGTTGACTCCTAGACTTGAGACTTGACTTGAGATTTGAAGTTAGAGACTTTAGACTTGGAATTAAAGACTTAAATATATCACTAGTACCTATACAAGTCATTTTGAAGTACAATTGTATGATGGTGCTCTGATGTATGCTCTGATATGTGTTCCTGCATGGCAAGGGTTGGACTGGATGGCCCCTGTGGTCTCTTCCAACGCTATGATTCTATGGTTCCTATAAACAGCATGAAATATGTGTGCTGGTGCTGGCCATACAAATCAACATCCATACACTACAGAGTAGTAGCTTCTCCACCAATAGTGAGTAGGGTGACCATTGTTAGAGTTAGCAACCTTTGCATGCCTATTCACACTGATCAATAGTTTCCATTATGGTAACATCCTGTTTGCTTGTTTTACCACACCTTCTTCCTGAATCACTCTAACCTGAAGCCGTTTTTCTCCTGTTCTCTGCTGCTTTCTTCATTCAGTAGACCATGTGTGTGATTACTCACAAGTATTGTAAGTAAAGCTACCTTTATTTGTTTTACAAAAAGTAATCCTCTTTCTTTAGCTGCTAGCAACTATAAGTGGTTGGGCATGGGAATGGTTGTTGTTCAGTTTCTCCCTTGCCTATTTGATCACTTTGCTTGAGAGATCCAGTACTACCACTCATAGTCATATGTTGTACTTTACAGAGGGCAGTCTTCTGTTTGAATGGCAGACAGTAGACACTCCATTATTTGAAAGTGTCCTACATTTGGAATGTTGAAGGGTTGTCCAGTTGAACTCTAGTAAAAAGGTAACGAAGTTAAGCAAGGAGAGTGCACAGAGTTCTTAAAGTCATATATTTAGAAACTAGGACTAGGGGATGGCAGTGCTAGTTTTACTACAGAAGTTACAGACAGTTGTCCCTCCACATGAGCTTTTGTGGAGTAAACATTTGGTCAGTTGCAGTCTGAATGGTTCAACAGTAACCAGTTTCTACCCTCAGAGCAGCATTGCCTCAGCCCTGCTGGTACTCCCAAATAGAGTCAACATACTAAATCAAATGCTGAATCATAAGACAACATTTATGTAATTTTTTTTTTATGTGATGGGACTGCTCTAGCCAGGATCACCACTAGGTCCCTTTCCGCACTTTACCTTTTCACGGAGGTGGGGGCAGCAGTCGAGCGAGCAGCCTCTTGCGCAAGGCGCTCACTTCGTTTCTGCTTCCTCACCACAGCTGGCTTGCCAGTCACGCGAACGCCCTGTGAACGCCCCGTCCCTTCCTACCGCAGCACAACCTAGGAATTGCAGGCTAGCACTGAGGCAGGAAGTGCGACCGGCCCGGCTCCCGACACACTGCACACCAGGTAAGTGTGCGTGGGCCCCAGGAGCATTGCGCGACCACGCACCATTTTCGGCTTTAAGCCAAAAATGAAAAGGTGCATGCGCGGTCCGCTTTAGGCTCTTAAGCATCGTGTAAATGGGAGTGCATCGTACGGACTGCTCCTCCCATATACGCAACACTCAAGGGGCCCTTTCGCTTTAGAAATGGCATGCGAAAAGGGCTGAGGATTCAGCTTCATTTACATTAAGAACTAATTCAGTCCCCTGATTTCCAGTTCTTACAAAATGGTGTCATCCATGCACAACAAGAAAGTGGGGCAAATCCAAAGTTTTCACTGATGCAAAAGATAGTGTATGAGGCGAGGAGGGTTGAGATCTAAGCATGCTCTGTGGTAATATGGCCTAACTATTGGGAGGAGGAAAAAAAAAAGGAAGGAAAAGACTTTAATGGAATGTCCAGAACAGAAGCAATCCACACGCCAACGTCTTGTTGCAGCTTTGCAGCTTGCACTTATGTAGATGTATTGGAGAGGGGGGATATTTCTGTTGCGAAACTAGTGCTATTTCCTTTCCATGCCAGTGATCCTTTGAGGACCTGTATGTCTTTACAAAAATATAACCCCTTGCTTCTCCAGATCCCACGCCCACAACCACTTCCTGTAGCAGATTCCAGAGCACATTGCAGAAAAAGCATTATGTGTAGGCATAGTGAGTAGCGCTGACCTTTGAAAAGCCTATTTTAAGATATTTCTCCATATACTTCCTACATTGCTAGCTGCAATAGATCACCATCAGTTTAGGAGGCAGAAAATATGTGTCATTTTCAATCATATTACTTAGATAAAGTTATTGCTAAGTAACACAGCTGTTTTGCTGCATTAAGATTATTTATTTCCACAGTGATTCTCCAAAATCTCTTTTTGCTTTCAGCAACCATACACATTCATCTCTTTCTTAGTCATGCAGTACATAATACTTTTGTTTTCCCACTTTCTATCTTCTGTATCTCATCTATGTTTTTTAAAACCATGCCCCCCTGCAATGTATTAGTTTCCACCCAGTTTAAAAGAAACAAGAACCGCTGCCCAAGTCATTGCACTATGATCTTAACATACTTAGCAACCCAACTCAAAGACATGGGAGGTGTTATCTGGAGTTCATCAAGCTCAAGTTCCATTAACAAAAATAAACCAGTGACTTATTTTGAAATCATGAGGTGGTCTGTTTGTTCTTCTTTGTTCACTTTTTCAAATGGCATGCACCACTGTATATTTCAGGCAGTTCATTTGGAGAGCATTTGGATAGTCAGCATACAACACTGAAAGACTTAAACATGAGGTAAAGATAATGAGAATAACTTGGGACCATATAACATTTTGGCAACTTCTATAGTGTTGGGAATTTTGTACAATTTTCTTTCATTAAAACTGGGAAAAACCTTAGCCCTTCAGATATTTTGTGCTACACTTTCCATAGTCCTGACCATTGATCATCTTGGCTAGAGCTTCTTGGAGTTGAAGTCCAAAAATGCAGGACCAATGTTTCCTCACCCTTGTTTTTTGAGATACCTGATAATTCATCAGAAAATGAGGCTGAAGATAACAGCTGTTTCACAGTACAGGAAAAGAGATTTTGTTTTCTGCTATGTGTACCCTATTACACTGCCCCAAACCAAAGAAGTTTGGCAGGGTTTTGTAGGGTTACCAAAAGCTATGAAACCTGTATACCTAGAGTTTGGCAGCAGGACAATAAACACACTCAGCATATTAAGTATGGATGATGATGCTTCTATCATGCCATTTTCAATTCTTGTAAAAACCACAGTCTCTCCCCAGTCTAAGTTATACTCACTGAATTTCATTTGTATTCATTAGACTCCTGAGGACAAATTTCTGAAGATGCAAATTGAGAATTAGTATGCTGTGTCCCCATCCAGAAGAATGAAGTGAAATGCTAGTTTTTAACTAGGCACTACTTTATTAACACCTAACAAAATCAAGAAGTTCTTAAACAGCAAGACAAAGGCTAGTGGCCTCCTTGCTAAAATGAGGACAAAGGTAGGTAATGTTCAGCAATAACCAGCTGTGCAACGAATTGCAAGCAGTTTAAAATATGTTTCTACCATCACGTGCATGGTAGCATTGCCAATTCACAATTATGCCAGACCTTAAGATTTTGGCGCCAGACTGGGAGAGTGAGGGATAACCCCTTCTGATATCACAGGAGGCTGATGTTAAAAGGGCTATGCTACAAGGAAGAGACCCTGGCTATATTGTTAACCACGATACATTAAGCATCACTCTCTGTTGCACAAGATTATGCCATTCAATTCAATAGCATCATCTAACAAATGAGGAATACACACATATACAAACTTTTCAAAGAATGTTCTTGCCCTGAGATTCCTCCCCTTTAACCAGAAGATCAGAGAAGAGGGATCAAGTCTCGAGACTCAGAATCTTGAGATCTAGGAACCCCATCTATGGTGCTGAAGAAGCCTCCTTCTAGTTCATACCACCACCGCTTCTGAGACCTCAGACCCCAATTCTGGATTTGTGAACCAAGCCAAGATCTCTCTCATTGGCTCCCAAGGATTCCTGGCTTATGGAATCCGTCCACATTGTCATAGTGCCACTGTAGGTTAGTGTGGGACCAAGACTGAAGAGACATAGGTGTCATACACTGCCTTCGAGACCATGGCAGCAAGGACGAGGATTTTGACTCCGAGGCAGAGGCTTCCCCAGAGGCTGAAGTGTCCCCAGAAGCTAGTCCAGAGGGAGATAATACACAACAACAACAAGGGCCTGAGCCAAGGGAACAAATAGAGGAAGACATAGCTGACACACCTTGCAGCAGACACACCATGGAAGGGAGAGCTTGCATTGCTCGGCCCATTTAAGTAGTAAGTGAGCCCTAATGAGGGAACACCTGTGGTGACAACAGCCTTAGGTAAAAGAGGACTCCAGCTGGCCGCTCCTCCCAGGGTCAACAACTGGTCTTTTTGGCCCTGAAACCCTGTTCTGTGCTCTTGGATCTGGTTGTCTTCGAACTCTGTCTGTTTGGACTACAGTTTGGATTTGCCACTTTGGATTTGTTTGCTCTAGGCTCCCTTTCTGTTTGGACATTCTTTGACTCTCACCTCATAAGTAGGAACTGTGCCTCTTGTGATTTACTGCCTGCTTTGCCACGGACATGACAATACGTTCCCATTCCTGCTTGGTGATGAAGTTCATGAATTGATGCTGAGCCAGTCAGACACTGTTTCAACAGATCCTGTTGAGAGAGTTTTGTAAGGATAATAATGGTTTTGTAAGGATAATAATGGAAAAAAAGAATCATGCATGTCTCCTTGAGCTCCTTGGAGAAAAAATAAGTTATAAATGTAATAAATATATAGAAAATGTACCTGCTAGTTACTTCCTTGTTGTGACAAGATTTTGTGTCAAATTTACTAGTAATCCTCACAACAGGTACTGCCAGTCCTCCCAAAGCACATGCTGCAACATAGACCAAAGAGCAGGGATGGAAAGACTATTAATAAATATTTGAATACTAGGTGAAAGAGTTTCCTACCTGTTAAGAAACTTTGATGAGTAGAATCTAGGACAGATAAGACTTATTCAGGAATTATTCTGAGGGGGAACTCTACCCCCCCACAAATATATATATTTGCTGAAAATTCTATTTTCTATATATTCTAGCTATAGAATATACAGAATATATATATATTTCTAGATTCAGAATATACAGAAAATATAAATTCTATCTATCTATAAAATGTTATGCACAGAAAGCAAGTTTCATGCACAAAATCATGATTTGCTGCACAGAAACACTCCTGCACAGAAAATACAATTCTCTGTATGAAAACATCACATGGATTTTTCGCAGAATTCATCACAAAGAGTGAACATCTTGCAACACGGAGAAAAATGGTCAAATGTCTGTTTCTTGCCCATAGGAATGAAATCTACAAAGATTTGCATCTCTGTCAAAAAGGGATATTGAGGATCCTCCACTTTTTTATTATAATAAAGGCAGATGTCCTTTGAATTGTTCTCTAAAGACTAGGACTTGGATCCTTTGCTGGCTGGGCTCTGGCAAGGAATCCAATGTTTTATTATTCTTAGACAAAGAATAACATGAGGTCTGGAGCTGTGCTCTCACTGCTGAAACAAGGCTCATTTTTGGTCCACATATTTCACGCTGTCAGTGATTTCCTGTCTGGGTAAACAATATTTGCATTTGTTAATGGCATACTGGCACTAAGGGTACTGGAGATGGAAGCAATGGAAACATCAAGCTCTTCAGCTGAATTGTTATGCTCCTAGGATTTCTTCAGTGGAGCATTTTTTGCTTCTGATGAATATATATGTGCTTTCTGAACACCTCCTTCAGGAATTTAATTGTCCTTCAAGAACCTCCTTCAGGAATTGCATCGTCCTCCTGCTTCTTTTTTTGGACAAAGCAATGTTCAGGACAACAGCCAGAGTTATTAACTTAGAACAAAGTTACAGAGGACATCATTTTTATTCTGAAAGTTCAGAAGACCATTCAGAACTAGTGTAATGACTGAAATACTCTATTCTCTTAAAGACAAAGTGTCATAAGCAATAGAATTTTTACAGGCCAGTTCCTTGTAACTGACAAATGACCTCTCCAAAGAAGGTTACAAATAGTCCATTATGATTTGGCCTGGCAGAACTGAAAGTGTACATCAGTTAAACATTCCCTTTTGAAGTAATGCTGAATTTGTTCAATGTTGAAACTTTGCTCAAAGTATTCTGATACAACAGCTTCCCCTAACCCAGCACCCCAGCTTCTGTTGTGTGGAACCACAGTTCCCATTTTCCACACTTAGCATGGCAATTACTAGAGAACATGGAACTTATTATCTAACACACATTAAGAAAAACTGTGATACTGTGATTACAATGATCCAGTTCAGATGTCACTGTTTGAAGAATAAAACAATCTGTAGTATGGCCCTGTCTTTACTTTCTCCCCTCCTGTTCAGGATCTCCTTCTCAATACCATGGTGTTTCTCTCTGTCCCTCTTCCTCCCCACCTTTAAATTTCAGTTCACTGCTGCATCTGTATCAGAGCTAAGTATAGTTAGCAGGGGTCAAGATTGCTTCCAGTTAGGAACAGATTAAAGCATGCAGAGACCCTAAAGCAGAAATAAGGAAAACTGGTGCCCAGGGAAGGTTTGCCATACTCATGATTTTATCTGGATTCTAGGCATGCCACCCAGAGCCCATTTGGACCATATGGCCAAGTTTCTAAGTTGTTGTCTTCCTCCTCCTCCTCCTCCTCCTCCTCCTCCTCCTCCTCCTCCTCCTCCCTCTTCTTCTTCTGCTTCTTCTTCCAACTTAAGTCTCTAGCCCCTGTACAAGTTCAGATATGGAATAAACTGTTGAGATGCTCTGTGGTCAAATTATTCTGCAAGAAGCAAGCCTATCTAGGAATTTAAGGAATGAGGGAAATGAAAGGAAGTGGTGTGAATGACGGAGTGCAAGAAAGGGGCAACTACAAGGGCATGAGGTCAAGGTGTCATGCCTCAGTCCCAGGACTCAGATGCAAACACAGGCAGGATCCTCCCCAACAGCCACAACACAGAGACATGAACAGAACAATATTTACTGCAGTCCAGTGTAGATGAGAAAGGGAGAGCCCATAAGACTCAGAACTTTTATTAATTAGGCAAACAGCTGGGGGACGCTGCTGGTTAATAAATACAAGAGATAGGATGGGGAAAAGTCACCAGAACAGCATTTTACAGGCCTGGGAATGGGTTTTTAATTGTTTCAATGTATTTTTTTTGGCTCAAATTACCTTGGAGAAATTCTTTGGAGGGATACAAGGGGTCCCAAAGACTGCACTGGACCCCCTGTTAAAGGACTGCATGTGTCCCACAGGCCACACAGTTGAAATCTCTGCTATAGTTTTTCTGAGCTTGTGCATAAATCCAGCTCCCAAGCATGATTTGATACCACATTTATGTAAACCATGGGTTGAGACAATTATTAGTGTTAATCAAAATAGGCTCTGATATGGGCTTAACAACACAGGCAATCCTAGCACATTGTAAAAGGAACAGCAATCCTGGAGTAAAAACAGGGAAAAACACGTTGTGCAAAACTTCAGCACCTTTCTAAACCATGACCTGCAGATTTGAAAATATAACTCCTGAACAAAACCAATGATGGGGTAGAGAAAGTGGACCAGAATGAAATGTGATGAATCTCCTGAAGGCCTCTGGAGGGTTTTTTGCCTTCTCTTATCCTAGAAGATCATGAGACACTAGTAAATAACTGTTAGTGTGGGAGGTTCCATTCCTTGTAAATGGCCTACAATGGAAAACCTAAAACTTTGCTATGATTACACAGACAAGAGAAGAAACAAAGCTGAGGAAGATATTTTCTTTATTTCTAGTAAACAGTATCTATTTATTTGATTAAAGAATATTTGTACTTGATAACAGACTGCTGTTAGCAAAGACTACCACAGATGGAAGGGAGTGAAACAAACATCATGCTCTTGGAATGAGATGTTCTGCTTCTATTATTGTCAATGGAGTAATTGGACTGAGTACCAGAGCTGACTTATCTGCATTGTAATGTGTCATTTTGGCCCAAAGACACAAGCTGTATCTGAGTTACTTAATTCCATATCTCTTTAACTGCCATGGTTCCATTCTAAGGAATCCTGGAATTTATGGTTTGGAGATGTACAGTTGAACCTCCACATTGACTAGGGTTAAGGCTGCAGGATCCTCACAAAAATGGAAAGATCACAAATATCAAAATGTCTGTGTCTGTGTCTGTAGGCAAGGGTCCAAGGCAAGGTGAGGAGAATAGGCACCCAGGGTCCAAACCAGGTCAGGGAAAGCAGAGATAAAAGAGGTTGGGTCAGCATGGTCACCCTATACTTCCTCTGTTGCCCATCTCCTTCCCTGGGTGTAGGGGGCATCAAGAGAGGGTTTGAGGTGCTGAGAAATCAGGCTGCAAGCCGTTCTTAGCTGGCCATGCAGTAGTTGGTAGAGAAGGATCGGAGGTGGATTTTTAAAGTGCTGCACAGTCTGATTAAAACCACTGAGTTCCTCCAGAAAAGAAGTTCTTGAGGTGGGGAAGCAGAGGTTGAAGAAACTCACAAATAATCAAACCTGTAAAGATCAAACCCACAAATTTGGAGGGCTGACTGTACTTAGAATTCTCTGCTAGAGAGTTCTAATCCAGTTCTCTAAACTACAGTTCCCAAGATACTTTATTCACAAAATAAAACTGATTTAATCCTAAATTCCCCTCTTCTCAGGATCTCTTGTTACATTCAAAGTATATCATGAAACTAGAGATTCCCGGATTCTAGAGAATCGAGTCCTGACAACTGAAGCAGAATGAAAAGGATTTAACTGTGTAGTGCATGATACACCACTTAGATCAGAGGCAGCTGATGGCTTCCATGTTAGTGGGCAGAGAATCCACTTGAGATTTTAGTTTTAATACAGAAGAAAATAGGTTCAGCAACTTGGGTAGATCCTTGAAAGTTTGGACTAAAACCCAGATTCACTGCCAGCACTGATTTAGGGACTTCCAGATGGAAGGTTCCTGGCATCACTGATTAAAACCATCATGTACCTATTCTCTCTGTCCCTATTTAACAGATTTTTGGTGATCAGGCTATGAAAAAAGACTGAAGGGATGAAAAAACATGAGGAGGTCACCATTAGGAGACCATGAAGGCCTATAAAATTCCATGAATGGAATTATACTGTTCCAGTTACACAATAACAGCCTCTTCTAGGAACACAAATAAACCAGCTATAAACACTGGAAGCACCTTTAAACCATTCACAAATCTCATTCATATGTTTTGACAAGTTTGAGTACAGGGCTAATGGCAAAGCAGTAGAGAGGATGATGAAGAGCAGATTATCCCACTGTATGTGCAACACGGTGGATCTCTAGCTTTTGAGCCCACCACACACTGAAGCAAATTTTCTTTAAATGAAGGCATTTAAAAAGAAATAAAAACAAACATAATCCTAGCCAGAAGAGACAGTGAATCACTGAACAGAGACAACCAGCATATAGAAGCAGTGATAGTTTCCCCCCATTTTCTCCTAACTCCCCTTTCAAAGGGCTTTTTCTATGATGTTGTGGTTTGAGGGTTGGACTATGACTCTGGGAAACCAGGATTTGACTCCCCATTCAGCCATGGAAACCCAGTGGGTGACTTTGGGCAAGTCACACTCTCTCAGCTGCTGAAGAAGGCAAAAGACAAACCCCCTCTGAACAATTCTTGCCAGGAAAACCCTGTGATATGTTTGGATTAGGATTACTATAAATCAGAAATGACTTGAACACACATAACAACTTCCTTCCTTCCTTCAGGGAAAAAAAAAAGTCTACAGCAAAGAGTTTCCTTGTTGAAACAGGCTTGACTCAAGTCCTAGTCATATTTCAGAGTAAGCCCATTGGAAACTGTGGTCCTCATGTTCCTCATGACTGTTTTAATTCCCATATATTTCCAAGGGTCTTCTCTAAGTATAATTTCATATGGCTCCAACTTACAGAAATTTTATCCCAAATAAGACAGAATTCTTGTTAAAAGTCTTTCTTGAAATATCTTTGAGGAAAAGCCATTCTGGGCATTTTTCCAGCAAGGTCAATGAAGCCAGCTGATTATCAGCCAATAAACCAGAATTAATTAATATTGAATTAAAAAAGCTTTTGATCAGAGCTAATTCTGTCTTTTCTATTGGGCCAAGGTGCAAATTGGCAGCCTCAAGTATATGGAAAAAACGGAAATGCATTTAATGCATGTACTAATTAAAAGCTGTTACCTGGATATGTTTAATATGTCTGGAAGAAAACTTGAAACTTTCTCCCTAATCTGCTTCTGTTCTAATCTCTGTACATGTTCTACTTATTACCTCTTGACAATATTTGAGATGAATTTGGGACTAGATTTCCTTCAACAGACATACTTTGTATAAGAACAATGTCGCTCGGCAGCAGCCCTTCACAATCAAATGTTTTGAGGGTTCCATCTAGGTTCAAAAATTCCTCTCTCCAAACTTCAAGTAATTGCAGTTTGGGTGGGCCAAGTGAAGGCCAGAGATCACATGTGCCCCCCTCATCAGGCTGCCCCTGGTCCCTCATGCTCCCCAAGACTTCCCCTTCTTTAAAAAAAAGTTCCAGATAAAAGATAAATTGCCACTTCTGGAAGCCTCTAGGAGCAGTGATTAGCCTCTTAGCAATAGACCTCTGTACCACTGAACATAAAAAAAACCAAAAAAACCCTTTTTCTTCATAGGTAGAAATGGACATTCTGGCCACTTCTGGATTCATTTTGTTGACTGGAGGGACATTCTTGGCAGACTGTGCAGTTCCTTTGGTGTAAATATCCCCTGGACCTGCTGAATTTGCCCAGTCTGAAATGCACGGTATTTTTCCGACTAGAACCCTGGAAACAAGAAATAAAAGTTGAGTCTAATTATGTTTTGCCAGAAATTTAAAATCTGTGCATTATATTCACTACAGAAAGATATTTATGATGCAGTTTGGGCAAGAAGTGGCAGAAGAACACAGACATTGCATTTTGGAAAACGTTGTATCCCAGAATGTGTTCTGAGGAAAGCATTCTGTTAAACATTCCTCATAGATGGCCACCAGGTTCCCTTTGTTTTTTTTAAATTCATGTATTTCTTCAACTTTTAGACAGCTTCCTAACTGAATTCCCAAAGCAATAAATATGCTCAGAGACCAGAAACTTCATGGCTAGTTTTGTACCCTTTCACCATAGTTTCTGCAAACTTTTGGAGTGTGCTAATAACTACATTATGTGGGAAATGTCCTACCTCCATCTACCATTCTAGGTTAAACAGAGGACTTTGCCAGACACTATATCACTGGCTGTCTAGCTTACTGCTGTCTACATAAACCCTTTTCTAACTCAGTGCTGCCTAAATGGTTTTGATGACAATTCCCATAATCACTGATCAATGGCCATACTAGCTGTGATTTATGAGAGTTGTAATCTCAAACACTGAAGGATGTCAGGTTGGGCAAGACTGGTCTACACTGACTGCAGAGGCTTCCCCTTTTGCCATGGTTTCAGTGCAGCAGACTTTCTCAGCCCTGTCTGGAATTGAACCTGGGAATGTCTGCATGCAAAGTATGTGTTGTGTCACTGAGCTACAACCCATCTGGGATCATATTCTTTCAGTATTAAAATCCAAGTTGCAGTAGGATTCTGGTCAAGATGACTGGCCATTAGAGTAATCTGTGTGCTGCTCCAGCTCTTCAGGCTTTATTATTATCTTTATTCTTATAAAGATACAGCGGACTCCACATGGGCAGAATTTCACTCTCCTGGATAACCTCCTGATTCAGGAGTTGAGCTATAGACCTGAACTATATGACATATTCCCTCTGCAAAGTTCTGGAATCTGAGAAGATTTAATTAGGTCAGCTAGACAGAAGTTTCTTCACATAAAGAATTACAACATAAATAATGGGACCTCTGGTGGTCTACTTTGAACTGTGAAAAAGACCCCTCACACACATGTGCTCAGTTGGAGATTTACAAAGTTTGAGTAAATACAAACAATTTGCATCATAAATATCTGAAGCCTATTTGCCATTAAATAAGCATTTGCAAACCAAAACTGCACTACAAGATGGTATCTAAACAGCTCAGGAGCTGATTTGAAATAAGAAACAGCTTGGCTTCTCTAAGACTTAAATAATTAAATAATTAAAAGGTTTATACAGAAGCCATATTTTAAAATAAAAAGAGCAAACAAGTATTATTGCTGGTTTGCTGACGACAGAGCTTAAACAGAGATTATTTTATAACACTCCGTAAAAGGTATAGTAAAAATGGCTACCAGAAAGGCTTCTGAAGCTGGATTAGATAACTCAGACCTACTTGCAAAACCCAAGCTTCAATATCTGAGATGTCCAATAAGATAGAGAGTTAAGAACAGAAGTTTGATCAGAAATTAGATTTGTTAAGACCAGACATCTCAGAACAATTACACCATTTTAAGGAGGCAACTGACAAACAGTTTTCAGATATCATGGTATCTGTTTGAAATCTTACAGAGACAGCAGGTAAACATTTACAAGATATTTCTGATAATTCAAAGGGAATTCTATTCTAAGGCAGGATGTGCAAAAAAAGAAAACTACAATTTAGTATTATACTGCTTGATTTAAAAATAAGGAAGATGCAAATCAGCTTGAGACCTATTCCAGAAGAGCTGGATGATTTTAAGTGGAGTATCTTTAAATCCTTGGGCAATCACATATATAGTTCTTGTAAACATCTTGACCAGGAGATTGAAGTACTACGTAGGCAAAATTCTGCCTATGCACAGAAGAACTTCCAAGAGATTTGATAGTTCAAGTCAAACAGAAAAGCCTCAGAGATTATCAAGAGTTATCAAGAGCCCACATTGTGAAAAAGATGAATATAAATGACAATGAAATAATTATGTTCAAAGAAATGCCAGACAGAACATTGAAGAAATGTGGAGAATGTAAATTCTTTGTGGAGCTACTTCACAAAAAAAAAAAAAAGATACTGCCTTTTGTTAGATGGCCCCACAGAGTTTAATAATCTCTTATGCAAGCAATGCACACAATGAACTCTCTGGAGAGAGTGAGAGCTCTATATAAAAAGCTGAAGGTGCAGACCTTAGAGGGAGGAACCTAAAAGACTGAAGGCTGTAAAATAATATTTTAAGAAAATGATTAAGATGAATTTAAAAATAATTTCTTGGAATGTGAATGGATTGAATTCACCTCAGAAGCAGGAAAAAATTGTTTTAAAGTAGATATAAAATTGTTTATCTCTGGAAAATCCATATAAGAAAAAAAGAATACCAGGTTTCTACAGAATGAAAGTAAAGATCTCAAATTTGTCTCTGCAAATAAAAATAAAAGAAATGGTTCAGTATTCTGTATAAATCCAATATTTCAACCTAAATTGATTTATGAAGATATAGAAAGCAGATGCTTGAATTGTAAGATTATATATTTAATGGGCTTTTGTGACCCAAACAACGAGAAATCAATGTTTTATGACATTTTATTAAGAAAGACATCAGAACTGGATTTACAAAATTTGATCTACATGGGTGAACTGAAATGGAGTGGTTGATTGTAATATAGGTAAGTGTTCCAGACCAGTAAAGGAACTGAAGAAGACCAAGGGAGACTACTCCAAACTTTCTTTAAATATATAAATTTCCAGGAGCTATTAGACAGTTAGCGATATTCACAGGCAAATTCCAGAGTCTATATTTTTTTTCCGATCCAGCATGAATCTTTTTCTAGAATAGATACATTCTGTATTTCTAATATGGCTAATTTAATAAGGAGGATTGATATTCTGCCAAAAACTTTCTCAGACCATAATCCCACCACAATGTCCTTGAAAACAGAGCAAGCACAGTTTAGATGGAATGCTAATGAAAACCTACTTTTGAAGACATAAATATTATAGCAATGCAAACAGGAACTGAGGAAATTCTTCAAGCTGAATCTTAACAAGAATACAGATTTTCTAATAGTTTGGAATACAAGTAAAGCATACGTGTTTTATAAACGTGGTTCCAGATTGAAAAAAGAAAGAGATGCAAAAATGAATAAACTATTGGTTGAAATACAAAATCGGAATGTGAAATTTAGGGGAAAACTTTGATAAGGAGACTCAACAAAAAATCAAGTTACTTCAATAACAATTCTCAGTTTTCACAGTGCTAGAAATGAATGTCAAACTATTATATCTTATACAAAAAGAATTTTTAATTTGGGTAGTGTCTTTCTTATAAGCTGAGACCAGGAAGAATAAAGATATCTGTCTCAAAGGCCCTTTTCGCACGGGCCTTTGCTCGCGCAACAGCCCCGTGAGCCTCGCAGGAGTGGGAGCGTCGCTCCGCACGACGCACTCCCACTTCCGCCCGGCTCACGGGGCTGAAGCAGCGCGAGCGCGGGTTTTTTGATTTTCGCTTCCAAGCGAAAATCACCCGCGCTTGCGCAACGCTCCCAGCACCCGCGCGCACTTACCTTTCGTACGGAGCGTCCGGGAGCCGGCCGGGTCGCGCTTCCTTCCCTCCGCCCCTGCGGAAGGAAGGGACGGGGCGGAGAGCTCGCGCGACACGTCCTGCTTCGCACGCGCGGGGGGCGGACGGGAGGAGCGCCTTCCTCTCTCGCGCGCACGGGGGGGCAGACAGGAGGAGCGCCTTTCTCTCTCTCGCGCGCGGGGGGGATGGAGGGGACAGGCTCCTTTCTCGCACGCGCGGGGGGGGAATGGATGGATGCGCGAGCCGCCGCTGCCTCCAGGAGGCTGCCGCTTCATCGCTCCTTCCTTCGCCTGCGGAAAGAAGGAGGGGGGAAGTGGCAGCCTCCCGGAGAAGGCTTCATGCGCGAGCTGCCCTCCCCCGCTCGCGCGAGAAGACTAATGCGAAAAGGGCCAAAGTTTAAGAAAGGAGATTGGTATGAAATGGATAATTTGAAAATACTAAAAACTTTTGAGGAATTCTACAGAGGACTATATGTGAGAGGCAACCAAAACAAAACAAAAACAAACAACCAAAGAAACAAACAAACAAAAACCGCTCAGATATGGAAGACTATTTGGATAGACTTCAATTGGACAAATTACTTCTGGAACAAAAGCAATGTCTGAATGGACCTGTGACAACAGAAGCAGTTAGGAAACTCACATCAAGAAAAGTGACAGACCCAGATGGATTATTTGAAAATGAATATTCCAACCAATAAAGATGGTATGTGATGAGATATTAGAGAAAGATTGGATGCCAGATTCATGGAGAAGTGTCTATGTGGTTCACAAAGAAGATACAGATGAGACTTTAACAAAAAATCATAGACTCATCATTTTATTAAATAATGATTTCACTTATCTGATAGGTCCAGGCCACTGTCAGAAAATGAAAATGGTTGAAATGTTGAATCCACGTACTGTACTGCAGGGAGCCTGAAGGACTTACAGAGGCTCACTTGTTGCCAAATGCATGTGCGCTGCTTGCAAAGTCCCTCAGCGGGCATAATGCCTTTTTTCCCCTCTCAGCTCATTTTGCAAGTAGTGTGTGCATCTGAGTAATTCCAAGCAAGCCTCTGTAGGCAAGAAGAACTGGTGAAAGAGCGGAGCCCCCAAGAAATTAATGGAATTTGTCCTTAATTTGGAAGTGTCAAAAGAGCAAGCCATCAGATAATGGGCATCAAAACGTAGAGGCTTCCTGTATAAGATGTTTACTGCTATTCTGGCTAATAGATTGCGGGAGTAAATTGCTCAGCATATTTGCCAAAAAGACAATTAAAGATTAATGTAATAATTTTTCTAATATTGTTAAATATGCAGAGAAAGCATTCAGTAATATTTCTTGGAACTTCTTATTTCAAATACTGGAGAGAATAGATTTTGGTGGTATCATCTTTTTTCAGGCAATAAAGGCAATATACTCTTGCAAAAAGCCCAGAATTTGGTAAATAACAATGCAGTGACATTGACTGAGATACAAAGGAGAACCAAACATGGTTGCCTCCTCTCAGTTTTGTTGTTTATTTTGGTGTTGGAGACTTTACTGAGAGATATTAGACTAAATGACAGAATAAGTGGAGTGAAGGTAAAAAAAGATCAGTATAATCTGTGGGCACATATAGTCAATTTTATGATTATGACTCAACTACCTGAAACATGTTGATAACCTGAGGCCTGTTTGGCATCAGCACAGATGTCATTCTGGCACTAAGGGCCCTATCACACTATATTTTTTAGTGCTATTATTCCACTTTAGTTGCCATGGAAACGTTCTGTGGAATTCTGAGATGTGTAGTTTAGGGAGGCCCAAGAGTTCTCTGGTTAAGAATCCTCAACACCCCTCCCTAAATTTCCAATCCCAGAATTCCATACGACAGAACTGAAGTGGAATAATAGTGCTATAAAGGTGTAGTGCAATAAGTCCCTAAGCCTTCGGGGGTCTTGCCATGGGGATGCCAATCTTCATGGTGAGTATAACTTGTAGTCCAAGTCCAAACTTCAGTGTTGGACATGTTGAGAGCTCTCAGAACTCCATGGAGTTTTTGCTGATGTTTCCCAACCTCCTACTTATAACTGCTGTAAACATTGTTTTCTTCACATGCAGAACTTGAGGTTCTAAATTCAATCTCAGGTTCAACAAGATCAGGCAGCAGGAACAGAGCTTGCGAAGTTACTTTTTTCAAAACAGTGGATTCTGGGAAACATATACCCCAAAGAATAACTTTCCCAGGTTCTGACAAGATGAGGTAGCAGATGATGTGAGAGACCTATCTGATCTGTCCACTTTGACTCAAGCTGGAACAGTTCATCTCAGATACTTTGATAGTATTCCAGATTCTATAGCCCCCTTTTTTTGTACTGCATCTCAGCTCTTCCTTTTAAAAATAAATAAATAAATCCAATACTCAGTCACAAAGGACATGAACCATTTGAAATGGTATCACTGGTCATGGACCGTCACCCTTTATAGGCACCAATCTCCATTTTCACTATACTAGTTGGTGGTAGCCATCTGTTACATCAATCAAAGAGTCAGCCATTATTTTTTAATGACGACACTACCACACTTTATATCCTTCTTTTTAAAAAAAAGAAAAAGAAAAAAAACTCTTTGCAATTTGCTGGCATTACAAATGCCTGTTTAAAGAGACTACAAAAGTAGAGTTTAACAATACCTTTTCTAATATATAAACAGGGTTTAACTCTCCTTTGGAGGCTGTGCGGATGCGGGGTTGACAATTTAAGATAACAGCTAGCTATTTAAGCCAGCCTGTTGGCATAATTATTAACACTTTTGCAGGGAAATAGGATTCAGCTGTACACCAAGTAGCTTCCACTTAATCATTCTTGCCGTCGGAATGATGGGTGAGCTGGTACTCACTGTAGATGAGTGAGTAATGAACGAAGTGGTCCTTTGGAACACAACGATGTCTCATTTGGAAGGTAATTTAATCATTTTCAAAGGATCTGATAGAAGGTAATTCAGGTTGTCTAGGAAAAGCTGTTTGCTCATGTCCCTATGGAAGATTAAAATGTGAAATAGCATTCTGAATTATACAGTTATAACATTTACTTTGAAGTTAGGAACAAAAATCATTTTACTTAACTATGCATGGCAAATCCAATATATAAGTTTTAGATCATACTATAGATTGGTCACCTTCCCTTTCTTTTTCACATTGTTTCTTTTTATGTGGAATATTCTAAAAATATAAATTTAACAAAACAAAATATTGACTTTATCATCTATCCTGTACAAAATGTGACAAATTATAGAAAATAGAGAAATTTTATGGAGGCATGACTTCCAAGTCCAAGATGTGTCTAGAATAGAAAGAATTTGAAGTGAGAATTGGAAATAACTGGTTATAGTAACTACTTACTTGTAAATAATTACTTTTCCAGTAATGTAAAAATAACTGCATTACATTATGATTGTAACATAAAGGATAAATACATTCCTATCGTAGTGTTAGTTACTTTTATGATATTGAAGTTGTCTTACTAAAGGGTAGAGGAGGAATACCACATGGTTCAAGTGCTGGCTCATTCTGTTATCTTGTGCTGTGTTGTGGGTGTTGATGTGGACTGGAGTAGAATGTATTTTGTACTATAGGCCTGTAGTTTGAAGCACTTGGATGGGTCTCTCCACCAGCAAAGCAACTGAATGGCAAATATTTTTACTACTTTGAGAAATCTTAAAGCAAAGTGCTACTTTAAAAATGTGTTAATGGTAATTACCTATTTTTGGAAGGTCAAAATGAGAACTGTAACTATTTACTTTTTCAAATCAACTTTTCCAGTTCTGGGCTTCTCTTGTGAAGCTGTCTGCCTTTGAATAAAAGTCTCCAAGCATTTTACTGAAAATGCCCACAAAAATTCTGCCTGTTGACTCAGCATTTCCAATAGATTTAGGGGACTCCTTAGTCCTGGCCAACCTGTATTCGTTCAGTACTTAGACTCTGATTCCATAAGCCCTGGACCAGCTTACTAGCAGGGTAGCGATTTACACATGTTCCAAAAAAGAAAATTTGCATTGCTAAAAGGGGTGTGTGTGGCAGAAATGTAAGGGAAGGATACTGATTTGCATAAAGTATGCTGACTAGAGGAGTATGCTGGTTTATATCTACAGGTGCCAAACTAGAAATGATTGTTATAGATTAAACAGAATTGCAACATATCTCACCTGAGTGGGAGAGACAGTGACCAGGTGAGTTATGTGACTAGGTAAGCCTATGGATGATCATCTTCCAGGTCTATGATCTTCTTCCTCTGTAGGCTTTCAGACAGAGAAGAACTTCAAGCAGATTATTGTCCTCTGGCTGCCTTTCAAACAGAGGACTATCTACTGTAATGACCACTCCTACCTTCTGGCAATGATTTAATTACTCAGGGTCCAGAAGGAGAAAAAACATTTTAAAAAATACCTGTCCCCAGTAAGCAGAACCAGAACCAGAATCACTCAATGAATAGTCCACTTTAAAAATCTCCTTTCTGTATTGGTGGGGGAAGGAGGTGCCGTCTTTTTCACTGAAGTAGCACCCTGTTTACACTTTGCCATCCAGGCTTGAGGGTGGGTTTGGGTGTGGATGTTCTTTCAAGTCATCTGTCAACCCTATGTATTTCATAGGGTTTTCTTAGGCAATGAATGCACAGAGGTGGTTTTGCCAGTTCTTCCTCTGAAACATAGCTTACAGCACCTGGTATTCATTGGCAATTTCGCACTCAAGTACTAACCAGAGCTAACCCTGCTTAGCTTCCAAGATCAAATGGGATCCAGTGTTTTTAGAGTATTTGGGCCATTAGGCAGTGGTTGTAATCTGTTTTCAGGAGGTTGAAGGGGGGGGGATAAAAAATATATATTGAAGTGTGAAGGGCTTCAGGTGCTACAAAGCGGAGTCCTGTGGAATGAATGTGGCCTACAGACTGAGTTCTCACCACCCTACCTTAGGATGATCTGTTTTACATAGTACAGTCCTCTTATTGAAGGAGTCCTATACATGAAGGGTTGCCTAGGCTAAGGCCATTTCCACACTACACTGTCATAGTGCTGTTATTCTACTTTTAATATCCTGTGGAATTCTGGGGTTTGCAGTTTACTGAGGCCAAAGAGCTCTCTGGCTGAGAATTCTAAAGACCCCTCCCTAAACTGCAAACCCCAGGATTCCACAGGATGTTGAAAGTGGAATAATAGCACTATAACAGAGTAATATGGAAATAGCCCAAGTCAGATTTAAACTTAAAAGAACCAACAGGGGAGAAATCAGAAACTCCAGGTTGCCTGTCTTCTTGGAAAGCAAACTCAACAGGCAGACAAGACCAGTGAGCACCATTCTTCCCTGCTGTGGGGAGATAACAATGCATTTCTGTTTAAATTATAGTCATTATATCTGTCTAGATTTGCATCCCTACACATAAATTAGCATTTGAGTCAATGACTAAGTAACTCCTCCTGACATACCTTCCAAAATTTCCTTGAAAAGACATAGAGGAATCTGGCAGCACCTTTGAGGCTAACTGGGAAGAAGAAATTCCTAGCATAAGCTTTCATGCACTCAGTCCCTCAAAAGAAAAGAAAGACGTTCTCCAAAGTGCCTGTCAGTATTGTTCTGATTCCATTTTTAAGGATTCAGTCTACTCTCTCAGTTATAATGGCTGCCAATGCTCACCTTCAGTGGCTTTCACTGTGCATAAAATTCTGTGGGAACAAAAGCAAAGGAGGCAAGGTATCAAGATAGTCAAGGTTAAGGCTTTGTTTTTGGAGCTTTTCTCCTCTTGCCTTTAACACCACATTCCAAAGTAATCTGGGTAATTGGCTTACAAAAGAAGGAGAAGGAGGACAGGAGAAGTTGGTATACCAGCTACCTAATCAAATAAGATGTTCCCACAGTTCTCTCTTGGCAAGATTTGGCAACTACACAAAGCAATGGGAAAAAAGGGTAAAAATCAATTTTGAGTTCTCACTCAAAGGAGATGTAAAACTCTGTGTTAGCACATGAACCATAATGGAGCCAAGGATTAGAGGGTTTTTACCACAAAATAATTAGATATATTATGAAAGATTGTTGATTGCCCCCACCTCCCAAGCTCTTTGGAATTCTCTGTGGTTTTGCAGGCCAACTCAAGATCAACAAGGCAAATATTAGTAAATACAAAGATTATCACACTAAACCAGAGATTCACTAGACAGTAATTCCTAAAGCGTCTGGCTTGTTTTCTTTTTTTTATTAAAAGCAAAACAAGATAAGCCTGTGGGATCAAGGCCATACCAGAAAGCAAGGGTAAGCCAGTATTAGTCAGTCATAACCAAAGCTTTCTTCCCAATACAAAACAAGCTAGGACAAGCATAGCCCAGAAACCATTACATGGATGCTGTCAAAAGAAATTCCAACTGTGTTTCTGCTGCAGAGAAAAGGAACCTGATTTCTATTAAAGGCCTAAGCTTTAAAATTTTGCTTTAAAAGTTAGGGGAAACTACTCAAGAAAAAAGAAAATTCAGGAGTGCAAGCTCATTTGCTTAAATCTGGAAGTGCTAGAAAAAGTTTGTAAAACAAAGGTGATCTTTGAAAAACAAAAATGACCAAATAACAGAGCTCATTTTGAGGGGCTATTATCCACAGAATCTTCTAACTGAGATGTGGAGCACAAGGTCTACTGCTAAAATTACAACTGACATCTTGACTAATCCTTTTCTTAGAAACTGCTTTGTGAACTTGAGAGTCAACATTGGAATTCAGGGATGCACGCATGGTTGAGGAGGAATGCAAGAGTTAGCAACCTTTGCATGCCTATACTTAGTAATTGCTAGTCTGCATGTTTGCAAACTGACTGATTGCTTGTTTTACCAGACTCATTTTCTTTCTGCATCACTGTAATCTGCAACTGTCTTTTAATTCTGTCTCGTCTGTTGTGTTTGACTATGGACAAATATTGCTGCTTAGATCTTTTACAAAGAAGATCAAGCTTATTTCCTTCTCTACTAGACCCTGTGGATGGATGGGTAGGCCTGGATCTGGTTGTTGTTCGGCTTCTACTATCCAAATTTCATTCTGCTTATGAGATCTAGTACTATCTCTCATGTTTCTCAAAAGATTCCAGGGACACTGTAGTTCAAAAAGACAACTTTTCCGAGTTCTGTTATTTTGAAGCTTTCGGAATTCAGTCATCTGGAATTTGTGGGCAAAGTATGTTCTTGTCCATCAAATGGCTGCCAGCTCTCCTACCAGTTTGTGCTTCTTGTGATGAGGGAGGGTGACATCACTGGAGCAGGGAGATCATCATCACTGCATCTGTGATTTTGGCCTTATGTTTTTAGACTATAAGTTCTAGAATCCATAGTGACTGGAGGATTCTGAGAGTTGTAGTCTTAGAGGAACTTCCCTAGGTTCTTCCAAATAACTCTACCTGACAAGGGAAGCAGCAAATTGAAAAGTGTTAGCAAAATCAATCAATCAATCAATCAATCAATCAATCATACTAGCTTACACAAGCCCAGAAGCAGGGATAAGAATCATGCAGCCACTCCAGTATCCTTGAATGCAAGTCTCAGCATTCCTTACCATAGACTATGCTGCCCAGGACTGATGAGAGTTGCACTTCAACAACATCTGGAATGCTGCATGACTTCTGAAGTCCAGTGCTTAGAAGTTCTGAGCCTCTTTTGTTTCCTGGTTTACACAGCATGGTTATGCAATAAACTCAGAGATGACGTGGTAATTCAACATCACACAACACTTCTCTGCATGGATTGAATCATTCAGGTATGTTAACTACAATCTCCTCAGTCTCCTGCCACCACCCCAAACCTGTGGTAAATATTTATAGATTCTTTTGATGCACAAACCCTAGGTTCAAGGCTACCACATAAAAGTTGCACTGAAGCACAGCATGATGGTTGAAGAGGGGAAAGAAACTCACCCCCCCCCAGGGAACATTGTCAAATCCCCTTCAGAGGGTACATCTGGGCTAGTTATGGACCATTTGGGGCTGTCAATTCTAGGTTTCAGTTTGCCAGGCAATGCTTTATATTGCAACTGCTGCAACTTATTCCAGTTGCTGTTGTACCTTGTTTATGTTTCCTACATGTTTGGATTGTTTGATTTGCCATTACTCTTATGTCTCATCTTCATTATGCTGCTCATTCTCTGAGTAGTCCTCTTATGGAATATATCCTGAATGCTCTGAAAAATTTGAATAGAGCAAAAAGTATTTTTAAAAAATAATCTGAATGGATCACCTTATAATACTCAACAATATCTATCAATGTTGGAAAGAAGACCACAATGTGGGGCTTGGTCCTAAGTCTTTTCACAATTGGTAGCAGTGGCCAATCTTTAGGTATCCTAATGTCTATATCTATATCTATCTGTATGTGTGTGTGTGTGTGTACGGAGAGAGAGAGACTGGATATTGTGCATAGATATGGAGGAGGTTTGATAGTGTTGCATCTGGTGTGTGTTTCAGCACACAATCTGGGGAAAAACCCACAGAGGTTTGTGGCCACAAACAATCCATAACTAGTGTGAATGTTAGCATAACTTGATAGAGGAAGAAGGCCTGACCACGTTTAGGGCTCTGTGCAGATTAACAACAAACTTGCATATAGTGCTTCAGTATACACTTTTGTGTGGTGGCCAATGGTTCCATTGGTGCAGGAGCAAACTCCTCTTGGTTTTATAGCCTTTTTTGCAGACAACTTTACAGGAGCTCTCCAAGGTGTCAAACCTACCTCAGGAATACAGTCCAGCACCTAGGTGGGTCCCATACAAACCAGAGTAGTGGTTTTTAATGTGAGGTCCATGGAGCCCTCATAGGAGGACTGAGAAGCCTTGCTGTTGCACACCTCCAGCAGTGGCAGCAACATGGGTGTGCCGATGAGGGAGTGCAGGTGCTGAAACTAGTCCTTTGTTTGCAAATGAGGGTGTAGTTTGGGAGCATGCACATGACTGCCATCATGTCCCTTTCATCAGGGACACGGCAGCAGGGGGTGGGGTTACTGAGGGTCATCCAGAGTCTCTATGAGGATTTGAATCCTGGTCTCCAGAAGCTTTAATCAATGAATAAATATTTAAATATTTAAATATAAATATTTCAGGCTTCAGTTAAGTCTAGCAGGTTCCTGGCAACAAA